>JAEIGN010000753.1:10997500-11462500 GCA_018903745.1 Drosophila repleta | reverse complement strand
TAAATCCCAAATCCTTACAATTACAAATTACAATTTAAATATTTCAAAATATAAATTGAATTATATAATAACAAATATCTAAATTATAGAAGACCTTGTATATGTAAGAGTTGAGTTTGTTGATGATTGCGTATACCTTTGTCTATAGCCTACGGGCTATAAAATGTATAAAATTATTTTATAATGCATATTCATTTTCATGAATGTGCATTTCTAAATAATAACTCATTTGGGGGCCCTCGCATAATTTCCAATTGAATCAGAAGAGCCATTGGCAGTGTATTAACTGTACAACAAACTGCCCACAAATTAAACATGGAAATATACAAATGTGTTTGCCTCCTAAAAGGGCAAATGGTTTCGGGTTATCCAAAAAAAAAAAAACGAGAAACGAGAAAAAAATGGAATAGAAAGAGGAAAAAAAGATAGAATAGTGCGGCAGCAGCGGCTTGGGGCAGGCAGCACTGACAGCCGTTGGCGTGGCATGCCTCAAGTTGAAGTGCAACCGAATGCGAACGGCTGCGCATGCGCTGCACACACGACGCTAGGCAGCGGCGTTGGACGGGCATCGGCTTATTTATGGCCTGGTTTGGGCTTTGGTTTAGCTCCTTAGGTTCATTGGCTCCTCAGGCTGCCTTTGTTGAAAATGCATTTATGGTTCTTTTTTTATGTGTGTGTGTGTGTGTGCGAGTGTGTGTGTTGGTGTTGTGAGTGTTTTTATTTATTTTCTTTATTATTGCGTACGAAAAAGAGGCAGGCAAAAGCAGACGGCGAGAAAATTTCACAAGCGTCGCCAGTTTGTCTGGCGCGACTGGAGCGAGGCCCGGGCCCGAGACAGACCCGGACCCAGAGCAAGACCGAGACCCAGACCCAGAGCCAGGCACAGGCACAGGCACAGGCACAAACCCAAGCCCAGGCCATTTATGCGCTGGTTATCTTGCCTTTCTTTAACGTTCTGCCTCAGTCTCTGCCTCTGCCTCTGCCCCTGACTCACACAAAGGCGCTGCATGTTGCTTGAGTTATTTGCTGCTGCTGCTGCTGCTGCTGCTGATTTTTTGGGTTTATTTACCTTCATCATCATAATCATCATGATGAGCAGCGTCATCATCGTCAGCAGCCATGATCTGAGCCCGCTGATCTTTTGCCATTGTAAGCACTCGAAGGCACTTTTTTCTTTCCTCTTCTACTTCTGCTGATTCCCCCCTTTGTTAGGCTCGCTTGAATTTTGTTTTGCACAGTGCACACTTTGACGCTTATCTTGATGTCAGTGATGCTACCTCGCTCTCCCCTCTCCTCAGACATATATAGCAGATTTGTATACATAATTAGTTGGCCCAGCTTCAAAATCTTATCTCTCTCCCCCTCTCTCAATGCATTTTTATTGATTTCACTTGAGTCTTGAGTTACAGTTGCTTTTTTGTTTATCAAAAGGTTTTTCTTACGCCGATCGATGGAGTAATTAAAGTGGTCTTTTCTACGATTGCCGGAAGTTTGTCTATAGAAAGGGAGAAAAAATATGTAGTTCTCATAGCTCGATATTTCTTGCTATTTGTACAATTTGTTAGTCCGAATGTTTTTCTCACACCGACCCCAGCAAGTTGCTGATTTTCCCGCATTTCCTTAAGTCAACAAAGAGTTACTCGAGGGTGCGGCCCACGCTCCAGCCTTTGATTGCTTCTTTAGGCACCCCCAGCCAAGTGCGCGCGCAGAATGGCGTGAAAACGCTTGTATTTGGCCAAGACAATTAGCGTAAGCGTGTAGTTGGGCCGACTGCACGAGACCCTCCCAAAAGACGTAAAAAACAAATTCATTTGCCCAGCGACACGCACTGCTGCGCAGGCGCTCTTCAACTTGTTCCATGGCTGCGTCTTGGGCTAACCACAAGTTTTTCGTCTTTTTTAGACTAACAAATTTATGAAATGTCTTCAACAGCTTCGACGTCCGTCTGTCTGTCTGGCTGTCTGTCTGTGTGTGGCATTTAAGTGCAATTTGATTTCTTGTCAAGTTCTCACGCAACTGCTCGGCAGCTCGTCTCGTCGCGGCCCATTGGCTCTCGGTTGGGCTTCACTGAATACGACAATATTTAATCATAAAATAAATGCAAAAAAGCTGAAGACGAAGCAGCAGACTCGCCACGATTTATAAAGAAGCTCTTTGAGCATGCGCGTGGGAATTTGGCTAGTATATGAATTGGCGCGCTCAATCGAGCGGAAATAATGCCCATTTCATAATGGAAATATTAGCGAGAATTCATTTAGATCAGCAGCGAATCAAGTCCCAAGCTCTGACCCCATTTCCCTGGAACTTTCCCTTTTTTTTTTTTTCTTAAACCGAAAAACCACAAGCCAGGATGATTAGGCAGTGCATAATCCAATTAGCACTGCGTCCTGCACCTGTTCCTCCAGTCAGCGCTAAACAGATGCAAACAAAGAGAGCAAGAGAGAGAAGAAAAAGGTTTAATATTTTGTTAAGCAAGCGAAGCAGAAATATTTCAAGCTGCTAAGCACTTAAATAAACAAGTGATCACGGCTCAGGGATCACAGATCACGGATCACGGATCTCTCGCAACTCGCAACTCAAGGATAAACAATGCGAGGCATTTTTACTTTTACTCTCAGTTTTGGGCTGCTCTTGTTGTGTTTGATTGATGTTAGACAGGACCCTTTTGTGATATCTGATCCTCCTGAGCCGAGCCCAAAGAAATGCCAATTTTACGAACAAAAAATGACACGCAAATGGCGAAAGGAACCTTTTCAATGGCTGTCTGGCTGGCTGGCTGGCTGTTTGATTTCTCCTTGCTGGATAATCCCTGCTCGTTCATCAATATGTCCGCAATTAGTTTGCGCACGAATTCGTTATTAGGGGTCAGTCAATTGATAGCAAATTGCGTGAGCCACAACAACATGATCATTACAGCTCCCTCCGCAGTCTGCCTCTGCCTGCCTTTTGTTAACCTATGCAGATTGCCACAAAAGGCCGATCTATACGAGCTCTTCTGCGATCTATAGCCACACATTCAATTAGTGCTCTCTCCCTGCAATTTAGCATGGCGAGGGTAAAGGCTTAAGCCTTGTCACTGGCATTGTCACAGCCTCGGACGGCTCGGCTGTAGGCGCGAAATATTGTTGGAGGCGTGTGAAAATGATTTCAGTGAACGTTCTCCTTGCGCTAATTTGATTTAAAGAACGTGAGAACGCAAACGCAACATTTGCCAAAAGGTGCGTAAGCATTGGGGTGATCAGCGCGGCGTAAAATTCGATTAAACTGGGACTGGCAGACAGACCATAGAATAGAGTTGTTGCTGCTGCCAGGCATAACCCTTTGGCAGCCAGTGTCTCAATATAATTGAGGCGGCATTCGATTTCCAGCCACACTTCAACTTGTCATATGCATCAAATTTTTATGGTTTTTTAACTGCAAACGCCGACGACAGGAACACAAACTGAAACAGGCGAGAACATTTCGAGGAACGCACGTGTTGGCCTTTATGAAAATAAATCACAGAGGAGCAGGCAGCGGCAGCATCGAGCATCGAGCATCGGCAGCACAGCACAGCAGCCGCGTCACCCAAGTTGAAACTAATTTTATGCATGACTTTTAACACATTCCAACAATATTTTCACTCACTGAAAATGTAACCAAATGACAGGCACTTCAGTTTCAGTTCGTCTCGTTTCGTTTCCCTCTCTTGAGCATTTTTACTGTCGCATAAAAATTCCAGCTCTGTTTTCGTTTTCGTTTTTTGTTTTTAGCATTTTATGCACAGTTAAGTTAATCTGCTCTAAGCGTACTTAACAGCTCTGGCCCCGAGACCTCCGAGACACCGTCGTCGTCGCCAGAGTCTACAGGCATGTGTCATCCACTCCACACTGCGGCATGTGACACGTGAGACGGCGACAAAGATTTAGTCCGTGACACAATTGAGAAACTCAGCTGGACCCACTTGACAATCGGGACTCAGAGTGGGAATGCTAAGGTCGATCTAAATAATTTGGCATGTGTCGAGCACAACGCGTTGGTCTCTAAAAGAGAGAGAGAGAGAGAGAGAGGGGGGGGGAAATGGCCTGCCGCTAATGCTAGAATTTATCGAGTGTCTGACTCACTGGACAGCAATGCAGGCAATTTCCTTTTGACCTGCAGCCTGACGAATCGGCGAGGACATAAAACAGCAGACGAGCCTGAAGCCAAGCTCCGAACTAGACAATATTTCACTGGGGGTTTCTAATTAAAAGTTAATAACAAAGCGACACGGTTAATCAGCGCTCAAATTGCATGGCCAACTGAACAGTAGCCAGTGGAGTGGAGTGGAGTGGAGTGGAGTGGCCATTTGGTGGTCACAATGCTGCGGGCACAAATATTAATCATGCGAGCACTTAATTTGACACTTGGCAATATTGGAAAAGAGCGGGACTACTGTACAGCTCAAAGTCGGCACTAATCACCTACGGGAACAGCTTTAAAGTGGTTTGTCTGCGCCTATGCCAGCGCCTGTGCTTCGCCCTCTCCCTCTCTCCCTCTCTCCCTCTCTCTCTCTCTCTCTCTAGGTGCTTTATTCTCTGTCAGCCACCTGCCTTACGCAATTAAGCGTCTGAGCGGCGACAGTGCGACGGGCCGGACGCAAACGCACGACAAAAGGTTCTTTCGTTCCAAAAAGCCAGCACATAAACCCCCAGCTCCAGGTTGAGGTTGAGTCCCAGCCCAATCCCAGCTACGGCCGAGCTGTGTAATTACTCAACGGCTGAACTGGTTCTGTGCCGAGTTCTGCGTGTGTAAGTCAAGTAGCTGGCAGATAACACAGCTCTCGATGAAGGGGCTAAAAAAAATACAATTTAAAAAAAAACAACGATCGAAGCTTTGTGCAGGCATGAAACCCTTTTAGTTAGCATCGGGACTGCTCCCGGGGGCTGGGGGCAGATAAATATTTATGTGTCATTAGTCGGTGCCCTGGCAGTCATCAAGTTGAGCGTTGAAATGCCTTTCGGTCTTCGGCGTCGGCTTCGGCATTGGAGCAGGCCTGCAGGCAATTTATTATTTCTAAAACTTGAAACTGAAGTGGATTAAGCTATACAGCAATAATATGCCAAGATCTACGAACTACGTATCTTCCCAGCCATCAATAAATAAGCTGCATTTCTTTAAGTGATCGTAAATGAAGTTATTAGGAAAATTCTATTGAGAAGCGTTCCAAATAGCTACGACTACAAAAGAACTTGAGTGGAAAAAGTACGTATTCTTGGCAAGTTAAGCATAAAAGGAGAAATTTCTTTATTGCTTAGGTATTTTATGTCAAGGCATCAATAGCTGAGTTCCTTTTGCCTTTTGATCTCATTCAAAGAATTGCATCAGATATTCATTTCAGTTTATATAAATTCGAAAGAAACAAAATCTTAATCTTAATTTTTAATGAATTTACTATGCTAAAAATATAAAAAAAAGAACATTTTAAAATTTAAAATCAATTTATTATGTTAACAATAAAAGGAACAAATTTCTTCAATTCAAATAAATAACAAGTAAGAAAACTCTAGTCGAGACCGCTCGACTAGGGTATACCCTGAACCCTGCGAAGATCCGCTATTCCAAGCATTCTTCATTTCTTTTATATACACATGCATATGTACGTTCATTACAAGCAAAACATATACACACACATACACAGGCGCACGCACACACAAGCGCAAGTCGTTGCGTCAGCTGTTCTTTGGCTGCTTTGCATGGCAATGCTATGGGAAATTAAATGTTTAATAACTTTTTTTCTAGAGCAACGATTTTGATCAAACTTGTTGGGCGTAATCATGTCATCCATATGTATGTATGTGCCAAAGCACAAGTCTCTAGTATTTGATATACGGGAGTTACAAATTTGAGGCGAAGGGGGCGTGGCACCCAAAATTTAACAAAAACCGAAATTGCGTAAGGCTCACATAACACTAAATGCAAAATTTGAAGACTCTTTCTAGAAAGATGAATTATATAGAATTTTATTGCTTAATTTAGATTTTCGTTTTTAATCGATAACAATAAAACGATAAAAGTTATCGAATTTCTGAAACACGTGCTATACAGGAACCTACATAAAAAATTTCAAGTCTCTAGCTCTTGTAGGTTCTGAGAACGACGCGTTCATACATACGGACAGACGGACAGACGGACATGGCTATATCAACTCGGCTTGTCATCCTGATCAAGAATATATATACTTTATGGGGTCTGCCACGCCTCCTTCTGCCTATTACATACATTTCAACAAAAACATTATACCCTGATTTCCCATTTTCAATGGGCTCAGGGCATAAAAATAAATAATTGAAAAAGCTAAGAATATAATAAAAATATTTTAAACAAATTTAAATATAATAAAAAATGTTTTTAAAATATATTAAAAAAAAAATTTATTATATTTTAATCATTTTTATTCGATTTAAATTTATTTTAAAATATTTATATTATATTTATATTTAATTTACTTATATTTTATGTATTTTTATTAAATTAAAATTGTTTATTTATAATGCCAATTTATTATGCTAACAATAAGAGAAACTTCTTTTATATTCATTTCAAATATATAAAAATTATATCGTTAGCTTAGAATATATTTAATATTCTAAGAATTTAATATAATAAATATAGTAAAAAATATATAAAAAAAATTGTAAAAAAATAAGACCAAATTTTGTTTACTTTATATATAATAAAAAAATGTTTTTTATTGTAATAAATACAAAAAAAATTTTTATTATATTTTAATAATTTTATGCTACTTATATTTTTTTTAAAATATTTATATTAAATTCTATTATATAATACAACATGTTTTAACACGTTTTTATTATATTCTATAATAATTTATTAAATTAAAAATTTTTTAAAATGATTTTATTATATTTTTAGCATAATAAATTGATTTATTTTGTTATTGTAACTCTAAGAATTAGTTTAAATATTTTCCATTCTAATTCAAGTAGAATATTCATCTTAGAGTTCTCATATGAACACTTTTGCTCTTAATACTATATAAACCACAATTTCCAACTACTAAATCATTTTTTAGATAAGAACTTGCCATTAAAAATCTATAATTGACTTGAAATACATCAAATCTATATATTTCTTGCTTTCAAGCTCCAATAGCTACTAAACTCTCCTGGCAAGACTTGCGTCTAATGATCTTAGTTTTTGCTGTATTTCGTTGATATTTTGCAGTAAAAACAATTGCAAAAAACCTTTTCCGTTGACTACCTTTTAAGAGGCTCATTGAAACGTAATTTGTTATTTGTTTCTGGTAATTTTGCTGGCCATAAAAAAAAAGCTTTTGTTGCAATTGCAATAATTTGCCTGCACGCGCTAAGCAACACGCCCAGTTTTTGGTTTCGTTTGTTTTCGGTGTTTTTTTTTTTTTTTGTCTTTTCTAGTTTTGAGATTTCTTTAGACAATTGTTTGATTTTTAACACTTGCAGTTGGCCTGTCAAACTTTGGGTGCCTGCTCGAAGCTTTTGTTGCCGTTGGCAATTTGAAAATTTATTCATTTGCTGCAAACTTTAACCGCAAAATGCACTTTTGAGCTGGACGTGTGAGGGGGGACGTCAGGGGGAGACCCATTGTCGCCTCGCTCTGTTTCTTTGTCACTCGCGTCGCGTCGAAATCTCGCAGTTGTATCGACTCGCAGTCGAGCCCAAAAATCCAAGCTGACCCAAGTGTTGTTCCATGTGACTGACTGCACAATCGCCATCGAATCGCCATGTTGTGCAAATTAAGGATTTTTCGGCTTGCGTTTTTCTCATTCTCGTTTTCTTATGCATTTTGACATTTTTATTGCATTTTTTGTTAACCCATTTTTCGGGTGTCTTTTTTTTTTTGTGTGTGGCTTTTTTCTGTGTCAGCTGGGCCTATCGAAAATCTGCGAATTGTTTAATTGATTTACGAGACTTGCGCGAATATTGAAAGTCGGACTACTGATTGGGAACTGAAGTGGGGCGGGAAATAAACTGAAATTATATATTATGTGCACAAGAAAGTGGATTAAAAATACTGAATAATCTTTGCTTAACTTAGCATGAAATTTATATATTATTATCATATTGATTAGCAGCTGTATACTCCATGAGTAGAGCAAGACTAAAGAAGGGCGACTTTATAATCTAGTCTTCTCTCCACATAGAACTCTAATTTCCATAGTTATGTATGACTTTTGACTCATCAGCTTCCTTTCTTTGATGATTCGAGCTTAGATCTTTAAGATCATCTGGAATATTATGTTTAAGATGCACAGGATGATCATCTGTAAGATCATCTAGAATATCATTTTAAAGATCATTTCGAAGATCATATACAATATAATCTAGAGAAACATCTGGAAGATCATTTGAAAGATCATCTAGAACTATCTCTGATCGAGCCAGCAAAGCTCTGTGTATCCAGCGGTTTCTAAAATAGCATCTACATTAATAATATGATAATAATAATAATAATAATAACCTTACACCTGTAAGATCATCTATGTGTCTAGTCCTTATAGCTCTGTAGATTCAGAGGAGTCTGAAATAAGAGTCGACTTAGATCTGACTCGAGCTTAGATCTTTAAGATCCCCAGGATGATCATCTGTAAGATCATCTAGAAATTCATCTAGAAGATCATTTGGAAGATCATATACAATATAATCTAGAGAAACATCTGGAAGATCATTTGAAAGATCATCTAGAATATTATCTTTAAGATCATTTGGAAGATCTTCTGGAAGATCATCTAGAAGATAGTTGGAAAGATCATCTTCTAGATTATTATATTTAAGATCATTTGGACGATCATCTGGAAGATCATTTGAAAGATCATCTAGAATAGTATCTTTAGGATCATTTGGAAGATCTTCTGGAAGATCATCTAGGATCATCTGGAAGATCATTTGGAAGATCTCTGGAAGATCATTTGAAAGATCATCTAGAATAGTATCTTTAGGATCATTTGGAAGATCTTCTGGAAGATCATTTGAAAGATCATCTAGAATATTATCTTTAAGATCATTTGGAAGATCTTCTGGAAGAATCATCTGGTAATCATCTAGAAGATAGTTGGAAAGATCATCTTCTAGATTATTATATTTAAGATCATTTGGAAGTTCTTCTGGAAGATCATCTGGATGATCATCTGGAAGATCATTTGAAAGATCATCTAGAATAGTATCTTTGAGTTCATTTGCAAGATTATCTGGCTCTATGATATAAGCTCTATCACCTTGAGCAAGTTTCAGAATTCCTCGATTCATATTCATATTCGAAAATCCGCTGACATCACATAAACTGGCACAACCCACATTTGAATTCCCTGATCCAGTTTCGTATAACTGTTAACACTTTCGTTTGTTTCATGCTCTGACTGTATCCCGGTTGTATTTTTACTTTTTCTCGCTCGCTCGCTCACTGGCGCAGCCTCATTTAAATTCGCAAAACTTTCGTTTTTTGAGGTCAGTTAATTAATGCGATAATTAATCTTCCAGCTCGACGCTGTCTCCGACTCCGACTGCCTGTTTTATGTGCCTTTTGTTGTTGTTGTGGTTGATTTTTATGGCTTATTGTCATGCAGCTGCTTTTAAATCAGCTAACTGACCTGTCAGAATTTTACAGTTAATACAATTATAAAGGGATTTGTGCAAAAATATTACGAAAATTGGGTCAACACGCGAGGCGGAAATGCGCGGAATGCGCTGAAATAACTTTGGAATTCAACACACTTCGAGTAATATATACATATAAAGAACGAGTCGAGAACGAGTTGAGATACCCTAATAATAATTATTTATAAATTTGTAATGTAAGCGATACTTGAACCTTTGTAATAAGCAACTTCCTCCGGCACTGATAATGAGGATCTGCCTAATAACAATCAAATATTTCACACGCTGGCGTTGCATTACATCGAAGTATACCTGAAAGATAGATAGACAGAGAGAGAGAGAGAGAGAGAGAGAGAGGGGGAGGGGGAGTGGAGGGGTGCTGGTGTCTTTGTTCGGGTCAATTAATATTAGTCTACACAGATTGGGGCGCTGTCAGTTGCCAGCAAAAGCTGCCAAAGTTCCGTTGCACCAACAACAACAACAACAACAACAACAATTAGTGGGGAGCAGCAGCTGCTGGCTCCTCTAATATAATGAAAACCTTTTGGTCTTTTGGTGGGCAAAACCAGTTTTTCGGTCAGACAATTTGAAACGTAAATTTATGACCAAGTGCGCTGCCTGCCTCTGCTGATGCTGATGCTGCCCGATGCTGAGACGACGAGAGCGTTACGTTTTGTATCTGTATCTGTACGATATCAAGATACAGGCACACACGGCGCAGCTACTGCGACTTGATGCACACCTGCACGTTGGCGTTGCTGCTGCTGCTGCTTGTTGTTGTTGTTGTTTTTTTTTTTTTTTTCTTTTATTATTGGTGTTAAAATTATGGGTTACGCTGCAAGCAGCAGCGACTGCGACTGCGACTGCGAGGCGAGACGTGCTCTTGGGCCCTGGCAACGTTGACAAGAGCGCGACACAGAACGCAATGCGCAGGGCACCTGGATGGAAGGGGGTTGCAGGGGCTGGAGGTAACTAACGCGTGTAAGACGGTAGCACTTCCCTAGCTGTCTGTAACCTGTTCCTGTCCTGCTGCTGACGGTTTGCGTGTGTTGTGCGCACGGCAGCGCGCTGCCCCCTGGCCGTGACTTTGGCTCAGTTCGTGGCTTGGGCCTGTCGTCGTGCCTAAAATCTGTTCTAAGGGCCATAAATTGTAGAGCCGCCAGTTGTTGTTGTTGCCGCTCGTTGGTAGTTCAGGCCAGCCACGACATGCATGCACCACAATGTGTTGAACACTGGTAGTCAAAAATCTTGTTTAATATTTGGGCTTAGCAGCGCTTCAAGTGTCTGCCAGCACTCTTTTGTTGCCAGATCTTTACTACCCTGTAGTCGTAAAAATGCTAAGAGGGGTATATAGGTTTTATAGGACAAACATAAAGCAGTTGAAAATATATTTAGTTCTTAGTTCTCCTTCTCTTTGAGCCGTAAGAGTGGCAAAGCGGGTGTATTTGGATGAAAACAGCAGATGATAGTCTATAGATAGACAGTACTCAAAAATCTATAGTAAAATCTATACAACTCAGTTTTGGTCTCTTCTCTTGCTGCTTAAGCTGATATACCTTGTAGTAGCAAAGGTTATGCAGAGATTGTGGGAGAAAGTGGCATTAGATAGATATATTTATAGAAGTAAAAAATTCGATATATTTCAAGGCATTGCCTATTCTTTGCTTGTTGACTATTTCATACTCTGTAGTCGTTAAATCGGACAAAGGGGTGCATAAAACTTGTAGCAGAAGGGCAGTATATAACAGGCAGTGTATAAACATAAAGTAGACCAAAATGTATCCTGTTTGACTAAGTCTTAGACTTTTCTTGATTACTATGATACAATGGTACCCTGTAGTTAACAAGAGCAAGGGCGAGAGAGAATCAATAAGTATTTATATTATATTTTGAGTATATATATGCTAGAATCAAATATCTATTTCAACTAGTAGTAGTACTACACTGATTGTCTCTTCTAAAGTTTGTCCCAAAATTCACGCAAGAAGTAATATAAATAGAAAACGCCGATTTATAATTAAAAATCGTAATGTCTTGTATTGATTTATTTAGTATATAGTTGCTCTTTTGTGCAGCGCTCTAGTTTAAACAAACCTGAACTATCAGCTCTCATGTTTCCTATCAAAATTACATCTTGCGTATATTTTGGGACACCCTTTAGAATACCCTAAAGACTGAAAGCGAGAGTGAGAGAGTATATATAGTATTATGAAAGAGACAGCTAAATCTCTTTATTAAATTGAAAATATATAGAGAAGTTTATATATATTTAAAATATGCCAAGAATACCCTACATTCGGAAAGAATGTTCGGGAGAGAACAGGAGCTTAGTAGACATGACTCTTAAATGAAATAAGTAAGATCTTCATTAGCCGCCCCTTGAAATATTATTTCAAAATATTATTGAGCTCGTTTACCCTGTAGCAAAGTTATAATGGCAAATTTATAGGCAAATAACTGCTTTCCTATTAAAATACCTAAAATTACTTGATCTACACATCTCTCGCATCTAGTCAACACAGGGTATCTTGTAGTTCATCACTTCCCACACCTGGCCTATCTTTAGTAGTTTTAATTTACTGTTTGACGTAAAATAGTAAATTTATGCAACGCTTCGCCTGGCACATATAACAATAATGGGCTGGGTTGGTAATGCGCCGTGATCCTCTTAGCCTAATCCCCGAAAAGCCTTAAATGCCACACTTAACACGAGCTAGTATTAGTTACAATGTAACACAGCTATATATGTACATATATATATCAGAAGTTTCGCACCTGATCAGCCTATGTGTATAACAGAACTGAGTTAGAGCTTTGAGTTCCTGGCTTCATTACAATAAATTAGTCGCCCCAATCATGTCTCGGGCTCGGCTAATGAGCTAATCCTGCTCTGGGCTCACCTTGTCCAAGTCCATTACCAGAGGCCTATTAGCCGGAGCCGGAGCCGGAGAGCTACGAGATCGTTAATAAAGCCATGCCAAATTCGCCGCAAAGGTTTAATGTTTTGATTGAGGTACAAGGCTCAAAGATAGAGAGGGAGAGAGAGAGAGGGAGCCCACAGCAAACTTCTAACTCGTCACACTTCTGACAGCAGCCAGAGACAGACTGAGGCTGAGGCCAGGTGCTGCTGCTGGGGCTTTCGTGCTTGTACATTTAAGATTTGCCATGCTTTTGGCACAGAGATATGAGGTATGAGCTGTGGCTTCATTTTTATTGGATGCAGCTAAACAGAAGCTGGACAACTGGCAGCTCGCGTCGGCGGCGACGTCGGCCTCTGAGCCTTATCGCACTGGTATCTGCTAAGATGCCCGGGCTGCAGCTGGCCTGGCCGAGTTGGCCATTTAACTGTACTTTCCATTGCGGCGCATGCGTGGCGGCAGAAATCTCTAGGCTAATGAGACAAAATTGTTTTGGCCATATACAGAGATTGGCTGTGTAGATTATTGGACTTTGGCGAAGACAATGAGGCAATGCCCATGGGCATTCTAAGCGACAACATGCTGGGGACATTTAATTACCGTTCGAGCCTTGACCCATTAGCCAAAGCTAAGCAACTTTGACCTTATGTCGTAAATTAATCAAGCCACTGCGATTACAACAGATACGGCGATGCCTTTGGAACAGAGTCATCAAACGCTGGCTACCTAACTATCCCAGAGCCAGCTGGCAACACCTGAGCCACGCTTTGCGGACAAAACAGACAAGTTGATTTACCAGGCTATGCGACCAAAGAAACGAAACATAAAAAAAAACAACAACAACAAGGTAGACAAAAAGATATACATGAAGAAAAAAGAGCGCGCTATTGTACGTCATTTTTCAAGAGCCGAAACCTGAAATGGAACTCAATTTGCTGCTGCTGTTGCTGGCCGTTTGGGGCCAGTTGGACCTCAAGCTGTTGGCGGCTGGCCGAGCCCCAAAGCGGAGGCTGGAGCTGAAGCTGAAGCTGTAGCTGTAGCTGCAGTCCACACTTGTGACGGACGGGCGGGTCTCGGGGGCGGCTCTTGTACCAACTTCGGGCTGCGCACGTGCCAAAGCCGCGCAGCTTTTATTTTTCGTGTTTGTTGTAGCTGCTGCTGCTGCTGCTCTTGTTGTTGTTGTTGTTGTTATAATTGCAGTTGTTGCTGTTGTAAATGTACGCCCAGACAGCAGCAGCAGCCCTAAAAGAGGCAGCACCAAATGAGTCTTGGCTTTTTGTCTGCGAATACTCTTTATGAACTGGGCTATATTTACTCTATTGACTTTCCTTGATTTATTTATAGTATCTGGACTTTTTGCTCATATAAGCAGCTGATTATGATATATGTATAATGACTATGTAGTCCTCTATACTTACAGAAGACCTGCTTAAGTTTAAGTGCGGGAAATGGTCGGGTTCATTAAAAATTTAGGGAAGATTTGAATAAATATCTGAGTGAAGCTTCCAAATTTGCTGCCCAACTACATATTTAAGTAGGATATCTGATATATTTTCTATTATATATAGAGTTATTTCTAATATTTTAAGTTTAGGCATCTCTCAAAGTTTAAGTTTGGTTATTTTGTAAAATTCCTTTAAGCTGAGAAATATGAGAAGTTAAAAATTTATTGAAAATGTTGAATATTATAAACTGCAATATTTAAAAAATATTATAATTATACTTTTTTGAATATTTTTCAAGATTTTAAATAATAATTTAGATTTAACAATAAATAAATAAAATAATAAATAATTTAAATAAAAAATCTATAATATATTTTAAATTAAATAATAAATAAATTAAATAATAAATAACTAAAATAATAAATAATTTAAAAAAAAATAAAATAAAATAAAATAATAAATTATTTAAATAAAAAAATCAATCAAATATTTTAAAAAAAAAAAATAAATTAAATAATAAATTATAAAATAATAAATAATTTAAAAAAAATAAATTAAAAAAATAGTAAATAATTAAAATAGATAAATCAATAAAATATATTTTAAATAAATAATAAATTAAATGAATAAATAATTAAAATAATAAAGAATAATATAATAATTTAAAAAAATAATTAATTAAATAATAAAAAATATACTAATAATAAATTAATTAAATTATAATAAAATAAAATAAGATATAAATAGCATAAATAATGGATATAATAAATAAATATATACTTTATTTATTATGTCCATTCATTACGTTATTTATTTATTATTTTATTTTCTTAATATTTCATAAATTTATTATTTTAATTATACATCTGTAGTAGATAGATCTTTCTCTAAAGTACTTAAAGCTTTTTTATTTTTATTTCATATTGTTACATATTTATTTTTAAACGAATTAATTTTAAATTAAAATCAAAGTTTTTGAACATTAAAAAAAAGATGTATTATCTATTTTAAAATTTTTAAATATTTTTATTGCAATCAATCATATATTTTGATTTGCTAGATATTTGCTGTCTGCATATATTTGTATATAATTCCATCTCTACATTCTCCAACTTGTTTTCCCGAAAGACCATTTGCCAGCTGCCTATGCCATTAGGTTCTGCTCTACACGCTCTTCTTTCGTAGGCTTGCTAAGAACCCAAAGCCGAAGCCAAAGCCAAAGTCGAATCCAAATCCCAAAGGCAGACAGACAGAAAACTTCGGCCATGACTTGTTTAATCGCTGAGCCGCTGTAGCCCTAAAAGCCTAAAAAGCTTGAGTGTGTTGGAGTAAAAGTCATTTATTTTGTTTAGATTTGTTTTCTGATTTGGCAGACAGTTGGTAACCCTTTTAATTAAAAGAAGAGAAAACATAAAAATCAAATAAAGGGAGTGAGAAGAGAGAAGAAAAAAAAAGGAAAACAACAACAGCAACAACAGCATCTTGGCTACTTTTTGTGAACATGCCCCGGGCTTATTTGTCCAGGCACTGCCTACTTTTGAATTGTTCGGCTAAGAGGTGACGAGGGCTGCAGAGGTGCTTAAAGTGGGCGTCGTTGTTGCCTCAAAAGTTGTAATTGTTGCCGTGGATGATGCAGCTGATTTGGCTCCGTCGTCTCTGCATGGAATATTTATGGCTCGTGCCAACTGTCGTCTCTTGTTACCTGCACACACATAAATCGCTCCTACAGTAATACAAAACGAACAACAAATATAAGAAGACGAAGACGAAGAAGAAGAAAAAAAGCTGTCTGTAATTTATCAAAGCATCTCGAACAACTCAACTTCAAGTCTGTGACTGTCTAGACTCGCGGCTCTACTGCGCCTGCGCCCATCGCCCGTGAAATAAAGTCGCGTCATTTTTGAAAATTTATGAAATTATCTCCGAGAAGTGCTACTGGAAATTTCTTTGTTTGCACTTAAACTGATTTTTATGTTCGACCGGCCCCAACTCCAACTCCAACTCCAACTTGAACTGAATAGGAGCTGCTCAGCTTTTACATTTCCATTTCCAATTCCATTCTCCAAATGCCGAACAAGTTGCGAGCGCCCACGTTGAAAGTTTGTTCCCTCTCACTCTTTCTCTTTCTCTGTCACTCTGCCAGCGTTGTTAAAACTAAAAAAATTATCATAAAAATTAATTAATTAGTAAATTTAAATTATGTTTTATGTATATTTAAATACTATTGGAATGGGAAGAGTTTTATATTTGTTTATGAATGCATAATGCGAATTGCAATGCTAATTGGATGCTATATACATATATACCTATATGTTGAACAAATAAAAACTATTTTAATGCTGAGCACAGTTTTTAAATACATTTTGCAACAAGTATTATGATTGATATATTTTTTTTTTTTGACAACTTATAAAAATTTTGAAGTAATTTTATAATATTTTAAAAAAAATTTTTTTAACGATTAAACTAGTTTTTTTAATTAATTTAGAAATTTGTGCCCTTCAGGACTTCAGAACGAAAAATTATATAAATGTTGCTATTCATAAGATTAAGTGCAAGAAAAAAAAGAGAACAACTATTTTTTAGGCTTCTCTCTTAAGCCTTATTTTTGCATTTTAGTCTCAGAAAAAAATGTGTAATTTATTTTATCAATAGAAAAATTAAACCTTTTCATAATATAGTGCTGCACTAGTATTTTTATGAATATTTGGATATATGAAAGAAATAAGAAATAAATCAATTAAAATACATTTTTTTCGATTAAATAATAGTTTCATTAATTTATTTTTAAAGTAAATTATTATACATATATTTATTATTTTATTTATTCACATAAATTTATGCACTACTATTTTTGTGAATATTTGGAAATATGAAAAAAATAATAAATAAAATTGTAAAAAATTAAATATTTTTATTTATTTATTTTTAAAATAAAATAATATAAATATATATTTTTTTAAATAAAATAATAAAAATATTAATTTATTTTTAAAATGAAATAATATAAATATATATTTTTTTTAAATGAAATAAAAATATTAATTTATTTTTAAAATAAAATAATAAAATTATTTATATTTTATTTATGCTTATAAAATTATGCTCTAAAATTTTAATGAATATTTGGAAATATGAACAATATAATAAATTAATTTTTTAAAAATATAATATTTATATTTATTTATTTTTAAAGTAAAATAATGTAAATTTTGTTATGATTTTATTTAATAATATAAATTTATATATTCATATTTATAAAAGTGTATATAAATTTTGTTATCATTATTATTATTATTTATTTATTATCTTGTTCATATTTAGCCAATTAAAGCTTTGCCAAAATAGTAAATCCAGCGCATTCAAACTTCGCCCTAACTTACAACAATTATTTCTGGTTAATTTAGTTTCCATGAATTCGCTACAATTTTGAATTGTTTTTCGCTTTGTGCCTGGTCAGCCCATTTGGCTGAGCACGCGCTCCACATTTCCATTGCAGGTGTTGTCCAATTTGATTTTGTTTTGCTGCTTTGCGCGCTGTGTGTGTGTGTGAGCCACGTTCTGAGTTTTTGCTGACAGCCGTCCGTATGCTGCGCGGTGCGCCGGCGCCCACGCCAAAAGCTTTTAATGTCTTTGTCTGGCTAACTGTGTCAGCAATTAGTTATGGTCTTTATTTATGGCTTCTATTTGCCATTTGTTTGTTTAATTAATTCAGTTTTTTTCGTTCCTCGCTCGTACAAGACAATGTTTCATTTAATTGTTTAATCGTTTCACAAAAACTCTTGAGCGAGACTTTGACAAATATTTGGCCAAGCAATCGCAGTCTGTCTCTGGCTGTGCCTAAGTCGAATGTTTAATTACCAATTAGCAGCAGGGGCTCAGGTGTCAATGACTCTCGACTCCAGCGCATTACAAGTGCTAATAACTATTCTATATACATCCATAGGTGCGGAGCCATAACAAAGAGATCACAAATCCAAACATTAGTCATCCATCCCGCAGACATGCGACCCCAAAGCCCCGACTACAATAAACTTATCGCGCCTATAAAATCAATCAACTTTTGAAAAAGAAAAAAGAAAAAAAAAAAAAATAATAATAATAATAATAAAGTGCTGCTGGAAAAGGAGTTCAGTTTCCGCACACACAAAAACATTTCTAGAGGTATCGACTGATCGAATATGAGTCATGTTTTCGGGGCGGCAAGTGGTCAAAACCAAACCCCAGCCCAGACCCATAAATAAGGCGAAATATATAAATAATTTTGTGCTGTTGTTGGCTTAGAGCTTTTGCCTTCCTGTCCGCTGCTTATTTGCCCATTTGCTGTTTATACAATAAATCTACCTGGGCTCCAACATCTAATAAAGTGAAGCCAAACGGCACGACGACCGACGACAGAGGGCAGCCGACAGCCGACAGCCGGCAGCCGGCAGACGCGCTCTGTCTAGATCAAGAGCGCAGCAACCAAGCTCTACCTGTGCAGCCTGTGACTCATCGCCAGAGTCAACAACGGCAGAAATCTCGCTGCGATCTCTCGCTTAAAGTTAAATAATCAACAATTTGAAGCTTGATATGATTAGCAACTTGCTCCAGCTCTCGAACCGTGCTCCGCCTTCAGGTAGTTTTGCAGTCAAAACAATGCGGCGACCCTGAGCCCTTTTTTCGCTCTGCCCAATGTCTCTTCGTCTGCAAGCTTCGCACATTTCAGGCAGCGCCGCACTCTTGGGCTCTACTTGGCCCGCGCATGACTCATGCAGTGCAGCGCGACGTTGCCTTAGCATTGGATTACAACGAGGGACCCAATTTTGTTTTTGTTTTTATTTATTTATTTTGTCTTTTTTTTAATTTTTTTTATTTGCGAACATTTGCGGCTTCTTCTGCCGTTTGGGTTTTAATGCGAAACTTGTGTTGCTGTTGCATTCCTTTTTTTGCTGCGATCGAGCATTGTGCTTGACCGTCTTTAGTCGGAAATCGACAAATTATGAGCTCGACTGCCTTGTGGTCAGGGAATTAATATAATAATCCATTTAAATGGCGTGTCGCGGCTAGGCTATTTGTATTTCTTCATTAAAATCAGTTAAAGTTCCAAGTAGCTGTTGATAATACCATAATTGTTGAGAGCTTTTAATTATGGCTGAAATAAAGTGGATATATTTATTTTTTTTCCTTAATATTTTTTTAAATATTTAAGAATATATATTATTTTTTGACTAATTTTAAAATATATTTTTTTTAAATTTTTTATTTGTTTTTTATTTTATTATTTCTTTTTTAAATGATTATATAACATTTATGTTAACTGGTTCTTTTTTATTTATTTTAATTTGGTATATATTCTACTTTTGTTTAATTTTCATTAGGTATATTTACATACACATATATATTAGTTGAATTATTTTTCTAAAAATACTTTAACTGATTTTATTTATATGATTCTACATCTAGTGAAATTTTCCACCTATTTCCCTTTTATTTCTTATAATTATATTTTTATTTTTTACATTTTTATTATATGTTAAATTTATTTTACATATTATTATTTATTTATATTTATTATTATTATTATCTAAAAAAATTATTTTTTATTTTTAAAAATTTTTTTTATTAATTCTTATTCTTTCTTCTTAATATTTTATTTATTTGTTATTAAACATATAAATTTATTTATTATTTCATTAATATTTTATTTATTATATACATACATATGTATATATAGTTTATTTTATTTTATTTATGTTTTATTAATTATATTTATCTTTTTTTTTTAATTCTTTTTATTATATATATTACTTTTCTTATTCTTCTAGATATATTTTCTTTGGTTTTAAATATAGTTATAGATTGCTCACTTGGTGGATTTTAGGAACTTTCGCTTTCGAAAAATCAAAAGTAATTGAATTCAGTTCAGTTAAAGCCTTCAAAAACTATATCTATATATTCTGATAGACTTATCTATAGTCTATTAATCATGTGCCATATAAATTGCGTATATATTTGTTGTCAATTGCTTTGGATCTCCCAATTGATTTGCGCTAATTAATTTAATTTATGCTTTAATGTTTTCAGCAATTTAATGGTGGCCGTAAAAAACTGATAATAATAAACCAAAATGCGCAACAAAAACATTAAGAAGAGAATTGTAAAAAGCCAAAGCGGCGCTGGCCGAGTCTCGACTCCTCGGAGCTCTGGTCAATTGGTCAACTTGTTTACACTTTGCCGAAATGCGAATAATGAAAAACAAGCGAAAAAGCCAAAGCAGTTGACAAACAGTTTCCCTCCACACACAGAGCGAGCTGATATCGATATCCAAGAAGTTGACATCCTTGGCACGAGTATCGCTTACAGCTGGTTCAGCTGGTCCCCACTCGGTCGAAAATTATATATTGACAAATATGTCGCGATCGTGCAGTCGATCAAGTGTTTCACTTGTTTATTTTTGTTATTTTTTTTCATGAAATTGATTCTTGAGCTGTGTGTGAATTATGTATGATGTGGCGGACTCGAAGGTTGCTGCACGCCTAATTATAACTTTCGCACTGGCTGTAAAAAAATATAAAAAGTATTATGGGCATCATAAATGATGTTATTCTATAGCTTATGCTTCCGGCATACTCAGTGCCATAAACTTTATTAAAACTCATATATACATATATACGTCAGATATGTTTACACTTTGTTGCTGCACAAATTTAATCAAAAGCAAAATGCGCGCACAGCACAGCGACACGGCGCAGTGGACAAGTTACCGTAAAACAACGCCCCTGATTCAAAGTGTTTGGCAGTATTTTTCAAAAGAGTCCGCCCCGTGCGCCCGCCTATTTGGCGCTTTTAAATGCTGTTTTGTTTACCCAAATACCCTATGTAAAGAATGAAGCGACGCAGGGGTATGTCAATTAAAGCAATTTATTTCATTAAAAAACTTTAGAAAATATAAAAATATTTTTATTTATATTTGTTTTAAATATTTTGATAAAGTATTTTTTTTTTAATTTTAATTTTAATATTTTTAAATTATTTTAATTTTTTATTTTACTTTAACTATATTTTAATTTATATATTTTTTAATATTTAAATTAAACTAAATATTTTTTTAACTTTATAAAATATAAAAATATTTTTATGTATATTTGTTTTAAATATTTTGAATTAAATATTTTTTTTAATATTTTCATTTTAATATTTTTAAATTATTTTAATTTTTTTATTTTACTTTAAATATATTTTTAATTATATATTTTTTAAATATTTAAATTAAACTAAATATTTTTTTTAAACTTTATAAAATATAAAAATATTTTTATGTATATTTGTTTTAAATATCTTGAATTAAATATTTTTTTATTATTTTAATTTTAATATTTTTAAATTATTATAATTTTAATACTTTACTTTAAATATATTTATAATTATATGTTTTTTAAATATTTAAATTAAAGTAAATATTTTTTTAAAACTTTATAAAATATTAAAAATATTTTTATTTATATTTGTTTTAAATATTTTGAATTAAATATTTTTTAAAAATATTTTAATTTTAATATTTTTAAATTATAATTTTAATATTTTACTTTAACTATATTTTAATTTATATATATTTTTATACATTTAAATTAAAGTAAATATTTTTTTAAATATTATAATATAATTTTTTTTTAATATGTTTTCCTTTAAATATCTTTTTAATAACTTTTAAATCAGCTTTTACCTTATCACTTGAATTATTTATAATTTCCAACGTGGTATCTCTAGTCAGGGCACTTTCTCTCGCTTACAGCAATCTCCCTAGTTTCAATATTTGCATTCGCTATGTCTCTGTCGGGGCTGCAGTGCAAACATTTCACACCTCAAATTCATTGAAAAATATATTGCAAAATATATATATTTTTGAGCGCTGCGTTGGCTGCAAATTTCGCTGGCTCTCTGCAGCCATTCATGTGAGCGACACAAACGAACTGGAAGAAGAAGAAGAAGTAGAAAAAAAAGTTCTTTAAAAATAACGGCGCAACGCGAGCGGAAAACTAATGTTGAAAATTTAATTTGGCAGATAGCAAAGTGCAGAAATTGTAATTGCTCTATGAATCTATCAACGGCTATGCAATAAACTCTAAAAATAACGAGAGTTCTATATGTCATGCGCCTAAACACGTGAAACGTAATCGTTTGTGAAGAGGTTGGGCATGGTACACTGAGAATAACTACATAGTTGTTCTGTTTAGCTATTTATTCTGATTAGTTTGATTGCTAAATTGTGTAGGGGAATACAGTCGAATGTGGTTATCGCTCTTATATGCGATTCTCATTAGTTTAGGAATACAATCGAATGTGGTTATCGCTCTTATATGCGATTCTCATAAGTTTAAATGAGGTTTCTAGTAATTACTGAATTCATATTAAAGTATTATTTAAGTCTAAATCTTTCTCTTCACTTTTCTCAGCCTTTATCATTATCTCCCTCCTCTGTTTCTCTGCCTCTCAATTTTATTCTCGTTCGCTTCCCCACTCAGTTTCTTGAACTGTACTCGTCACTCACTAGCTTTATTTGTTTCTTTCCCTCTCTATGTCTATATCTCTCTCTTTCTCTGTCTCTCTCTCTCTATCTATCTCTATGTCTCTATCTCTCTATGTCTATCTGTCTATCTCTCTCTTTCGCTATGTCTCTCTCTCTCTCCATCTCTCTCAACGTCTTTCTCTCTCTCTCTCACACTCTCTCTCACTTTCTCATCACTCTATCTCTCTCACTCACTCTCTGTCCATCTCTCTGTATCTATACCTATGCCCGTCTCTCTCTCTCTATCTTTCTAAGCCTGTCTCTCTCTCTCTCTCTCTCTCTCTCCCTTTCTCTCTCTCTCCCTTTCTCTCTCTCTCTCTCTCTCTCTTCCTTTCTCTCTCTCTCTCTCTCTCTCTCTCATTTTCCTTCTCTCTTATTCATTTTACTTCTATGTATTTAATTTTCTCTACCTATCTCTCTTCACTTTCACTCTTCCCCTCTTTCTCTCTCTTATTATTTTGCTCTCCCTCTATATATATCTCTCTCTCTCTATCTCTCTCTCAGTTCTCTTTATTTGCTTTACCTCTTTCCCATATATTTCTCTCTCATTTTTTCTCTCAGTGAATGATTTTTTTCTTCCTCTTCTTACAGATGGCAATAAATTTATTGTGCTTCTGAGTGAACTTTAGGGTAAGCAAATACATACATACACACATACATATATTTTACTGAACATACTAACCTAGCATAAGCACAAACATACATACATTATATGCATATCTATTCAAAGTCTTATGCCAAGCAGCAGCAGCAGCAGCAAGTAATAGTTCTCGCATATATTTATAGCTCCCCTCGCAAGCCCTGCCGCAGTCGCAGATTGCGTTGACACCACACGCTGATATTTGGCATATGGCCAAGTGGCCAAATGGCCAATTCATGAAACGGCTATTCATAGGCTGGCAGTAGTTGCCGCAGGCAGATTAATCGACTCCTTAATTAGTTTAGTAGTTGCCCAAAAATTGAATTTTAATTAAAACTCAACGAAATATGAATGTGCCTCAGTCACTCGCGACGAGAGATTAACGAAATTTGACATACTTTCGGCTGAGTTGCAGTGACCCACCCACACACAGAGAGAGAGAGAGAGGCAGGCATCATAACGATCCATTATGCATAAGCAGCTCTTTGTGGGGGGGTTGAAGTTTCTTAATTGTTCAGTGGCTGGCTGCAGCGCTTACAAAACACCGAAGCTGAAACATTTTATCGGCTCGCCGGAGTTCTTCGAATTTTGAAACATGCTTCCAAATGTGGCCTTGTCTCGTTAATCAGCCGCAACAAAGCTGAGGCTACGTGTGAGTGCCGTTGCGTGTGGGCGTTCCGCAGGTCGTCAAGCGGAAGTATTCCTTGTCTGTGTGTTTTCACTGTCCCAAGCGTCGTATGAGTGATGTATGTGACATCTCGTCGAACTGTAGCCCCCCGCCTCCGTCTCCTGCCTCCACCTCGCTCTCGCTCTCGCTCTCAAGGGTTGTCCACTTTGTTCGAAACATTTCACAATGTGTCATCGAAAGTAGGCCCGGGCGGCAGCTGTTCGCACTTTGTGATCAGTGAAAGTGGGTCAGCGCGGCTTAGGCTCTGCTAATGGCTTTGTTGGGGTAGTTCTAGAAATTTCTGGGGCGCTGAGACACTGACGAGATTACGAAGCCGAACGCTGCATTGGCATTGCGTCAGGCGTGCGAGTTTCCAGTTTATGGCTATACGTCTTATGTCTCTAATGGACGTGTTTACGAAATATTTTGATTGCTTTATGCTTGCTGTTAAGTGGAGAAGTATTGGTAATATACTGAGTATATTTTATATAATATGTGATATATATTATAACAAAATATTCCTTCTTCTCTGTAATCTATCTAGCAGTTCTTCACGCTGAGCCCAGGCGCAGTATTGGCAATACTTTTCGAGATACCTCTCCTCTCATGCCTCTGTCTCAGTTCGCCTCACACACTTTGCTCTACATATTTCGCACTCAAAATATTCCACTTAATCATATATCTCACATTTATTTAAATACACAACGCAGTTCAATCTGTGGCGTATATATATTCAATTTGATTTGCAGTTATTGAACCTCGGCCACTCCACTCATCTGCTTAGTCTTGAAGTCCACTCAGCGGCGCGCTGCAGCGGCTCTGAGTGACTTCCTCAAGCAGCCGTACGTTATCGCCTCTGAAGATCTTGGCTGGCCCCTGTCAGAGTCTCTGGCTGGGGATGTCTATCAGCGGAGTTCTCGCTTGCTCTCTCTCTCTCTCTCTCTCTCGTTTCGATTGTTTTACGATTCGCAACTGTTGCTCTTGCAGTGGCTGTCAATAATGTGTAAGGATAATTTTAATTTTAGTCATAAGACTGGAGCTGGCAGGCACTTTTATCGCTGCAATCTGGGGCCCCGTCTTCGCTTGCATGCGAGGCAATTTATTAATTATGCATAAATGCCACTCGCTTAGTTGGCTGAGTCGGAAAGTTCAAAAAGGCAATCAAGCTGGCAGCGTCTCGAGTGCCGACAGCCAACAGTACTCAATCGGCTCGGACTGTACAGTTATATCTGTGCATATATATATTATATATGAGCGCAAACAGATTGGATTGAGCGGGTGCTGAGTGCCTGCCTGCGCCTGCTTCAATTTGATTTACCCAAAATGGAAGTCGCTTCTTTTGTCAAATTTTTATGCGAATTTTCAGTCGAAGCAATTTGCACGCCTCGTTTGGGTTCTATAATAGGTTCCAGCCTTTCGGTTTTATAGATGCTGCCCCATAAATTATACGAAAATGTCTAGTCCGCATCCTCTGTCTGCCAAAAAAATAAAAATAAAACAAAAAACAAAACTCAATCTGCAGTGAAACCTTTGAGCGTCAAACAATAAACCTAAATCTAATGCCGAGTTCCATTCCTCGGGCTGTCCAGAGACAGGGTCAGAGCTACCCGGTACCAGTTACCATTTACCATTTACCATTTGCCAGCTACCTGCTGGCTGTCTACATTTATCTAAACTGCCCAGCGATCCTCAAGCAGTGCTGTGCCATGTGTTCTTAAGTGGCTACGACCCGGACCCAGACCCAGACCCGGACCCGTTCTCGGTCTCGGGCTCGGCGTCTACACCCTAACACCATTTTTCGTAAAGTTTTAAATTTCTTGGAAATAAAAGCCTGGCCATTAGTTTTCGTCCTTCTTCTTCGTTTCCATCGCATACGCTCGGCTGCCCTTTTATTCTTCTTTGCAGGCACAGTTTTGCAGCTACATATGGAGTACCTAGAGGAAAATGTAAGACGCGTCACGCCTGCAACGTCTTCTCGAAACTACCCTTAAAATTGGGCAGAGCTCATCGATTTGCCTATGCACTTGGCACTCGAGATGTTGAAGGCACTGATAGGAGATGGGAGGGGCGAGGGAGAGTAGATAGACAAGAAAGATTAGAGAGACTAGAGCACCCTAGGTATATCTAGGAGATTTCTAGACTAGGAAGACTACGACGAGAGACTAGAGAGCACCCAAGGAGTCGACCTAGGAGATTTCTAGACTAGAGATACTATAGAGGCTAAAAAGGAAAGAGTAACTAGAGAGACTAGGGAGGCTATTGAGGGAGACTAGAGAGGCTTGAGAACACCCTAGACCTAGGGAGACTAAAGAGGCTAGAGAGAGAGACTAAAGAGACTAGAGCAAGACTAGGAAGACTAGAGAGACTTGAGAGATTGGAGAGACTGGAGAGATTAGAGAGACTAGATGGGCTAGAGCTAGAAGAGACTAGAGAGACAAGAAAGACAAGAAAGACTAGAGAGACTAGGCAGACTGGAAAGATTAGAGCACGCTAGGTTTATGTAGCAGATTTCTAGACTAGAAAGACTAGAGAGCAGCCAAGGAGTCCACCTAGGATATTTCTAGATTAGAGAGACTAGAGAGGGTAGAGAGAGACTAGAGCAAGACTATGAGGACTATATAGGCTAGAGAGACTTGGGAGGCTGGAGATGCAGAGAGACTAGGGAGGACCTCTATAGTCTATAGCATGAGAGACTGGAGAGGCTAGAAAGAGACTAAATAGGAGAGATTATAGAGTCTACAGAGCATCCTAGGTCTACCTAGCAGATTTCTAGACTAGAGAGAGATTAAAGAGACTAAAGACTACTTATTTCCTAGCGAGACTAGAGTGCACCCTCTAGGGGGCCTCCTCTTCTCTCCATTATTTTCTCCCACCCATTTCTATTCCCTTTTCTTTCAGTGTATTTCCACTTCGACTATAACTTTTTGGTTCTCTTTGCTCTCTGCGCGCAGTTATCGCGCTCGCTTAGCCCCAGTAACCGCGTCGCGTCGTCGTCGAGCCGCTGCGCCCCGCTCATCTGTCGGGTTTTTGGGCTTCACTTGTCCCTCATACGCCTCGTTGTTGTAGTTGCTGCGATACGAAACCGTGCAGGTGTCCAATATTTTCTTTTATACCGCGTCATTGGGCTGAAGACAAATACACACACAGACATATATACACCTCTGTATATGTACATACAAGTGGTATAAAGAGAAGGAAAAAAAAAAGCAAAACTAGTTCTAGATTTACAGCCGCAACCCGTCGACTACTCCTACCTCCCTGCCTCCCTCCCTCACTCCGTCCATCGACTCTGAGCGTCGCTTTATTTCGCCCATATTTTCGATTCGATTGCGTATAACAAGTTTAGCTGCCTCTGCTCGCTGCCTGGCTCCCTCTCCCTCTCCCTCGACCCGACGTTGTTTAACTTTATAAAGTGCTTTGCATCCATGCAACGTCTGTAAGGCCCCCCCCTACCCCCTCCCTCCCTCCTCCCTTCTGGCACACCTTCCTAATGCTTTTTTCTTCGCTGCGCTTTCTTGTTCGGGTTTTTTTTTTTAATTTTTGTTTTGATTCTACTTTTTTTTTGTGCTTGTTCTTTTGTGATTTTGATTAATATTTTATACATGTGGCTGGGGCCTGTTGGGCACCATGCGGTGCCCCGTCCGTCTGTCCGCCGGCCCCTCCGTCCGTCTGTCCCATGTAATTACCCAAATTTGGCGTCACTTGCCGTTAAAGGTTTTTGGGCTTGGAGAAATAGACACAACGGTACAGTGGACTTAAATTTTATTTATGGACTTGGGCTACGCTACCAAAAAGGCATTAGCCAAGCTCTAAGCCCTGTGCTCTATCTCCACTGCCTGCCAATATGCGTGCGATCCTTGCAGCTCTGCCTGCTCCACAAGCCGCTCAAAGGGATAGCCAAGAGGCAGCTCGTTCCAGCTGCTGACGCCCTCGCTGAAGTCGCAGTTGAGCTCGTTGCCCTGCCTCGCCTTGTAGTTGTACGGCGTAGCTGTGACCACTAGACGCAGAGCTAGAGGCGTGGCTGTGCCGCCCCGAGGCAGCATCAGGCGCCTGGGGAAAGCGCAGCTTGGCGTGGTTATATTCAAGGGAAAGTCGAATTGCTCCTGCTCCGCCAAGCTCACATAGTGATAGAGCTCCGTGAAGCTCAAGTGATCCCCGATCAGTCCGAGAAACTCGCCAGATTCCCGCCGTATAGTGTTGTTGCCTTTGTAGAGTATTGTGAGAAATGAGTCCAATTCATAGAAGGGCTCCTCGCTGACAGCCCCGCGTGCTGTGGTCAGGTAGCTGCGCAATATGATCGACTGCGTCCGATTGCTGGCCAGCTGAAAGCTGATGCCAAAGGGCCGCTGCTGCAGTCGGCGTTGGCGCGCCTGCAGGCTGTGCGGCCACCTGAAGTGCTGCTCGAAGTAGAAGTTTCGCGCGTGCAAAATGTTGCTCAGGTCCACGTCGACAGGCTCGTCGAAGGTGATCAAAGGATCAACCAGGACAGCCTCAATGCTCATATCGGTGGCTCGGACTGGCTGTGCGTAGCTCGGCTGAAACGCCGTGCGATAGAAGCGATACGCGTGCAGCAGTCGATCCGCGAAGGCATAGAAGCTCGGCTCTCGCAGCATCGTATGAAGCTCCAGCAGCTGCTGGGGCTGGCTGGCGGCGGGCAACTGCAGCTGGGTCAAGTCGTAGGGAAACAGCTGAGCCAGGCCAAGCAGCCAGTTGTGGCCCTTCCTGAGATCTATCAGCGTGCCATTGGCGAGACTTAGGCTCTGTGTGGAGATGGCCAGCTCCACACGCAGCTCCAGTCGACGCAGCAGCGCCGAGAGATGTTGCCTTGTGGCGGAACTTCCGGGCTGATATCGCTGTCCCTGCCATGTGAGCAGCTGACTCTCCGCCTGCTCCTGCGTGGACAAACGTTTGTACTCCATTTGCTGGCCATAGCGCTCCAGCTTGTAGCGCGCTACGATTTGACTGAGCTGCCAGTAGCACCATTCCCGGATGCGCTCAGCTTCCGTTTGATCGTGCTCTTGCATAGCCACGCCCATGTTGATATAGTACCAGTAGCTCAGCCAGCCAAAGTCTGCCAAGAGATGGTCAAGTTTGCCTTGAGGTTTGTCCGCATTAGTCAAGCTCAAGATCTGCACCTCGGACATGGCCTCGCTCCACTGGCTGGTGGTGCGCAAATCTCCAGTCAGATTCAGCGGCAACAACTGCTGCGGCGACACCAGCTGTACGTGACTCCGATTGCCCAGCGTCAGCTCCTGTCGTATCCAGTTGACGTAGTTGAAGTTGCCCGCCTCGCGCACAGCTGCTGCGCTGTGGTACGGCGCCGGCAGCAGCTCGTGGATCTTGGGCATGTTCAAGGCGCGGTAGTCGTCGCGCTTGAGCATCGTCTGCATGAGAGCGTGGAGGAAGATGGCAGGATTCGCGTGGACACGGGCCCAGCAGATGTTCTGCCGCAGCGTGCTCCATTCCCGCGTGTTGTAGAAGAAGTGAAAGAGGCCCAAGACCTCCTTCGAGTGCTCGGGCTGCAGAGGATTGTAGTAGACGTCCCTGGGCAGCAGGCGATCAGCGCTGAGCAGCTGATAATACTCCTGCATCTGCTCTGTATAATGCTGAGAGATCAGCCTAAGCTGCCATCAATCTGTTTATTCAGTTTAATCTGTAGCTCACTTACGACATATTGCGTCTTATCGCTGACGATGCGCTGACCCAAAGCAAGCCACTGTTCGTGCTGCAGCGGCTCCTGCAGATGGTGCAGGATTTCGAGTAGGAAGCGCTGCTTGTTCAAGTAATATTGATTTGCTGTGAAGACGAATATATGTATATAGATTAATGCAAGTACTTCCTGTGCATGTGTATGCCCTACCTATGTTGCCTGGAAAGATGCCCGCACTGTGGCTCAGCTGCAGCAGCAGAAAGATAGGCGATAAGAGCAAAGCAAATCTCATCTTGGCACCAGCTTGCTTCAAAATAAACTGAGCTAAGCTCAAATTTGGCAGATCTGTCTTGCGACTGCAGCGTTCTAATCGCATTGAACTTTTGATCTTTGGCTGCGACAGAATCTCTTCGGGGGAAGAGATTCAACTGAAGTGAATCCAGGTCCGCTTCAGTGCGAAAATGGGGAATGATTTCGAGTAAGAGGAGATTAACTAGGTATTGATAATAATACTAGAAATATTTGCCAGAAAGTTCGCATAAAACCTTAAAATATAATAAAAAATATGTAAAATAAATAAATATATAAAAATTAGAAAAATAATAGCTTTGGGCAAGCTAATTAATATATTAATATTTTAATAACCTCTAGGTACTTTTAGTATAATAGCTTTCATAGAGATCAGAAGTGAAAAAAATTGTATTGGGAGCATTAAACTTGATTTGAATTCCTATTCAGTAGCCACAATCGATCAAGTACTGTCCGTTCTTCCGTTTCCTCGTCCCTGTATCGATATTGACATCTTAAAGAAATAAAGTCTTGAAATTTTACAATTTTCCTAAGCCTAAGTTTATTTTGAAATCATTTATAGCTTTTTGCAATTACGTCAATTGGTTAAGAAACTGATCAAACTGCAAATATTGGTTATGTTGAGGAAGTTCTAAGGTTTCTAGTCATATATAGTTGTTATAAAAATGTTTCTGGAGCATAAAAAATAGAAGAGCTCTTTACTTTTGAGAGTGTCTTACTCATTTCATAAACAAAAACATCTTTCAGGGTCAAGGCACGTATATCCAGGGTATATTCTAGTCGGATACTCTCAACTAAATCAGAATTAGTTAACCATTTCATAAACAAACACATTTTCAGGGCCCCTAACAATAGCGTCAGGGTATGTCCTAGTCGGATACTGTCAACTAATTTCTCAATCATAATCAAACACATTTTTAGGTTCAAGGCAAGTATGTTAAGGGTATATCCTAGCCGGATACTCTCAACTAATTTCGCTTTTCATAAGCAAACAGAGTTTTCGGAGTATTGACTGTATGTTCGGGGTATATCCCAGTCGGATATTCTCAGCCAGAGCACACTTAGCGACAGTCTTGAGTCATATACATATAAAGATGAACTTTGTATTATAAATTACAATTGCTTTAATCTATTTATAACTATTTTTCGATTTTATATACAAAGATAAGCTATAGACAAAGATAAGGCTGTGATAAGCACAGACGGACAGTCTGCTGGGGCATAGGCAGCCAATTACTGAAGTATTTACAGCAATTCTCACGCTTTGTGCTCAGCTGTGGGCATACTTATGCGCTCACTGTAGTGCAGCAGGCATTGTTTATTAGTCATCCAAAGTGGAAAAACATTTTTGTTATGATTTTTTTTTTTATTTTTATTATTTTCGCTGTTGTTAACTGCCTCGAACTGTCTCCACATCCGCCCGCCACTGCAGCGGATCAGTCATATCTCTGCCGCTGCTGGTGCCTCTTAAATGTGCGCACATTAAAGGCCAGCTCGACGTCTGCTCAAACTCTGTGGATGGCGGAAAAACGGGGCAAATTATAATGCGAAAATGTTAATTACAGCCACTTGGCTTGGCCGGGCCGGGCCGAGTCGACTCAGCCCAGCCAGATATGGGCATTGTGTCTGGTGGCTTTTGTAACGAAAAATTGGCGTATTAATGTAAAGCGTCGCCCAGGCGTAACGGATAATAGGAGCTGAGTAAATTAACGGTCACTTACACTACATACATATATATATACATATATGTATCAGTATCTGTTGGCATTACACATGCGACGTCTCTTTGTTTGGTCTTCTTCATGTTTAACTGCTGCCAGCTAGGTGGCATAGTACGGAGCATGACAAGCGCGTTGCTTGCTGAAAGTTAATGATTCGAAACGCGTCGCCTAATAGGGTGCACAATGAAAAACTCTTTATTGATATTCGACTGTGTTTATCTGCTCGTTCACGCAAGTAAAGGTGGGGTATATAGGGTTTGTGGATGATTGGCTGTGAGCAAGCTGTAACTATGTTGGAGCCGTCCTAAAAAATAAATTACAAAAAATATAATTATGTTAAAAAAAATTATAAAAAATATATTTGTATTTAAAAAATATATTTATATTTTTTATAATTTATTTATAATAAAATAAATTTTTAAAAGTATAATTATGTTCAAAAAATGTTAAAAAAATATATTTGTATTTAAAAAATATATTTATATTTTGTATAATTTATTTATAATGTAAATATATTTTTTATAATTTTTTTTGGTTTTTTTGAATATATTGAATTTTTTTTAATCGTATTTATTATGTAAAATACAAAAAAAAAATTTAGTTTAATTTATAAGACGATAAAATATAAATATATATTGCATAATTTATTAATAATATAAAATATACATATACATATATATTTTCTATAATTTTAATATATTTAATACATTTAAATTTATTATAAATAAACAAATGTATTATAAAAATTCAAATTATATTTTATTACATATAATCATATAAAATTTAACAAAGTAAAAAATAATTTATTTATAAAATATAATATAATATACAAAAATTATATTAGTTGATTTAATATTTATTTATATAATTTAATTTAATATAATATAAAACATAATATAATATATGCAAATACTATGAAGTTAGAGTTAAAAGTTTTCATTTTATTCTGATTTATTATTTATTATACAAATATATATTTTTTTTAATTTTTCATGAGCTCAGCTTCATTTATATAAAATTTCTCAGTCTTTGGTTCAACTCTTTCAACTAAAATATTTATATGTAATCAATTTGAACTGAACAAGTATTTTACAGTCGTTGACACCCGGTTGCAAAGACCTCCCCGTTTGTTAAAAGCCCATTTTCACCTTGATGCATGACTCAGAGATGCCCTGGCCTAAGCTTGTTAACTCAAAAGACCGTTACCGGCTGAGACCAACTGCAGCCTCATGAAAACTGATTACGACAAACTTAAGGAGAACAAAAACCCTCCAAAACCCCTTTTAAAAGCCTCTCCCCAGCTCGGGCCAAGTGTTAAATGTTGTCTAATCATCGCAAGGGCCTAATGCGCAGCATGAATATTAAGCAGTTGCTGCTGCTACTGCTGCTGCTGTTCATGACAAGAGACAAAACGCGCTCAGTTCGGCCCATAAATGATCGCACAATGATTGCAAATGCGACAGCAAGAAACGATCTTCATACAAAGAGCTTGCATTTATCGAGCGCCGCACGTGCAAAGGGCCAGGCAAATGATTTTGCATTTTTTTTCTCCTTTGCCAGCAACTGGATCTCTAGAAACGACGCTTGTCTTCGATCACAAAAGTACTTTGCATAAGCTGCATGGGTAGACACTGTGAGAGAGGGAGAGGGAGGGAGGCAGCTAGGGTAATTCTATGACAATCTTATCACATAATTTCCATAGTTTTGCAATCATCAAAAACGCATAAATCGTCGATTTTTTGTTAGTTGTGTCTCAAGCCCTCGGGGCGTGCCTCGCCTCGGTGTCGTCCTCTAATGTCATCATTTTTTTCTGTTCCTGTCGCAGTAGCTTATAAAATGCAAATTGCTATTCAATAGGCAATTTTTTTTCTGTATTCATACCCCTTGATCGGTGAGTTTTTCTCACCTGGTCGCGCCTTTCCTTTGTCAGCGCTCGATTGCCCCCTTTTAGCGCATTAGAAGTGTATTTAAAAAGTCATTATCAGTCCCCTTGGCGAGTGTCTCTCTCTCTCTGTGTGTGTGTGTGTGTGTGTGTGTGTGTGGCACATTAATCAAAACGCCTTTGTCAGCTTTTTTATTTATTTATTGTATATACAAACATATAGTATATGAATAAAGCTTTTTGTTTATACAAAAGCATAAAAGAACAAATCAAGTGTTTATACTACGTTTATTTCAATAAAGGGCGAACAATTGAGCATGAAATTTTATTCGAAAGTGAAAGGAGAAAATTAATATATAGAATAGTTCAAGGTGAGGGCATAAGAACTTTTATTAATAATTATAAATAATATATTAAATATTATTATATATATTTGTATATTTAATTACATATAGTCATAGCAAAAGAGAGCAGCTAAGGCATAATTAAATAAGTAAGAGTGAGCTAGTATTGGAATTGCTCAGCTAGAAGATACTCCTAACATGAGAAGCGCACTCTATAATATATGGCTATGTTTGGCTATATATATTCGCTTTGTTTGCAGCTCTCAAAATTCTATAAATTTAGAGCGGCTATAAAACAATCAAAATTTTTATTAACTAAAAATAACCATAAAGATGTAAGATTTATGATTTAATAACTTAAGTTAATCAAATATCCAACGATTTCAGTAAAACCCAAAAAGTCAGCAACTCTATAAAAATAAATTTTTACATTTAATTTAGCAAAACTTTTATAATCTGAATTTTAAATTTATTTCTTTATATAACTAAAATAAATGGCTTATAAATTTAATTATATTTAATAGCCAACTTATTGAATTTTAAATTTATTAAGGTAAATAAATGTGCATGTTTATATTTATTTATATTAAATTAAATTTTATTATATTATTTATGTAATTTTATTATGTATATTAATGTATTATTATGTTATATTATTTTGTATTTACATTATTTTTAATAATTTGTTATCAGAATTTATATTATATTATTTTTTTTAATATTAAAAGTAAATAAATGTGCATGCTTATATTTTTTATATTTAATTTCATTTTAGTATATTATTATTTTTGTAATTTTATTTTTTTAATTAAATTGTTATTATGTTATATTACTTTTATTTCAATTCTTTTTGATAACGTTTTATTATTTATATAATATTTAATTTAATTTTTTTTTAAATTAATGTAAATATTAATTTTATATGTGTACAGTTAATTTTATTTTATTTGTGTTTTACGAAATTTTTATTGACATTAAATATTTTTATTTATATTAGAGTATTATTTTTACTCATATTAATACATTATTATATTTTATATTATATTGTATTCTTTTTATTTAATATTATTCCTTATATTTATTTTTTTTTATATTTCTATTCCATATTAAATTATTATTTATATTACATTATATTTATTTTTATCAGATTTTTCTCAAAAGTGAAAGACATTTATTACAAAATTCATTTAGTCGATATCAAAGGTGTTATCGCGTAGTTCGAATTCCTATGAATTGTCTGATTAGACATAATTTCAGTGATTATAAATAGTTAATTATATAAAGAAATAAACAATTTGTTTTTAATAATAGCTTGTCTGCTCACTCTGAGCATATATTAGAATGAGAGCTGTTTATAGACGTTGCTGAAAAGCTGTTACAAGCTGCTGATAGACCAGTTATTGTCTTATTACTTTAATAACATGTGATTGGCGGTTGGAATTTAAATGTTAAACTTAATTTAACATACTACTTTACTGTTATTATTAAACTGTTAACGTAGCTAGATAGATAGATGGTGGAAATAGTGCAAACAAATATGTTTTAAATATTCTTTAATTCAATTTAAATAATTAAAATATTTTTAAATATATTTTAAAATATAGAAAACGTAGTTAAATCTTTATTTATTTAACATATTCATATAATAACTATTTATTGAAGTCTTTAATATTTTAAATTACTTAGAAATAATTTGATTTATAAATATTTTATTTCAATATTGCTCTCGACTAGATTCATATTTTGCTCAAGCTCATATAACCTAAATTCCCTTCAGATATTTGCTTTGCCTGACAATTTCCTGAACTGAGCCAGAGCCCAGTAGTTACTCATGTGCTCGTGGTGATGCTCGGGCTGGCCAGAGTCAGAGTCGCGCGTTCTTGAAATGGTTAAGGTCTGACGCATAGGCCCAACGGCCAGGGCAGCAGCCGGCAGTCGAACGTTGGTTGCATTTAGCTCAGCCGAGCGACAGCCATTGGCGAAATGTAACCAAATGAATCATCGATGCGATTGCCAGCATTTAGATGCGGCAACTCGCCACCCAGGCAGCTGCTGGTGGCTTGGCCTGGACTGGGTCTTTAATAATAAGCTGCATTGCGACACCGCAGAAGAACCCCAAAATTGGGTCGAGTGAGATAAATGCATATAAACAGCAAATATAATAAAAAAAAAATTAAAAAAAACAGAAGTAAAAGGAAAAGCACGAATTCAACAAAGAAAGAAAAACTGTTTTGTTTTCGAAATTTAATACAGTTGATGAAGAGGGGATGGGGGATGTAAGATGGGAACAATGGATGGGCTTTCATGCGAACTGTCAACTTGTCACGACAATTAAGCAGCGCCGATGACTATCTGGCTATCTATCGTTACGTTGCTGTCACTCCGGGGCTGACGCCCACGCGCTGGCATTAAACAAAATTAAAGTGAAGAATTATTGAAATATAATACGGGAAGACAGCACCACCGAAATGTGATTTCTGGACAGGTAGCCCGACCCGACCCGACCCAATTCGCCTCGGCCTGTGACTGCACTTGCATGCGCTTGCGCTGTTTGCCCGCCCGTCACCTAACAAAGAGTCAAAAGCTTCAACCAAGAAGCAGTTGGAGTTGGAGAACTCTTAACGTTACCGTCTTGCTTCAATATTTGTTTACCATTTAGTTTATTATGCTGTGCGTACGCCAGGCGGGCTCCGTTTTGTTTGATTGCCCTTATTGGGCGGCTTTCGGGGGCTCTGTCGAATATATGCCAGCTTGCTACATTATTTCCAATTCGAGTTATGATTATTGTACTTGGGAAACTCAAATAACGGACTGCAGCCAGACATTACGTACGTACACAATTTGTCGTGCATAATTTCCATTTGATGAGTTTTCAATCAGCCAGCGCAATGGGTTTATTGATCTTACCCATATATATATATAGGTGTTGACAAAATTGATATTACACCGAAATGCTGCGCGGCTCGATTGGCCTGGGAACGTCGTATCTGCAGTGCACTTAAGACCAATAAATTCATGATGAGTTTGTCTTCGTAATTTATGCAGCTTATTAGATTTGAGGTGCTGAAAGTTAGCTTCATGTGGGAAAATACAATATTTGAGAGCAGAAACGAACTGAGCAAGCGTAGGCAAAGGTAGTTCAGAGTGGGAGAGCGTAAAAGGGGGAGAGGGAGAATCTATGTGATTCTTTAGAGTATAGAGTAGAAGTATCTTAAATGGAAGAATGTAGAGGATCGGGCACTCGAACTGAAACCTAAGCAAAAGCTTATTTACTTTTTGTTTAAAAGTGATTTTTGTTTATTTTTAAATAATAAATAAATAATGTCTGAAAGTGCTCAAAAGTTCTTAATTAATTCATTTTTACTGAATATGAACAGCTTTTGTCTAGACTTTGGGTTGCTAAAAAGATTCGCCAAACTGTCCTTAAGAAAAAGTATTTTTTGAAAGCTTTTTTTCCATAAATTTAAAAAAATACTTTCCGAAATGTTACAGAAGCAAACTTTATTTTATTTTAAAGAGATTAAAACAGAGTTTTATAAGAAATAAATTTTAGCCTTCTAGCTCGAATAATATAGAAAATATTGAATATTTACGTTGAGTGTGAAGCGTGTGCTGTGCTGCTATGATGTTACGCAGCGAATCGAAATTCCGTTAAAGCCAACTGCATTTTTGCTGAAATAAATAACAAACTTCGACTAAAAAAAAACCTTCTTCTATTTTATTTCAAGCTTTGTCTAGTTCTGCGTTTTCTATTTTTAGTATATTTTTAGTATTATTTTCCTGCGAAATTTAATTAAAGTCATTTTGTCGTCAGGCGTGGAAAGATTTATAATACGTGAAGGACTTGAGCTGTGTTTTTTGCTATAAAATTCATTTAAAATACTTTATATTACATTTTTGTATATTATATATCAAGTTTTCTTCCACATAATTTCCCAAATCTTGTTATACAAATGAAATGTTGAAAGCGTCAACTCATCGCGAGGATTAAGCGCCGTTCAGCAGCTCTTCAGCTCCAGCTCCAGCTCCTGCTCGGCTCCGCTCAGCTTCTCAGTTCTCTGGCTACTTTTGTGGCTGCGCTAATGAATCTTGGTCTCAACGAAAGTTCTCAGAGTAAAAAGCGCATTTCATATTTTGTGTTGTGTCATTTTTTATTTAATTTTATTTTTTTTCATTTTCTGTATCTGATTGACAAATTTCATTGCATTTTGGCCGCGTCATGGCGCGGCTTAGGGCCAACCCAAGCAGGCATTGATAAATGATCGTGAAGAGAGCAGTTAAGGCCTCGCGCATTAGCCCGTTTCTTATGCGAGATTCTAATGAGCTGAGCGCAATCAATGCAATTGTCAATTGTCCACGAGCAACGCGTGTCGCAGCGGAAGTGAGAGCCGCGCTCTCGGGCCTTGGGGCCGGGTCAAGCCATTAGCAAGCGGAGGGAAAAAAGTGTTAATGGCTGCATTTTAATGAAAGGCAGTGCAGGTGCGGCGCTTGGGCGGTCCCAACATGCATTAGACATGCCGTTAGCTGCTCCAACTGCTGGCTGATGTCAGCAGCCAAGAATAAACAAGCAGCGCGTGCCATCGAAGTCTCCCCAGTGTCTGCCGCAGCCGAGAGAGATCCAAGCAAGAGAGCCAAAAATAAAAATGCCAATTTGCAGCAGTTGTGCGCGCGCGGAGCTCCAGCTCCAGAGTTGAGTTGAGCGAAATTCCATTGCGCACCCATTTAGTTTATAAATAAAACTGCCGCTTCACTGTCAAAGTTGACAATTTATTTTTAATCAACAATGCGGCGGCGGCAGGCAGCAAGCAGCAGGCAGCGCGCGTTCCGCTCGCTCGCTCACTCGCTCGCCTTATCGCGCGAATGTATCTCACAGATACAATCGCTGGAGTAGAGCTCACGCGAGCTGACTGCCGCTCTGACAACTGCTTTTGCCACTTTATGAGAAAACACTAAATGCACGTCGCGTACTCAATCCAGGCTCGTAAATACTGACTAAGTTCTTGGCAAGTGCACTTCAGTTAGAACCTTGTCGCGGCTTGTTCTTAACTCAGTTCGCCATGCAAATTAGCTGCATAATTATTCACGTTCCGCTGTCAGACTGATTGCGACTTCATTTTTGTATATTGTTCATCATTTAAATAATGCCTATCATCGTTCGACTCTTGAACATGCATAAGAAACTAGACAGACTCTAAGCGAAGCGTAGGGAAAGACTGCGACTTTATAAATTTACAAAATTTTATAAGTTTAAAAAAAGTTTGAAAAGTAAAGAAAAAGCTTAAAGTTGAAGTTTCAGTTTAATTTATTTATTTAAATTAATAATATTTATAAATATTTATCAATTTTATTTATATTTAGCTAATGAAATGTTAGTCTATCACTTTAAAGTAATTTAATGAACAGAAATTCTAAAATAAATAAAAATACACAAGATACTTTATTACATATACATAAATATTTTATAATTATTTATTATATATATGTACTATTACATATTTTGCTATAAATTAATACCTTAATTAATTACGTTAATTGCAAAATGTAATTTGCCATACATTAAATTTCAAAACAACTATTTTAAGTCACATATCAGTTCAGTTATTATATTTTATTTTTTAATTTTAGTTATATATTTAACTTTTAAAGCTTTATTAATTTAAAAAAATTTTATAGTAAAAATAGAGGAGAAAATAAATAATAAAATTGTCTAGTCTTTAATTTTCCTTTTCAATTTTTTATATTTTTTTATTTATTTTAATTTATAATTTAAGTCTAATTTTAATTTTTGTTTGATTGTTCCTACAAAAGATTGAAATATATATTTTAAGTAATACTTTTCTTCAAAAAAAAACTGTTGGTGGGCAAATTGAGCAAGATATTGACTATTAAAGTAATATGAGTTTATTTTTTTAAATTTACAATTAGTAATTTAATTAATTTAAATAATAAATATTATTATCTGATCAGTTTACAATTTTAAAAATATTAAGTATCAAATATTTATTTTAAATTACTTATTAAATTAATTTAAAAATTGATATAGTAAATATTTATTTAAAAATTACTTATTTACCTATTTAATCAATTTAGAAATTGAAATATTAAATATTTATTTAAAATTTGTTATATAAATATATACAATTATTTTACATTTGGGCTAAATTAATTCGTTCATGGTTTTAACCATTCTATTTGTATAGCAAATTAAAATTAAATATTAATAATAATATATAAATGTCAACTATGAGGCTCTTGGAAAGCTAAAAATTGCATTACGTAAGCTTGCTGCGCTGATATAGTTTTTGTTCGCAAGTCTAAAATGCTCAGATCTTATCACTATTGTGACTAATGCTTCGGGCATTGTAGCGCTTTGAATTGGGCACTCTATATAGTAAATGAAGATAAGGAATATATATATATATATTTAATGTAAATGTAGAATATTCTTGAAGCTATGAATGTCAACTGTCACAATATATTCTGTTAATATTGCAGAGTATTCCTTATCAGCCCTTTCAAGTTGTTTATCGAATTCGATGAAAAATACTCAAACTGCGCAGCAAAATAAACTTTGCATCCTCCAGCAGTGGCTGCAGTAGCAGCAACAACATCAATTAATAAGAAATAAAACCCGGAAAAACAATTTTTAAACACTAATTATAGGGGTTTCTCCAGCAGCAGCAGCAGCCGCAGATGCCTGGATATAGATACAGATACAAATGGCACTGGGCGACGGCTGCAATTGCATTTATCACTCAAAAAAAAAGAATTGCTGAAAAAGAAACAGTGAGAGCTGAGCGTAACTGCTGCAGCAGGCCTAATCGAAATGTATCCGCGTAGCCTGGCTGCAGCCTGTGGCTATTAGAATTGTGTGTTCAAAATGGTAGCTAGAACTGCCTGTTGCAGCTTCCGCTGAGCCAACTTGCAACTTGCAACTTGCTGCTGCTACGGCTACGGCTGCTACTGCTGATTTCCCCTCGAGGGCAATTACCACTCAGCTGCGTCCATCGTCCGCAGCTCTTTGCCATTTATAATTGTAGCCCCGAAACTCAACTTGATGCAGCCTACACCCAACCTGCTACTGGTTGCCACCGCCCGGACCCCCCTGCCGTTCCTCTCTGAGTTGTTTAGATTTATCATTTCAGCTGGCAAAGCATCTAGATATAATAATTTTGCGTTTTCTGCCGTGTCAGTGGCGTGCGCTGCGGCTCGTATCTTACAGATACTTTTTACGCTTTCATGCTAATTTGTGTGTGTGTGTGTGTGTGTGTGTGTGTGTGTGTGTGTTGTTAGTGGCACACACAACAACAGTGGCTCGTTGAGTTTGAGATTTGTGGCATGCAACACGCGCCACAAATTAGAAAAGAAATAAGTGCCTAACAGGGCTGCAGCAGCGACAACAACAACAGCAACAACAACTGCTGCTGCTGCTGCTGCGTATTAATTGGAATTACTGTAATTGCTGACAAACTGGCCGAAGTGTGAGTCGGTCCACTGGCTGCCGCAGAGCCTCCTCCAGAGACAGAGAGAGAGAGAGAGAGCTCCAGCTGGGCAGCGCCTGTCAATGGGTAGGCGGCGACTGCTACACGCTAACATCTTATCAGCTCTTGCTGCTTCGCCTTCCAGCGAAATCTGAGCAACGAAAGCGAAACTCGAGGCCAGCCACTGGACGTGCTCGCAGCCATCCAGCATTTGATATGCTCCAATAACGCCTGACCTCAAACCCAGCTGACAAACGGGGATCAAAGCGGCTGCGTCTGGAGCAAATGCTGCGCTTGGCTAACTGCAGCAGAGGCTCTGGGTCAACTGAGGAAATCTAAGCTGATAGATCAGAGTAAAAGGAAAATTCATATATATAATTTATACACATGTTTATATATGTTTAGATATATTTAAATGTGTATTAGGGGTTCTGCTTCACATGAGTTTTTGGCAAAAATGATTACAAATATTAAAAATAAATTAATTATTATTATCAGTTATATTAAAATATTAATTACAAAATGGTTAAAAAAATGAATATTCGTATTTTTATAAATTATTTGCTATTTTTAATTTTTTTTTATATTTTGTAAATAAAACTAGTTATAAAACATATATATATATATATATATATATATATATATATATATATATATAATATATATATATATATATATATATATATATATATATATATATATAAATAATAGAAAAGATAACAAAATTAAATTGATATTAATATTTTAAATAAATTAGGTATTTATTTATTAATTAAAAAAATATATAATATTCATACGATAATATTCCTGATTTTAAAATTTTAAATAAATATTTTATTATATTTTAGATTAAGGCATTTATAGTTTTGAGAAGTGCTTAAAAAATTATATATTAGAATATATTTTTTATATATTATAAATTATATTTTAAATATTTTAAGTTTAATTTTATATAATATGAATTATATTTTGAATATTTTTATTTAAATTTAAAATATATATAAAAATTATATAAAATATGAAAAAATGTACAAAATTTATTTTTAATGTTTATATAAAAATTATATAAAAAAATAAAAATATATAAAAATTGATGTATAAAAATAATTTTTATATATTATTATATAATATTTATTTACTTATTTTTATATTTTGTATACTTTTTTATAATTTATATGATTTATATATATATATATATATATATATATATATATATATATATATAATATATATATATATATATATATATATATATATATATATATTTTTATGTGTTATAATAATATTTTCTTACCATAAATTATAATCAAATATTTATATAGTTTTGAAAATAATTTGAATATTTCTATTCGTGTACATTTTTTGTAATTTTTAATTTTCTACTTATTTGTATTACTTTCTATTTGTTATTATTATTATTTTTTATATTATTTGACTATTTTAATTGTATTTCTTATTTCCAAAAATTGTAAAAGTAAACATATAACTTGTAAAATTAGTAAATATTATTTTAAAAATTTTTTAAATTATTAAAATTAGTAATTCTGAAATTTATTGAATGCAAACAAACAATAAAATCTTAACTCTTCATATAAAACTATAGATATATAGACAAAGTCAAGCCTCTATATGCGCCCGCTCAGATCGATCGAGGCACTTTAATATTGACGTGGCCAAGGCTGCAGTTGCCCTTGCTGGGCAAAGCTCAGGCATATAATTTGGTTGACGCGCAGAATAAATGATAAATGCAATCATTATAGAAGGCACGAACAAGAGTTGGCCAAAAGAAACAACAACAGCAACAACGGCGAAGAGTGTGTGTAAAAGCCAAACCTAAAACTTGGCCAACACGAACGCATGATTAAAACTTTTGCGGCAGCAGCTCGCAGTTTGAGGCGTTGATCGAGCGAACTAGCTGGACGAGGTATCAGCGGATGGTCCTTGCCCTCCTGTTGTTCCACTAAATGTGTGTGCTCGAGTCTCGCCCCTGCCACGCCTACCCAGGCGATCGTGATACGCTGGCCTCGCCAAATGTTTTATGGCCGGACCAGGCCGGGCATAATTTGTTGGCCAGCTCGAGCAGGACTGGCCGGCCGCAGCCTTCTATCTGCGGAGGATGTGCTCGCCTGTCCGCCTCCTCTCAATGTAGCTTTCATTTTTTCTGCCCCCCCCCTGCCATCTTCTTTTTCGACTGCTGCACAGAAGCTGCTCGCTGGCTGCGATTGCGTATAATTTCAGTTGTGGCTGTGGCTTCATTTCAGCTTCGCTTTGGCTCTTGTTTTATTTTCCATGCCATCATTTGCCTGCGGGGCATCATTTTTGATGAGCTTTTGCCTGATTTTGCCTGCCCCTGCCTGACCCGAGACCCTGCCTTGCCCTCCTGCTTCTCTGATAAGTAAAACCAAAAAAAAGATGCGCTGCCCAAGCAGCTTAGAGGTTGCTTTGTTTTAGAACACTTTTGGAGTGTTTAACGGGGTTTTATAGGATCTTAACTGTTTGAACTATTTTATATATGTTTTTATATTTAATAAACATGTTATATAATTGTTTTTATATTTTATATATTTTTTGTATATTGTATATATTTATTTTATTATTTTATATATAGTTTTTTATATTCTATATAATATAATCATATTTTATATTTAACGTCTTCTGAAGCTTTCTGCTAAGAAGTTGCGCAAAAATAATTATTGACAGCAGATTGATCAAGGTATTCAGCTAATGCTAGCTTGAAAATAATGATGCTTGATAGTCAGATTTTACCAGAGCATCACAATGTATAAGAGCTGAACAAGTAAACTCTCTACTCAATAGCCTTTGATGCACCAGAATCAAGGCTGCTAACTTCCAATAAGTCAATTATAAATGTATAAATTAGCTATTAAAAGATATTTATAATTAAATATAAAACAACGTTTTTTATATTTTAATTATTTATTTTGAGTAATTTAACAATAGTGATTAATTAATTATTTAAATAATATAATTGATATAAAATAAATAATATATAATTTATTTTAATAATTTGCAAATATTCAAAAATCAACAAATTATTTAATTATTTAATTTTCTATATTTTATTTATATATAAATTTATTATCTTATTAATTAAGCTATTTAAATAAGCTATTAATATATATAAATTATTTATTATAAGAAAATTAAGAACTTAGTATATTTTATATAGTTTTCAATCATTTCTTTATATATAAATTATTTATTAAAAAAAAAAAATTATAAATATACTTAATTTTTATTAGTTTATTAATTTGCAAATTATGTATTATAAAAATATTAGAGACATACTTAATATATAATAGTTATATAATAGTTATATTTTTAAATATTTTATTTGTAGAGTTAAATATTTAAAAAAAAATTAATACCGATCGATCGAAGCTCAGCTTGGGTTGTTTTTATATATTTAAATTATTTATTATAAGAAAATTAAGAATTTAATATATTTTATATAGTTTTCAATCATTTATTTATATATAAATTATTTATTATAAAAAAAAATATTAAAAATATACTTCATTTTTAATAGGTTATTCATTTGCAAATTATGTAATTTAAAAAATATTTTAAATATATTTAATTTATAATAGTTCATTATTTTTAATTATTTTATTTATAGAGTTAAATATTTAAAAAAATCAATATCGATCGATCAAAGCTCAGCTTGGGTTAGATCTGAAAGATAGAAAGAATTTAAAGTGGAAAATAAATTATAGTATTTTGTAAATATTTTATTTACTTTGAGCTTATATATATATATATTTTTAAATTTAATTATTTTATGCGGAACAACGAAGTGTATTAACTAAGTCAGACAGATTGATGGCTGAGATCAGCTTAAGCATAGTTCAGCTTAGCTTAAATAATTAGATGTTTAGTTAATACTTCTCCTAAAGTAGGGCATCAGCTGCAACTCTAAAGCCTGCCCTTAATACATATATGTTTATATAGAAGATATATATTTATATATATATATACATCTGCTACACATTTTCACTTCTACACACACGGAGTGATCGCTGCTTCGACCGCGAATCCTACAGCAGCGCTGGCCCCGGGCTCTCAAGCCGCGCTCAGCATGCATATTTTATTGGCGAAAGGCTCGAGGGCAGGTCCGGGCTATGCGAGTGGGACTGCTGGAACTGGGACAGGGACAGGGACTGGCACAGGGACCTGGGACTCTGGTTGTGCTCGACTGTGGGCAGTCGTCGTCTGTCTGTCAGGCAGGGTCGTCGCTGATGAACGCCAGTCGACGACGTGTTTCGTGTCTGGCATCTTAAAGATACTTTTTTCTCTACCTCCCTCTCTCTCTCTCTCTGTCTGTTTGGGTTTAGGTTTAGGTTCGACTGTTTTTCGCTACGTTTGCTGCGCTGTATTTTATGCTCATTTAATCTCGCTGCGCGTTTTTTAACACATTTACGGCTGGGCCAGCAGGCCAGAGCTGAGCCGACTCGAGAGCTCTACAACAACAACAACAACAACCACATCATCGATTATGTTGATCTTTTTCTGTCCGTCCGTCCGTCCGTCTGTCTGTGGGTTTCTCTGGCGACCGATTTTTTTTTTAACTGCGCACTTTTACAGACAACGGACGTAGACAGACAATGGGCCGGAGTCGAGCCGCTTGGCGACTTGGCTACCTGTCTTACACAAAATAAACGCACGTTCCCCAACCCCCTCTACGTCCCAGTTCGAGCCCTGTTCTTGGCTTGGCTGTTGCCCAGTTTCTTTGTTGTTTTTTTTTCTTCCATTTTAATGTTTTCTTTTCTCCGTCTTTGTAACATAGTTTCTCTCTCTCTCTCCCTCTCTCTCTGCTCACTTTTATCATTCGATTGTCCGTCCGTCCATCTGTTTGTATTGCTGGTGTTTGTGTTGCGTGAAGTTTGCGGAGCTGAAAACCCTTTAGGCGCTCATTGTCAGCTCAGGTTTGCTGTTGTTGTTGTTGTTGTTGATGTTTCAGAAAACCAGATAAACGTAAAAGACAAAAAACAAAAAATAAAACCGAGTCGAGAGATATATGATTTCTTATTGTAAATCATGACATTTTGTTGCCTTTGACTCGCTCTGGCTACCGTTTCGACTGCTACATTTGATTTGCTACACGCCGTGCGGCGTACGGCGTACGGGGGTGGGGCGAAGGGGCGGACAGTCGTCGTCGTTGTCGTTGTCGTTGCCTTAAGCCCATGTTGATTTGAAAATTCAGCTTTAGCGGGGAACTCATCGATCTTTGAGTGACTCACGCAATTAAATAAATATACGAAAAGACTGAAAATCTCATCTAACTTATCTTATCTAATTTAACTAATTCTTTTTTTTTTCGACAAGTTTTTCCCTTTTTTCAAAAGGGGAAAATCTTGCTTAAAGTGAAACATATTATTAAATATTTAATAAATATATATATAATATATCAATTTGTTTAAAAAGGGAAAATCTTGCTTAAAGTAAACATCTTTAATAATATAATATAATATAATATAATATAATATAATATAATATAATATAATATAATATAATATAATATAATATAATATAAATATTTTTTTCAAGTAGGAAAATCTTGCTTCAAGTGAAATATCTTTATATATATGTACTATATACAGTATGTATATATTCAAAGTTGTATATAATTCGCATTCTCCCTTCGATTTTTAATCTCCCAGACAAGAGAAAAGAAACTGCAACCCGAAAATTCTTTTAGTCAAGTTTTACTGTAAAATAAAGTGAGCTGCTATATACTTTATAATATACTATATAATTTTTATTTATATTTGTTTATTGCTTCTACTCTAGAGCAGGCTGATTACAAGCTGAAATATAAATTTTAAAAGCTAAAAGCTAAATATTGCTCCTCTCTGTGATTCTCATAACTTCAAAACAGAAATCCTCAAATCTTTCTTGAAATTTGTTTTATTTTTAAATATCTCATATATATCTAAATTTTTTCTGATTAAAAAATCAGCCAATAAAAATAAATAAATATTTAAAAAAAATAATAAATATAAAGTTTTGTTTTATATTTATTATTTTTGTTTTTTTTTTTATATATTTATTTATTATTTAATATTTATTTATTTTTATTGGCTGATTTTTTAATTTATTTCTTAATAATAATAATAATTCTATTATTTTTCTCATTTTTTTTAAATTGTATGTTTATAACATATATTTCTTGCTTTTCTATATGCAGTTCCTATGAATTCAAGTTAGCTCTGCATCTGCTTTGATGCTTCAAATCAAATCAAAATGAATTCCTAAATCTGTATTTGCATTTCTCAGCATGGCCTTTCTATGCGATTCTCATGTATTTAAGTTAGGCAAATCAAATTAAGTTGCTTTTAGGATATTTCGACTTTCAATGTTGTTTTGTGTTTCTTATTTCGCTTTTTATAGTATTTTGCTATGTGACCTTTCTATGCAATTCTCATAAATTCTATTTCAAGATTCAAACTCAAATTGTGGCATGTCGTTAAGGTTTATTTTTAATAAAAAGTCTTATTCATATATATCTTATGTATATATATTCATATATCATATATTTCTCCCTCTATAATTCCCTCTATAAAATACCCATATTTATTTATATTTTTTTTAAGTATTTAAAGCGAAAAAAACCTTTATCTTTTAACAATCTATCAATTCATCTGGCATACCCTCTCCTTTTCACTTCCAGCACTCCCTCTGGCTGCCATTTAGACTTAACCCCAGCTTTACTTTCACTGCTGCCCCCACCCCACCCCTGGGACACTCAAAGTAGCTGCAAAAGGGGCTTAAAAGGCTAAACTAAAAGGCAGGTAAAATATTATAAAAAATTACCCCAATTTGAGAGGGGGCCTAGTTCTCTCTCTGTGTATGTGTGTGTGTGATTTGACCCTCTGCTGCTGCTGCGGGCAACCTGCCAAAGTCAAAAAGGCGCTGGCCAAATGCAAATAAAATTGCCACATTTACACAGTCAACACAAAGGCGAATGTTGAGCTCTTTCTCGTTCTCTTCCCCCTCCTCGTTCGCACGCTTTGACACCTAAAGTGTGCGCCCATACGCCTCCGCAGGCCTATGCGAGCCCCCTTTAGCGCCCGCCTCTGCTCACGAGGGCGCCCCTCGTTCGTTGGTTTATTTTAATTTTTTGTTCGCCTGCGCTTTCGTTTTTAAGCGACAGGGAGAGGGCGTGAAAGAGAGAGACAGAGAGAGATAGGGAGCAGCAGCATAAATATATGTTTTTGCCTGCGCAACCCTCTCGCTAGCTTGCGCTCTCTCTCTCTCTCTCTCTCGCTTGCTGCTCAATAGGTCTTGCACTTGATAGGTCAGTGACCCAGTTGAATGTAACTGTATGTGTGTGGATGCTGTTGCGGCAGGGCAGTGCTAGCGAGGGCTGCCACAAGCTTTTATTGAATATTGCGTTAGTTATGAAACTGCAAATCAAAGGTGTGCACGCACCCCCCCCACCCTCCACCCATCTTACCCACCTTTTGCTATTAGCAATTGTCAACGGTCCAGCGGAGTTAGACTGTCAGACTGTGGTTGCAGACCCCTCCCACCCCCACCCCTGCCCCTGCTCTCTTTGACTAACGCATCAAGTTGCATAAGCCTGCCATTTCATCATCATCGTCATCGTCATCCTCATCATCGTCTTCTTCTTCTTATTCTTTTGCCTTCGCTCTATCGTTTGTAGCTGTGTTTTTTTTTCAGACTTTGCTTTTTCCACAAAGTCAATGTTCTTGGCGTTTTTCGCAGCTGCTGCCGCTGCTGCTGCTGGTGCTGCTGCTGGGGTCGCATTGGGGGCCGGGCTGCGCAAGATTGCGGCACATGTGACGCTGTGGTCGCGTGCTGCTGCTGCTGCTGGCCCCTTTGCCCTAGGCAGAGCCCAAGCGAGTTCGCTAGGGCGAGGGCAACTGCTGCTGCTGCCGCTGTCTTTGGCTCCTTATCAAGAGCAGGTCATCAAGATGGGGATAAACTGACTGGTTGGGAGGCCATAGAAAGTGTTATTTAAAAACAAGTAAGAAAACTCTAGTCGAGGCCGCTCGACTAGGGTATACCCTGAACCCTGCATTCTTCGTTTCTTTTATATACACATGCACTTGTACGTTCATTACAAGCAAAACATACACACACATACACAGGCGCAAGCACACACCAGCGCAAGTCGGAGCGTCAGCTGTTCTTTGCCTGCTGTTTGCATGGCAATGCTATGGGAAATTAAATGTTTAATACCTTTTTTTCTAGCGCAACGATTTTGATCAAACTTGTTGGGCGTGATCATGTCATCCATATGTATGTGTGTGCCAAAGCACAAGTCTCTAGTATTTGAAATACGGGACTTACAAATTTGAGGCGAAGGGGGCGTGGCATCCAAAATTTAACAAATACCGAAATTGTATAAGGCTCACATAACACTAAATGCAAAATTTGACACTCTAGCTACAAAGATGAATTATATAGAATTATATGACTGAGCATCGATTTCGTTTTTAATCGATAACATTAAAATTAAGACAGTTATCGATTTTTTTAACAAACTCGATCATTTCGTGCTGTACACGAACCTCCATAAAAATTTCAAGTCTCTAGCTCTTATAGGTTCTGAGAACGATGCGTTCATACATACGGACAGACAGACGGACAGACGGACGGACAGACGGACAGGACTATATCAACTCGGCTTGTCTTCCTGATCAAGAATATATATACTTTATGGGGTCTGCCACGCCTCCTTCTGCCTGTTACATACATTTCAACAAAAACATTATACCCTGATTTCCCATTTTTAATGGGTTCAGGGTATAAAAAGAAATAATTATATTTGCCCGTCTGTGTGTGTGTGTGTGTGTGTGTGTGTGTAAGCAGTGTAAAGCGTTGCGTCTCGATAGCACTTTATCGATAACAAATCGAGCTTGACTACTTGTTGGGCTCACTCTGCATGCATAACATTATCTGCTGCCTTACACACATTTAAGCAGCTTAATCTGCTCGCACTCACTCTCCCACTCTTTCGCTCTCCCTCTTTGCCTCTCTCCTGCTTGCTCGCTGCTTAACAGGCGAGGCAGCGCTTAATTTAACGGTAATTTGTGTCGAACAGACAGCTCAGCTTGCTTGCAGTGCTGGCAAAGTATAAGTAGTGCTGGCAATTTGGCTATAAATAAATAATAATAAATAATACATAATAATAATAATAATAATAATAATAATAATAATAATAATAATAATAAACAATACACTATAAATTATAAACAAATAATAAATAAAAAATTAAAATTATAAATAATAAATGATAAATGAAAATAAATAAATAATAGGAGTAATAACAAATAGATAATATCATTAATAATTATATTAAAATCTTCAAAAATTCTAAAAAAAAGCTAAACTGATTTCGCTCCTTTTACAACTGTTTTATAATGTATTATATCAGTTTCATATCATTATTTGCTTAATAATATATAAAATGCCTTTAAAAAGTCGTAAAAGCTTTTTTTCTGCATTTTACAACATTTATTTAGCTTTTTCTGGCTTTTTTGGCTAGTTGATGTGGCTTGCCCAAGCTTAGGCAACACTGAGTGCAAGCCCCGTTAGCCCCCTTTCGCTATTCCTTTTGCTCAGCTGCGTTTGTTCTGCGGCTGCCGCTGCTGCTGCGCAGGCGCACAATTTACAGTTGTTTAGCTACTGCTGCTGCGGCAACGCCTAATTGGTTATTGTTGTTGCTGTTGCTGCCGCTGCTGCTACTTATAGTAAATATGAATTATTATTTATTTTTATTGAAGCGGGCGGCGGCGTTTTCGTCACATTTTGCGTGGCGGCTGCCAAATGCAAAAATTTATTTGTTTTCATTGTTGTTGTAGCTGTTGTTTGTTTGTTGTTGTAGCTGTTGTTTGTTGTTGTTGTTGTAGCTGCTGCTGCGAAATTGTGTAATAAATAATTTACGCTCGCTTTTGCAGCGTGCCACATAATCATATTCAATAAAAACAACAACTTGGGTTGGGCACTGGACACAACTCCAGTCCACTTACTGCGCTCCCCTCTCTGCTCGCCCTCTCCTCTCTCACTCTCTCTCTCTCTCGCTCCCACTAGTTGTGTTGCTGCTGGCTCTCGTTTAACTCTTTGGGTCGCTGACCCAGAAATGTCAACGGGGAAGTCTTTTAATTTGTATACATCGTTTACATATAGATTTTATTTGTCTCTCTCTCTCTGTCTCTGTTTTTATTACTTTTATTATTATTTGGCTTAATTTTTGTTATGGGCGCTTTGAAAAGTGATTTCAATTTGTTTTTTATTGCTTTGCTCTGGCCACTCTCTTGGTAAGGTAATGAGAAGATAAACACACACACACACACACACATACGTATGTATGAAATATGAATCATTAAAACATAACCAAACTTGCATTGGCTCTCTCACATTACGCTTAATCAGTTTCATTGCAAAAACAAAAACAAAAGAAATCAACAGGCGGCAGCTGCAACGGGCCTGCTCTAATACACACACACACACACACACACTCACTCTCTCTCTCTCCCTCTCACACACTCTAACTCCTGCTAGCACCGTTCTCAAGTAATTGGAATCCCTAATGAAAAAGCTTTGTGATAAAAACGCAGCAAAAACAAAAACCCAAAAGAGAGCAGCAAAAAGAAAAAAACGAGCGCTGCAAAAACAAATCAAACTAAGGCAAAACGAACCACGGAATAAATCATAAAAATCGAGCCCCCTTTTTCTTGCAGTGCGCGCCGCCCCTCCCCTGGCTGTGACTCTCGGCGTGTCCTCTTTGGAGGCTCTTCGCTTGTTGCATGCGCATTCATGTTCATGTTTTTTTGTTTCTCTTTTCTCTTTTTGTGAATTTCATCATCTTGGGCAATCCTTGCATCACGCCATGCCTTATGCTCTCTAAGCATTAGTCTGCCTTATCTTTATTTACGTTTTTGTCGGTTAAAAACTCAAATCATACGACATGATTCTACTACCTTTTTTATCTACTACTTTCTGCGCTGCTAATTGTAGCTCAATGCGAGTTTTAGTACTATTTTTAAAGTGTAGTACGGAAGTGGTTTCTCTAATTAATAATATATTAATATAATACTAAATATATGCAAAAGGCGGTAAAGTCATTGACCCACATTCACAAACGAGCTTTAGTTTAGAACAAAGAGCAAATATTAGAAAAAGAAAAAAAAAAACAATTAATAATGGGAATAAATAGCTCATGGGGCTTGAGCAAAGAAAAGTTATAATATTATATAGAACTTCAGATATACGTATATATTTTTTTGTATTTCTCTTATATCTGAAACTTTGCGCGCGGAAAATAATTGAGGCGGGGAGCGAGAGAGAGCGAATGATGGAGCATAATTTGGGAGCCTGTTCGTGGGGAAGGAGGGCTCAATGAAACAGGTTTTCACTGCTGCGATCATTATTAGGGGATATGGTGAAATAGGAGTTAAAAACTTAAAAGGAATCAAGAAAATATATATAAAAATTAAAAATATCTATAATAAAAATAAAAATTAAAATTAGAGACTAAAAAAAAATAAAATAATAAAAATTTGAATTAAAATAAATATAATATAATAGAATAGTAATAAAACAAATAAAATAAACAAAAAAATAATCAAATTTAATAAAAAAAAAATAATAAAATATAAAAAATAAAAAGTATAATGTATTTAAAATTATAAAGTATAAAACATAATGTTTACAAAATAATAAAATAAATCTAAAATAATAAAAATACAAAAATGATTTATAAAGTAATAAAATAAATATAAAATAATAAAAATACAAAATCACAATCATATTATTATCATTTCTGCTAATTCTACTTATCTATAAAACTGCTCAAAGTTGATGCACAGAGCCTCTACTACCTTTTTATAACCACCTCCTACTACCTTTTTATAACCATCTACTACTATTTTGTTCACAGTTGTGCGACGCAGCAGTACTGTCTGCTACGCTTTTTGGCGCGTAAACTCGGCTTATGCGCTCTCACTGGCTCACTGGCTATGCCCTACACACATTCAGCAGGGTATGCGCAATACTATAACTATTAAGATATTTACATTATAAAAACTAAGATTCCTACAGCTCAAGCAAAGCCTTTAATTATTAGCTAATATTTAGTACAAACCCACAAATACACTCAAGTTTTCTTTATAGCGCAACTGCAAGTCGGGTCGACCTGATTTATTTCTTAGAGCATAGCCTCTATTCTCGCTCTTTTCCTTTTCTTTTGCTCCACAATAAGAATAAGAACAACAGCAGCGGCAGCAGCAGCAGCAGCAACAACAACAAGCAGAGCAACTCGAACGCAATCGCATTTTTTGTTTTGCTCGACGTTCGTTGCTCTGCCGCAGCGCTGTTTGTTGTTGCTGAGTTACCTGCTCAACAAGATCTTTGTGCGCTGCCTCGCACAGGCACTCTCACGCACACACACATGCACACAGACAGGCCGCCTACTCGCTCGCTCGCTCACTCACTCGCTCTTTTATTTTGCTTTATTTTTTTATACTTCGCTCTTCGCTGTCGCTGTCGCTGTCGACGCTGGATGCCCCGCTGTGTCCCCACAGCCACAACTACTACCTGCAGCGGCATGCATGTGCATAAGCATAAGCCTACGCTGCTGGCCGACTGCACAGAGACGGCGACCGCGGCAGCGACTGCTCTCACTCTCTCTCTGTCTCTCCCTCTCTTAATTTGAGTTGAGTTTTTTAAAACGCGCGCGTATCTTGCAGATATTCTGGCTCTACATTGCGCCGCACAGCGCGCAGTCAGTTTAGTTCAGTTCAGTTCAGTTCAGCCGCGAAGCGAAGTTAGACGTGTTTCCTCCTCAGCCCAAGCCAAGTGGAATCAAATCGCTGTTTGAGTTAGCGACACGTTTTAAGTGCTTCGTGTGTTCTTTCCACACACACATACTCACACACACACATTTTCCGAATTGTTTGTGTTTTTAAATAAGTTGCGCGAGCTTTATGAAAAATGCAAAAAAATCGATAAAAAATTTAGAATAAATAAATAATAAAAAACTAATACGAACAGTGTAAAAAAAAATTAAAAAATAAAAAAAAAATTACGATTGTATAGAAACAAAAGCAAATACTTTGAGTGCTTATGTGCCGTTAATAAAAAATTATAAAAAATGCTGCAATTTTTAATGTTTAAAATATTGCACAAGAAATACAAAATAAATTGAGTGAGCGAGAGAGAGAGAGAGAGCGAGAGAGCAGAACAATACGAAGGACGCAAGAAAAGTGCCGAAAAAAAGAAACGAAAAACTGCACAAAACAAAAACAACAACAACAACAACGAATCCGCACACCCACCCATACACCCACCCACACACACACCCACACACATAGAGAGATGGCTGTGCCCTTTCATCTGCCGGTGGAGGAGCGAGATGACATTGCCTCGAGCTCATCGGGCAACTCGAACTCGTCGGGCGCATCGACATCGTCGGGCGCCTCCTCGTCGTCGGGCGGCTCAGATGGCGCCAGCAGCACCGCCTCACAGTCACCCAACACGACCAGCTCGGCCACGCAGACGCCGATGCAGTCGCCGCTGCCCACGGACCAAGTGCTAATCGCCCTCTGCGAGTGGTACCAGCAGCACCAGCGACACTACATCAACAGCGCCAACAGTGCCGCGGGTAAGTCTACACACAACTTTATGCCAAGTTTATAGCAACTACAGATCTATCGGAGGGTGGCCGAAGGGTGGGCTTATAGCCCGAAATGGGTCAGTTTTTGTCTCTAGCCAACTCTCTAATTACGCAAGTTTCAAGGCTGCGGACTCATTGTCTAACCGAACTTTTGTCTGCCACTTGGTCAGAGGCGGAGCCACAAAAAGACGGAAAAGTGGTGAAAAGAATTGGAGAATGAAAGGCAAAAATTCAAGATACAAATAGGCATATATAGAAAATAAAAATAAATCAAATATATGAAATATATACAGAATATAAAATAAAAAATATATAAAATATGAAATAAAATATATATAAAATATAAAATAAAAAATATATAAAATATAAAAAAAATAGAAAAAAAAAATAAAATAAAATATATATAGAATATAATCTACAAACATGATATGAAAGAAGATAGGAAGAGGAAATTTCCGTAAACTAAAGATCAGCAAAGATAGCAAATAAAATACGATTTTTAGAGCAAAATATATTGTAATTAAAAAATAAGAAAAACAAATTTATTTTTATCTTGAAATTTTTTAGAATATTGTTTATTTTTATATAATTAATATTTTCAGAAAATATGTTCTTAATATATAGTTTTTTTTATGCAGAAAAAGGCAATAGAGAAGAGACAATAGAAGAAGATTTTTATTATAAAGAAATATCTTATGAGAAGTATTTTATAAATAAATATATTCTTTGAAAAATTCTTTATATAAATAATTTTTTTTAGAATATATTTCTTTATATAGAAAATTATATATTTGCATATATAGCGATCAAATATATTTTTTGTCTATTTTTTCACAATTATTAATAAATAGATACAATTTTATAAAGACTTATCCTAAGACATAGAAACAAGACTTAAATGTAGATTCTAAATAATATATTGGATATAGAAGGGAAATACTTGTATTTGCCAAATATATATATATATTCTAAACATAGTATATAGTCAGCAAATTTTGACTGTTCCAAAAAATTAGACTTTCCTTTAAGTACTTAGATGATATAAAAAATAAAAAATAGAAATTATTTAGGAAAATGAAATTTTTTTAGAGAACTTTCGCACATAACTAAAAGTAGGCAAGACTTGTCTTATGTCTTCTGTAGTTTATAACTCTTAAGTTTATGAGAAATTTAAGGACAACAACAATATTTTGTTGATAAAAATAGCTAAAAAGAGTTTGGTATAGAACTTTAAGGTTTATTTAGATAAAGAGAAAAGAAAATATTTATTTTTCTTAAAAAAACTAATTTCCTAAAATTTTAAAAACAATTTCGAGGATTTTTGATGAAGGAACTTCTCAAAAAATAAAAAAAAAGATACTTTTAGAGTGCTCATAAAGAAGCAAAAGTCAGTCTGATCAATCTATAACTCTCTCACTCTCTCTCTCTCTCTCTCTCTCTCTCTCTCTCATTCCCGCTCTCTATAAATATAGCACAATATATCATATATATATATGCACACATGATTCAATTGCAAATTATGGTCAGCTAGCTCCACTGCTTGTCAATGACACGCCTCTGATTGCGGCCGAGCGGGCAGCGATAAGTCAATTCAGTTGCCAATTTAGCAGCGCAAAGCAGGCCACAAATTTTAAGGCTTTTCATGCTCGGCGACCAGCAGCGGAAGGTGGGCGTGTGCGGCACGTTTAATTGGCACGCGCCAAAAACAAAAACAAAAACAAAAACAAAAATCGAAATAGAACTCAACTCGAATGTCTTATTCGAATTGTGTATCTGCGAGATACGTATCTTTTGGCTGCACGTTTGTTGGCCCAAATCGAAATATTAAACGCCATTTGACCTTAGGCTAAGCAGTGCAGGCGCAGGGCAGCGGGCCGACTGCGCTTTTTGGCTATTTACAAAGTCTAACGGTGCTGCGCTCAGCCTTTAACTGCGGTCAAAGCGCTGCGGCTATTGCATAACGTGCAGCTCCAGCCCCCTGTCGTCGGCTGTCAGCTGCGGTTACCACTGGACATTGAGCTTTGTTTTTTTTTTGTCTTTTGGCATTGTATTTAATTTTTGTTGTTGCAAACTGTCAGCAGCGTGAGCTAGAGCTAAGAGCATGAATCATGTGTAGATATAGACTATTTGTGTAGATATAGATACACAGGATATCTTCAGCATATTTAGAGTTAGTTTAGACTTCGAAGCTAAGCTCTAACTAAACGGTCTTCCATGGTTGAGTCTTGGCATAATTTATCTAAAACAGCCTCGACTGGGGCCTAGCCCTAGCGAGCAGATAAAAATCCTTTTTTTCGCGCAGCAACAGCAGCAGCAGCGCTTAGTCATCAGCAACCAACCCCAGCCAAAGCGCATACATACAGCCTACCCCTAGCCCCACACCCAACCGCCCCCAAAGCCTTTTGTGCTGCTGCGGGCGGCTGTGTGCCTAAGTTGCTTAAGCGGCTCCGAAAAAGAAAGAGGAAAGAAGAAAAACCCACCCCTAAAACGAGGCCTAACAAAAGGTGCAATGACAGTGTGCGGTGTGGTGGGCCCCAACTGCGCCGACAATCAGGCTAAAAGCGACGCCGTTTTGGCCGCTCTCTTTTGGCCTGGCCATTCGCATCATTCGGCTGTTGCCAACAGCTGTTGCTGCTGCTAGGCGTTGGCGTCGCTGTCGCTCTTGACATTTTCGCCCATTTTGTTTTGCTCAGCAACTTCGCTGGCGGAAATCGTGGCAAAATGTATACAAAAAAAATGGCGGCAAACATGGCGACCTTTTGGCCGCTTCCTGCATCGCAGCTGACGGGATTGTGCGCAGAGAGAGAGAGAGATAGAGAGTGGGTTGGCTGAGAGAGTGATGCTGCTGCTTATTATCTCATTGCCAGGACTCACCAGACTCACTCATTTTGTACAGCCTACACAGTTCCCGAGGCTGAGGCAGCGGCAGCGTCGGCAACTGCATTTGCATTTGCTTTTCCACTTTGCGGCTGCACAAATGCAAATTTGCCCAGCTCTGTTGCCAGGCCAGATTTATATATATATATATACATATAAATATATATCTATATATCTCTGTTTTAGCCCTGGCTTTGTGCATTGTTTTCTTGTCGGCTGCTCGTGATTTTGTTTTACATTGACCGTGAATTTCTTTGCCGCTGTTTTATGCAAATCTCAAAATGTTGCCGCAGTCGCTTCCATTAATTGCTTCATTCAATTTGCGGATTGCAGCGGATGTTGCCCGCGGCGTCGCTGCCCCATCTGCGCTGCCTCATAAACATTTTGATGACCAAAAAAATGGGGGAAAAAAAGACAGAAAATCGATCAATGCAGCAAAGTCTAAGTAAAATATTGTTTATGCTTCTGTTTTATGCTTCTCAGGGCACAGCTGGCCTTTAATACTCTGCAAAAAATATATAAAAGGCAGGGTATACCATAGTCTAGTATGTGTTTGATATCAGTAATTGCCTCAGACTTGGGAAATTCTCTTGAGAAAACTTCTTAGACTTACAGTTGCAAGTATGTAAGAGTGAGAGTATTTCTTAGTCGTTATATTGCTGTTACTCTCTCTCTCTCTCAGCGAGCTCCGCAACTGCTGAAGATTAGTTAAAGCTGGATTTATTTTTATCCTTTTTTATAGCCTTTTTACAAAAGTTAGGGTATTTGATAGTTGGTCTTTTGTGCAAAAACTCGCTCAGCAATGGCTGCAACTGCTTAAGACTTGAGTTTGCCGCTTAACTTGTAGCTGCACGTTTATTTGCTCTTATATAAAAGTTAGGGTATTCACTAGTCGGTCATTATTGTTGATACTCTCTCCCAGCAAGGTCTAAAACTGCTTAAGATTTGTCAATGATTTATTAATTTATAGTTTTCAAGTTGTTTCTACTTTTCTATAAAAGTTAGGGTATTTGCGAGTCAGTCAACTGATGATAGCCTCTCCAAGCAGTCATAAGCTGAGGTTGTGATAGCTTTATACTTGGCAAAGTTTATTTAACTTACAGCTGCTTAGATTTTTCTACATTCACATAAAAGTTAGGGTATTTGGTAGTCGGTCAACTGCGGCTGACCTATCCTAGCAGATGAAAGCCAAGGCTGCAATCGCTAAAGAATTCAGAGAAGCTTTCAAGTTTTTTAAGTTCTTTCTACTTTTACATAAAAGTTAGGGTATTTGCGAGTCAGTCAACTGTTGATGGCCTATCCTAGCAGCTATAAGCCAAGGCTGTAATAGCTTTAAGCTCGGCAAAGTTTTCCCAATTTATCGCTGCTAGCTCGTTCTACTCTTATATGCAAGTTAGGGTGTTTGGCAGTCGGTCATACACGTGTTCTTCAGCTCGCCCAACTATGTATGCTGGAGGCAGTTGCAGGTTTTTTTGTTTATTATTCACACCCATTCAGCGCAATGAACTTTTCGCATTTCAAGTTTAAATGCCCGCCAGGCACTTTGCTTAATAAGTAAAGCGCGTCAGCAGCAGCAGCTGGAAATTGACTCGCGCCGGAGTTAGATAGGTGCATAAACTTGACACTAGCCAGCTATATAGGCGCTACAGTTAAGTAGTAAGCAGTAGTAGGTAGCCAAGTGGCTGGGCTGGGCTGAGATGAGCTGGGCTGTCTCTGGTTTGTCTAGTTGGCTTTTGATTAAGTCTCACGCGTCTGAGGCCGTGCTAAATTGTTTGCACTGAGCTGAACAGTGGCGCGAGACTCTATATAGATATATATACATCTATATATATGTGCTGGAACGTGCTCAAGTTTTTGTTATGAAATTGAGCCTAGACAGCGAGGCGCTGAAGCGCTTGAGCGTCAGACAAAAGGAATGCGCCCGGGCAAAGTGAAAAAGGATATGCATCAAAAGGAAGCAAACTAAGAACAGGATATGCCAACAGACGCCAGCTACTTGTTATAATTGGCAAGACAGTTGTCGGGTGGGCGCAAGTAGTGGGCGTGGCGCATACAACTTTAAGCCAACTCTCTGAGGAGATTTTAATCTCAGCTATTTATAGTGATTTGCATGGATTGACTAAGTCTATATACATATAGTATATATACTATCGACGCTCATTAATAAAAATATTGTGGGGTCTGAGTGGGGTCGAGGGGTTGGGCTGCTGCTGCCAGCTATCAGCTGCAATTAACAACGCAAATAAAATAAATAAAAAAAACTTTTACAATTGAACAATAAATGAATTTTTACGCCGATCAGATGAAACGCAATTAAAATAATTTAAAAAAGCAAAAAAAAACAGAAACTGTAGCCGCAAAACGGCAAAATGCACGTTTTATGTGCCACCAGCAGCGGCAGCGGCAGCAATAATAAAAAAATATTCATAAATAAAGCGAAATTGCAAATGAAGAGCAGCAACAACAATAACATCAAGCAGCAGCAGCAGCAGACACGCTGTCTTCGCTGCGTCATCCGTCTGCCTGTCCACTCGACGCTGGCGTGGCCAAGGGTTGCCCCTGCGCACACCAGCCACCCCCGCCTGCCTCCCTCTGCCCGCCTACTTGGGTTTCATGTGCGCCGTTAATTGTTGTTAGCATTTTGTTTGCACATTTGCTAATCACATTTGATTGTTTATCGAAGCAGTCGATAGCTGGGCCAACAACTGCAACAACTACTTGTGCCTCGCCACAATGAATCAGCTCAGCACACGGCAGCAGCAGCAATTGATATAGGGAGAGAATCATATGAATTATAATTGTGCTTATAATTATAATTATAATTTAAATGCATAAATATTTAACTATATATTTACCACAAAAAATAAAATAAAAATATATTTTATGCTAGCATAGATACTAGATATTTAGCTAACTTAGATACCTGGCATTTCTTAGATACTTTACTTCTTAGATGCTTTACTGAAATGACCTTGGCTGTGTGTTCTTTTCATACCTTAAAGACTTTTGGACCTATAATAACTTTGAATTGCAATTTTATATATATTTATTTATATTTTTAATAGTTTATCAGTATTATTTTATTAAAAATTAATAATGCTTCGTCCTCCACAAAGATAATGAATTTTATTTGAAGCACTTGCATATCTTTGGCAAGTTTTTCAAAGCAAATAAATTTAAATAAATCTATAATTTATTTTAAATAAATAAAAAAGAATTTTTTTATGTTATTTAAATTTTTCATTTATTTTAAATAAGCAATTATATTTTTTAAAATAAATATTTTATTTAAAAAAAAAATTATTTATTTAAAAAAAAATAAATATTTTATTTAAAAAAAATTTTATTTTCAATAAATTTTAATTCAAAAAAATACATTTTGTGTATGAACAAATTTGAACAAAATTTATTTAAATTTATTTATTATAAATTTATTTAATTTTTATTTATTTTATTATTTTTTTTTATTATACATTTTTTTATGAAATATTATTTTTTTATTCAAATAAATGAACCAAAATTAGATCAATCATTTTTTGACACGCACAAATCTATTTAAAATTAATCAGAATTTACATAAATAAATTTGTAATTTAAGTTTGTACATAATCAGAAATTATATAAATTAATTTGTGATATAAAGAATTTGATTTAAAAAACTTTAAATTCAAGTAAATAATTTTTTAAATATTTCTAAATGCAAATTAAATTATGACTTCGTCAACTTATGATTGAAGTAAAAAGTTTTTTATTTATTATATTTATTATACATATATTACAATTTATTTTATTTTTTATTTATTATTTATTTTTACTATTATTTTTTTATTATTTAATCTTAAGTCCATATGGAAGAAAATATATTCTCTAATAGAATTTTATAAGCTTCTTTTTGGCTTTAATTTTTAGTATTTCCTTTTTATTTGATTTGAATTTTCAACCATTTTTATTCTTATACCCTGGGGCAGTATTTCCCTAAGATTTTAAGAGCTTCGTTTCTTATTATCTCTAGCTTTATTCAATTTATTCTGAAATCTTAATAGAATTTTAGTTTTTGTTTATTTTTTTAAGCTTTGCTCAGCAGTGTTCGATGCACTTCCGAAATTTATTTGTTGTGTGGCGAAAAAAGTGTATGTCTTGGCCAAAAAAAAAGGGGAAAGAGGAAACGAAACACATGCTCAATATATTTTATATCGCTACGTTTGAGCCACTTCCACTGGCTGCGCCAACTGGTCTAAGCTTTTGGCCAAATAACTATGCAAAGACGTTTGCCAGCAGTTTTCTGCGTCAGCTTTTCACGAAAATCAATGAGTGTGAGGTGAATGTGTGCGGGTGTGTGTGTGTGTGTATGGGAGTGTGTGTGTTATCGTCTTTGGCTTTGGCTTTGGCAGTATTTTATGGCCCTTTAAGCTGTGTCGTCGCTTGGCTCGAGAAATTGAAAAATTGCATTTGTCTGTCGTTTATAAAATATTGAGCATGCAGTTTGCTGCTGCAGGCAAAAGCGAGGCGCTTTAGCTAGTGCTTTTTATAGATATACCCTGGGAATAGTGGAAATATAGGGAGTATGAGACTCAGAGGGGCAGTTGGTGTAAAAGAGGCTATCAGCTGAGAGTTATGGAGTTGAGTTAAAGGATATAAGACCGTGTAGAGTTAAGTTAAAGTGTATTAGGCTGTGCAGTAGTTAAGTTACAGGGTATACACTAGTCTATATATATATTCTCTTTATGCCTATAAGTGAAAGCTGGGTATATACTCTATATAAACAGTCGAATGCCTGGGTGTAAGGCGATCTAGAAATCAGTTAATCGATAGTATATGCTGATATTACTATTTACAGGGTATATAGACCTTCTGCAAACAGTTCAGGCTTTAGCTGATGCTGACAAGAGACAGGTTCTATGGTCTTATAGGGTATATATAGATATCTTTTATATAGTCCATGAGCTAATGAATCAGCTGTTGGAGCTAGGCAAATATTCAAAACTGTTTACAGGGTATACATCAGTCTGTATCTCCCATGCACCTACGCTGCTTTGTCTCCTCGCCACGATAATCAGTTGAGCCATTTACAGCTATTTGTCTGACATGCCAGGCGATTTCCATTTCCATTCCCATTTCCATTCAATTCGATTTAATTTTCACTTCTGGTTGTCCCTCGGCCGAGCAGCCTCATTCCAACGGGAAAACAAAGGGCATTCCATAGCCATGTTGCATAAATGCAGCAATTAAATCGAAGCTAAGCCAACAAATGATAATTGCCTGCGTGCAAAGTGGTCCACAAAAAAGTGAGTTCGATACTTGCCGCACGGGGCACGCGTCTCGCGGCACGCACAGCCAGCAACGGCGTCTCTAACCTTGCGAAAAACAGACTGAAAAAATAGTTTAGTTTTTTTTTATGCTTGCTTGGTCAGCTGCGCTTGAAGCTCGAGTTTGAGCGGCAAACAAAAAGATGCCTCATCAGCCTCATTAGACACACGATTCGTCCATATATGCACATGTGTAGCTGTAGCTGCAACCGACCTCGTCACTGAGCGTTCTTAATTCATTAGACATATAATTATGAAGCTCCATTAGGCGTTAGACTCGATGAAAACAAAAAATAATACAACAAAAAAACTAAGCATTTAGATCTTGATTAAAATTAAAAAAAAAAAAACAATGGCAAATCTTATAGAAGATTTTGACAGCAATTTGTTATCGATAATTCGTATAGTTGCTGAGATATAATTATCGAAAGTAGTGGTCGGTGAAGATGTATAGGGAGCAGTACTATTTTTATGAACAGAACTGGAAAATGAATTTAGTTTGAGTAATTTCAGTTATACTTCAGCAAATGGCAAGTCTTATAGCAGATTTTAAGACCTGCCTGTTATCGATAACTAGCTATCGCAAATAGTAACACTCTTGTTTGGCCAGAGGAGCAGCATAGCTAAACTGTAGATTTTTAGTATTATTCATTTTAGTTCCATAACTTTCTATAACATTTTATCAAATGGCAAGTCTTACAGAAGATTTCTACAGCTTTGGGTTATCGATAACTGGCATAGTTATTAAAATTTAGCTATTGCAAGACTTTTGTTTGGCCAGTCAGTCAGTCCAAATTTTAGATCCAGAACTTTCAGTTGCATTTCATCACATGACTCAAAAAGATACGCCACATATATATATGTTATATACTATATAGATCTTTTCTCTCACTGATTCAACTTTTACCTTCTAATCTCCGCCAAGAACTTTCTCCATCTCGGCCGCTGACTCAGACTTGCGCTTTCATTTCGAGAATCCTTCAAGTGATTTCCGCATGCTCAGCCGCTGCCAAATGTGTACAAAATTCTCTTGACAATACGTAACGGTAAAGCACATTACACAAATGGCTAATTAAAGCTACCAAAATTGGTAATTAACAATTGGATATGGCAATCGATCGATTGATCGACACCTGCTGCTTTGTGTTCCCGTCTGAACTGTAGATGATATACATATATGTATTTTTTTGTATTACCAAAAATAGTGTAAGAATCTTGTTGACAACTTGGCTAATAAGTTTGTTGACTGGCGATTTCTCTTTCGAGTTCACTTCCTGTTGCTGCCAATTAGTCAGACGAATTTGGGTTTTGCCAGCTACAAATTGTACCGTTAGCATTTTGGCCCTGAATCAGCCTCGGCTAATTAAAGCGAACATGGGGAAGAGGAACGGACGGATGAATGTACGGACTCAACATGTTTTATAGACTGTCGCTTCGTGACAGCCAGCAAATCGCCTTAAAAGAACGAATTACAAGTTCACTTCATATGGTCAGTTAGCGTATATATATATATATATATATATATATATATAGATGCATATATATCTGTCGGAGTATGTGTAGGTGTCAGCTGTGACACAACACGAGCCAGATACAAAATTTGTGAAATTTGATGGGAATTTCTCAAGCCTGAAAGCCAGTTGTAGCCTCTGTTCTTGGCCTTTGGGCTGTCACTTTGCTGTTGCTCATTATCAATAAGTTTTGTTATAGTTAAACAAACTTAAGTAAGCCATAAAGTCACAGCTCGGTTTGATACGTTAACTAGCTTTTGGCTTATGGAGCTGGCATGCATTAAGCAGCAATAAGCGATCGGCAATCAGCTAAGATCTGGGCTTTCAGGCCCAGTGACCAACTTGGCTGGCCGCAGTCCACCTCCCCCCCCACCTCGACTGCCATCGAAACTTGTTTCAATTTCGATTTCTGCGCTGCGACGCAGTTGTTAAGTTGTTAACGTTGTTGTTGTTGTTGTAGTTATTTTTGCAAAACACTTCAAGGCCATCATGAGCAGCATATGCTGCTGCTGCTGCTGCTGCAGCGGTCTCGACTCTGACGTTCTGACGTACGGTCTCGACTCGCTGGGGCCTGACATGTAATCAACTGCAGAGAAGAAAGACTTGGCGAAGTTTGAATGCGCTTTATAGAGAAGCATGGGTTATATGGATAGAACAGTCTTAAGTTGAGTCTACCTAGAGCATAGAGACTGCTCAGGTTAGGGCATAGAAAATGCCAAACGTTTTGTGGCAAGCAAAGCGTAGTACGCACACATACAGATCTGTATAATATATATACTATATATATATATATATATATTTTTTTTTTATATACATATATATGGGCAACATTTTTCACGTTTTTCCGCTCGGATTTTTCCTCTATTATTCTTAAGCGAAACGAACGTTCTGCTCAGCTTAACTTCTGCCATTGTTGTCGTGCCTCTGATTGATGTTTGTCAGCTGGTGCAACCTTAGCAATTGTAGTTGCAGCATTGCTAAATGATAAATTCTAGTAAATTACACACACATAATTATTGTTGCTTTTTACTGAGGCGACAAATGCGAGCCGCACTAATCGCAATTCAATTAAACATTTGCCATCAAAATTGCTTCTTTTTTTTTTTTTTGTCTAAACAAATGCAGAAAAATCGCTAACAATCGGTCACGTTTCGTCACCAACACTCAAGCAGCAGCGCCCGCATCGAGATGCGATCATAAAAAAAATACAAAAAAAATTGCAATGGTGCCATAAACGTCCTAGAGGTGGCACTAGAGAAAACTATTGTGGAAAGCGGTCAGAAATGCACAGTCGAGTCGTAGTCATAAAATCTAGAGTTTTGCTTATGAATCTGTAGTAGAATATTTCTATAGATATGCATAAATAAATAAAAAAAAGATGGTTATCGATAAATGCTTATCGAACTATTTTTTGCTATCGTAAATATTATTTTTTATAAAAAATAATAGTTTAAAATATTTATAAAATATATAAATAATATATTATAATAAATTTTAGTTGCCTAGAAATTGAGTTGTCATTTTAACAATTAATATTTATCGATTATTTCTATCGAATAATCATTTATTTATTATTGGTCGACTGTATATAAATTTATATAAATCTTTAGACTAATCTGCCAGAAAAGAATTTTCATTTTAATATTTTGTGCTAAATCATATTCATTGCAATCGATTGTATTTATCGATAACAGTTGTTCAAACATAATTAGTTCTATATGAGTTCCATCAGCTTTAAGTAAGCATAGGAATGACTTGTAGGAGTAAGCTAGACATGCTACGTGGCCGCAGCTTATCGATAATTATCGATAAATGCTTATTGAATACTTCTCATTACTTTAATTTTGATGTTTAATAACAAATAGCTACAAAATTATAATAGAATTAGTTTTTTTAATTTTAATCGATTACTTTAATCGTTTATCGATAGGTCTATTAAGACAAACTCAACTCATAATTGATTTGGCTGCAGCTCAGTTGCCCATCATAGGTCCCAGCTGAACGATATCTCAGTGCAAGCTCAACACCCTGCTGCACCACACCTAATCGCATACACTGAAACACACACTTGGCTAGAAAGATACTATGTTGCCCACATACTCATATGCAAATGCAATTTTAGCACTTGGCAAATAATTTTCCACACAATTTGCAATTAGTAGTAACATTTTCAACGCGTCTCATCATAAAGGCACCAGCATGGGCTCTGGCTCTGGTTATATAAGCTGGCCAGCAGCAGAGAGTGAAGCTAAAGCTAGGCAAAGCCAATGCAAAAGATACAAATGCGAAGCCGTAATGATGCCTGACTGGCTGACGTTGTGGACGGGCAGATTTTCAAGGTTAAATGCGACGGCGCACGTGAGCCGCAATGGAGCTTCAGGCAGCTGGTCGAATGACTAGTTTCAAATGGCATAAAGTATCTGTAAGATACAAATGCGCGCATGAGCGTGGAGCATGGAGCTTGGAGCAAGGAGTGCCGCTGCAATTAAGCGCAGATTTTGTTGCCGCTGCAACAGCTGTGAGGCACTCGACTCGCGACTCGCGTTTCGCGTTTCGAGTTCAAGGCTATTGGGTCAATTGCAAATTAGTGGCCTGCAGGTTGACGTTGAATGACATTATTTGAGCATGCCGCGAGCCGTATCTGTCTATCTGTGCGCAGCCCAAACTAGCTGGCTGTGGCCCTAGGCGCAATTAGCCGCTTGAGACATTATCGTGTCTCGCTCGGTCAGTTGTCGGCGCTGTCCAGTGATTTGTATAAATTTTGCATTACAATCAATCATATGTTGCGATTCAATTGCTTTTTAAGTAAATAAACATTAGGAAATCATATGAAAATATTGCCACAGCTGAGACAACATGCGACTAAACAGCAAATTTATGCGCATATCAAGTGATCGGCGCTGAAAGCCTTTCAGCTCGGCTCAGCTCGGCGCAGCTCAATTTGCATGAGACAGCAAAAAGATGCAGATAAACAGATTTCAGATATATATCTATATATATACTATTATATAATGTGCAACGATTTGATTGTGTGTACATTGAATAAGCTCCAAAACTACTGCAGCGATATGAAGGATTCTTTTACCTCTAGAATACCACTTTATGCCCAATAACTTAAGGTAGAGAACATGAACACATCATCATTGCTACCAAAATTGTGGACAAAAATACTAAAAAATACCACAAAAATACTAAAAATACCAAATAACAATATCTGCGTAAAAGATATAATTTTCAGAAAAGATAATTACGAAAACATTAATAAATTTACTAAAAATACCAAATAAATACTAAAACTACCAAATAATATCTGCATAAAAGATATACTTTTCAGAAACTTTAAAGACAATAAAGATAATTACGAAAACTAAATAAATTTACTAAAAATACCAAATAAATACTAAAAATACCAAATAATATCTGCATAAAAGATATACTTTTCCGAAACTTTAAAGACAATAAAGATAATTCGAAAACATTAATAAATTTACTAAAAATACCAAATAAATACTAAAATACCAAAAATACTATATATTCTAATGGATAATTCCATTATTCATTAATCCCAATGCATATAGGCTATAAAATAAGTTGAAGAACTTGAATGGTAGTGTATGAAAACATTAGTAATCTCACAGTGTCTCAAAAATACCAGAAAAATACCAAAATACAATATATCCACTATATATATTATACCTAATGCATATAGGCTATAAAATATATGCAAACACTTCAATGATAATGTATGAAAACCTTAATAATATTAAGATATATAAATTCCATAAGTACCGAAAAATACCGAATATAAATTTTGAATTAGCCTTAATTAATAAAAGGCATTTAAGCTCAACAAAAATACCTTTCAGACAAGAGAGATCGGGCTGGTTCCGTTCGCTAACATAGTATATATCTATATAGTATATATATACATATATATAATATCTACATATACATATATATTATCGTACGATCGAGTACTTATAGATACTTTGCATGCATAAATATTGCAGCTGGCACATCCTACATCAATCCTTTGTGCAAGATACTTTGCGCCGCTGGCCAGGTGGGCTCGGGCTCCACTTGTTTGATTTTATGATCGGTTTTATGATTGGCCTGCGACGAAGTGGGACTTGGGGTAATTAAATGTTGCCGCTAAGAGCCCGGCCGACCTTAGACACTTCCTTACATTGTCGTCTCGCTGGGGCCACTGACGCCGTCCGCCTTTGTTTACTTAGTATTAACTTGCAATTATGTTTATTGCTGAACTGATGTTAATGGAAATTTTATTTATTTTCTTATTCGGTTGCAGCCCCGCACATCTTTCAGTATCCGCCGCCGCCGAGCCCCTCCTGCTCGATGGCCCAGTCGCCCAGCTATACGGGCGGCGATATATTCTTCTCCCACGGGGTTTTTTTGCCACCGCCACAGCACCAGCAGCAGCAGCCGCAGCACCATCAAACCCCTCGCAGCAGCGTGAGCTTTGCGGGCGGGGAGGAGCTGAGCTTCTTCCGGCAGCCGTATCCGGCGCCGTCAACGCCGCAGCCAATGCCACCGCAACCGCCGGCGCCGCAGTCGGCGCCGCCGATGCACTACAGCCACAGCTATCCGCAGGTCTCGCACATGCTCCAGCATCATCCAGCCTCGTACGGGCACCCGCTGCCGGCTGGCGCCTACTACACCACCTATACGCCGCCACCCACGCCGAATACGGCGAATGCCTCGACCTCAACCGCAGCCGGAGCAGCCTTTGGCCGCTACGGCGTGCACGGCCCAATCATGGCATCGACACCCCTGGCGCCAGCCGGACCCAAAATGCGTCTGCAGCGCAGCCAATCAGATGCGGCCAGACGGTGAGTACGCACTTTCAGAGAGAAGCAACTGATAAGCCGGAGAGACTTATGTGAGATTTATGTGAATCATCTCCCTCTCTCTCTCTATCTCTTGCAGCAAGCGGCTGACATCGACGGGCGAGGATGAGCGCGAGTATCAGAGTGATCATGAGACCAGCTGGGACGAGTTTGACGATCGCTACGACAATTTTACGGCCGGACGCGAGCGTCTTCAGGAGTTCAGTGGACGCATACCGCCGCGCAAGAAGAAGACCAACAACAGCAATGCGAATCCATGCAGCAGCAGCAGCAGCGGCAGCAGCGGTGCCAACGAGAGCAACTGCAGCCAGCAACCAGAGAAGGAGAAGGAGAAGGTGAGTGAAGCGAGCGAGGGAAGTTCATTAACTTGGCACGGCTCCAGGCAGACACGTGCTGGCTGGCTATCTGGCATTATTCAAAAGCCCAACTAGCCTAAAAATAGGCGCAGCCAATGACAAATTGCCACAAGGAGGCGCAAGCAGCTCCAGTTGGAGTTGGAGTCGTGCATATCTCAAATGTTCCATAGGAGAAAACTTTGCACATGCGAAAAGTGTGATAAAAATTAATTGCGCAGCGCTGCCTCTGCCTCTGGCTCTGGCTCTGCCTCTGCCTCTGGCCACCCTCGGCCACCTCAGGCCCCTCTTTGCGCCGTATGTTAATCGAAGCAAGTGTTGTCGTCGTCGTCGTCCCCCCCTGCCATGACTAGTCTAGTTTAGTCAGTCAAAGAATCAGCCTTTGTCAGCTGCATACATATATATATATATATATATATATATTTATTTCTATATATATATATGCACTTGTCTCCCTCTCTCTCGATGAGTACTTCAGCTTTTATATAGTTTTTTTTTTGCCTGCGCAATTAAAAGAAATGCAACCTTCAAGAAATTGAAACGCATGACACAGAGACTCGAGGCACACACTCATAGCTCACTTGATACCACTTGCAGTTGCCCCCCTCTCTCTCTCTCTCTCTCTCTCTCTCTCTTGCGCTTATCGTAACACTTGGGCACGGGGTAGAAGCTGTGCGAACCGCCGCGATTTGCCTTATCAGAAATGCGCTTTTTTAATGAGATCGTGAGAATATTTATAATCTGGAATGAGCACAGTGCAGTAGTTAGTATCTACGCATGCGAGCATTTAGCATATGTATTTCTATGCGGGTGAATGAAGAGCATATTGGCTTGGGGTACGCAATTAAGCTAGCGACTGGAGAAATTTGGAATATATACTATGCTTAAGTACTAAGATAGTTCCTATATTATAATGCAAATAGTTTTCTGATGAAATTATTAGATACTTCAAGAGCTCTACTTTGAGCCAGAGACTCAGCAGTAGCTCTCTCTCTCTCTCTCTCTCTCTCTTTCAGGCAAAGGCTGAACAGTCAATGCTCGCTGTGTATGACAAAGCTCAGCTCTAACTACAGCTCTAACTACCAAGCTTAAGCTGAGATTTATCTCAAATTTTTTCAAGATATTTTTAGAAATTTAATATAAATAAATTAGTTATGTCATTGCTCATTTCATAATTCATTAGCTATGCTAATATTCCTGCAAATTATGAACAATATTTACGTATTTCAACAGAAACCAAGCAATTAGACTGAAATCGAGTTGTCAAAAAGGCGAACAGATGCGCGCCAGAGAGCTTCAATTTCAATTCATTTAACAAAGGCACAAAATTCTATTAAAATGCGCCCAAAAACTAGAATTTATTTCCAATTTGCATAATAAATATTGTGCAGTCATCATTTACACGTGCCACGCACACGCACATGCCGCAGTGCCCATTCAGGCATAAATTATTATTGTTATTATTATTACTGTATGGCCATTGAATGCGATAAACGAAATTGTGAAATGATAGCCGCAGCGTGGAGTGCAATTGAATGGAGAGCGACTACATAATTACGCCAGCTATTGACCAGCCATTGACCATATATGCCACAAGTGGGTCACTGACACGGGTGGTTCTGGTTTTTGGGCTTGATTTACGTTGGGGCCGTTTGGCTGTGGTCACATTTATATGACCCGAGAGGGCAATTGTTTAACTGAATCTTAATATTTATTTGATTATTATTTTCTTGTGCTCTTTCCAGGAACAGCAAAGCTTCACTTGGCCCACAGTTGTCACCGTCTTCGTGCTCGCCATGGGCTGGGGCTTGTATGCAGCGCGATGAAACCACAAACGGATCGAGCATCTATAACCATCTAAACATATATATATATATGACTATATATACTTAAAGCGACAGTTTAATCTATAGTGAAATCAGCTAAAGCATAGCAAGCCCGCATACATAGATGCATACATACATACATACATACTTATATAGGCGGTTGACGGGACACAAGAACAATATATAAATGTATTTGTAAACGCGTATTCATATATTCATATTTCTCTCTCAAATACTAACCACTAAGAGCCGATTCAAACTGCAGACTGGCAAAAAGACTAAAAAACAAAAACAAGAGAAAAAAAAAAGAAATTATTTTGATAAATATTTTTGCTAAAATATTGTAAACAAATTTAAGATGAAATTTAAGCTCGAGCATATTTTTGTAAACCTTTTACTACGAATCAACTACAAACTGCCATTTTTGAGATACTTTTTGAGGATACATTTTATAGGCCGGTCTTCCAGCAATTCAATATCTTGCATTTAGCTTTGCATTTCTTTAAATTATACATATATATATTAATATATAAAAACAAAACAAAAACGAAAACAAAATCCTGCTTCCACTTATATTTTCAATATTTTTTAATTGTATATTTTCTGTCATTTGTTTGTCAAACACAACAAAGTTTTCAATGTCTTCGCTTTGTAATTTCAATTACAAGAAAATTTATAAATATATATATACTTCTTAAATATTTGCTTTAAAGTAGTTAAAATTTTAATTGAACACGTATTTAGCTTTAATTGTTATCAGAAAAAGAAAAACCGAGAGAAAAAATCCCACAGAAAAAGAATTGAAAAAAAAAAGAAATGTTTATTTTTTTTTTGTATATAGTTGATATAATGCCATTTTTGTGATGATTTTTGTCTATGGTTTATGAGATATACGCAGATGTTTTTAGTTAAATTTGATAGTCGATAAGCTTTGATTTTCAAGTGGATTACATTTTGTTCATTCTTCAAATTGGTCTCACAATCTAGTTTTAAGCACACATTGTACAAGAAATTTGAGCAAAAGTTGGTGAAATTGAAATTTTGCAAAGGCTGCGCCAAGCGGGACACGTTTTCAGGTTTTCTCTTTGGTTCACACTCAAAGCCAAGCATTGAATGATCTCTAAAAACTGGAAATTTATAGAACACTCAATTGATCTCCACAGCTAGCCAAAGTCTCAAAAGTCAACACACACACACGCAGCAAATTAAATTTTTCATTTTTGTCCCCCCCCAAATTTTTTGGTGTTTATTTTGTTTTGGGAAATTTCAATTTCGATTTTGCCGAATTTCTTGGTACGTTTCAATGCTAATCGAACACAGTGGAAAACAAAACCGAAATATATTAGAAAATGAACATATGAAAAGAAAATGAAAAGAAAAAAAAAACTATTCCCAAAAATCGCATTGATCTCATGGATTTTTTTATCATTTACATCAGCAATTTTTTACTTGCATTGAGAAAATATTTGTAAATTAGGCGTAATTATGTAAAAGTCTAGAGTTAAGATCGCCAAGCGTTTTAGTTTACATATTTCTTAACACTTCAGTTTTTATGTCTAAAGTTAAATGCAAAAAAACACAAAACAAAAAAAAAAAATTATAAAAAAAATGTTAAAAAAAAATTGAAAAAAAATGTACATCGAATCTAAGTAAGTGTATTTGTTTATCATATGTTAAATGCCTGTAAGTAGCGCAATATTTTGTTAGCTTTAAGATCAAATCATTTCACAAGGAAAGAAAGAGACAGACAGACAGAGAGAGAGAGAGAGAGAGAGAGAGCTACACTAGTTAATGTAAACGCAGCGAGCAGCAAAAGTAGTTGAAATTTTGTTTAATATTCACGTTTTTTTTTTCTTATTCGTATTTTTGTTTTATTTTTTGATTATACATACTTACACTTAATTTGTAAACAATACTATTCCAAGCCCCCCACCCAAAAACAAAAACAAAAACAAAACAAAAACTCAATGAAAATTTTTGTAAATTTTTCTAAAATGAACTCAACGCAAATATTCTGTCAGCGTGCATAGCAGAAGAGCAATTTCATTGTTGCTGTTTGGCTTGGCGCAGTGACAGAAGTTGGCGCGGATTCATTCTAATTAGTTTTCACATTGATCTCGGTAAAGTTTTGTGGCCGCGCGCCCAGAAGTCATCAAGATTTTTGGTTGCCATGAACTGAAGCAAGGCAGAAAGAACAAGCAAGAAACAAAATATATATCAAATGAATCACATAGCGAAAATTTTTTTGTTTATTTTATATTCCATGCGACGTACTTCCGAACCTAAAATTAAGTAATTCGTAATTTGTAATTTGTATATATTGCGCAAAAATCGAAATGCCATTTTTTGTATAGATCGTTGGTGCCAAAACAGTTGAATTGTGTGTGGTCTGATGGAGCTGCCCGCCCTCTGGGTTGGAGAGCTGCCATCGCCAGGCAGACACAGTCGATTCGAAACTCCCAATTATAACTAGACTTAAGCTGACCCCTTACAACATTTTCAATATGTATTTTTCTATGTGCGACAACACAACATTTATACAACTTGTACATTTTATCTTATGCTGTAATTTAATGAAATAAAAAATATATATATATATATATATATATATATATATATATATATAAAATATCACTATGATCTCATGAATATGTTCATAAGACGAAAGTATATATGTAAATTGAATAAATACGCATAAATATGTATATGTAAGAGGAATTATAAAAGCAAACGCACAAAACAAAATATATGTAAAACAAATAAAAATTTTAAAAACAATAAATGCGGCTTTTCTTATTATTTATATTATTATTATATTATTATTATTTTTTTGATATAGACTGAACCCATTTGAAAATGGGCACTCAGTTTTGAACATCTGCAAGCCCTGTTTATAGCATGGGAAATTTATAGCATGAGATAATAACAGATTTGCAATACTTTTTTACTGCGTAGCAGAGTTGTCATATATCTCAAAGCTCTATAGACAAAAGAAGCAGACTTCAAATATAAGATATAAAAATCCTATCTATAAAAATCCTATCGATTTTTTCCATGATTTCGATTTTTAAGCGTAGCTTATTATTGTTTTTATTGGTATTTTTTATTGGTATATTTTCAGTATAGGTACATATTATATTATATTATATTATATTATATTATATTATATTATATTATATTATATTATATTATATTATATTATATTATATTATATTATATTATATTATATTATATTATATTATATTATATCATTATTATATTATAATATATTAGTATAAAATATAGATATTTGTCATATTTCGAACTTAGAACACCTTTTCTCCCAAACTCCCCTAAAACCTACTTCAAATACCTGAGATTTGTGCATCTGGCTATCAATATTTTGATTAAGAAAGACAAAAAGAAAAGATATTCAACAAAAAGTAGTGCCTTATGGCAGAGTTCGGGGCATTGCCTAGTCGATCACTTCCTAGAGCACTGCAGCACGTATATTATATATAAATATACATACAATCTATTATAAAATATACTTTTATTCCATTTCAAATAACCGAATCTCAGTACGCCGAGCACGTCGAGTCAAAGCCAGCCCACATCACACACGCACACACACACACACACGTTTTATAGTTCGTACACATTCATCAAATCTGAACATAAGGAGCAAATCTAAAAAAAAGGAAAAATCGATTTATCCGAACTTTTCAATATAAATATTTATCAAGCGAAATTATCGTTAAGCATGGATGCATTGGATGCGCCCGAAGTACCCAAAATATACACGCGTAATGTGCTCCAGGCCATAGCACAGCTCCAGGATGGCCAGGCAGTTTATGTGGGCACAGACGATATCGTCGAGAAGGTGGCTGAGCAGATGCGCCGTCAAAAGGACATGGACACTGTCAAGAGCCACGTGCTCAAGTCCTTGAGCAGCCTAATCGAACTGGGCGTTTTGACCCGTAACCCTAAAGCCAATTGCAGTTACTATAATTTCCCGGACCTACATAATTTTGGCTCTCGCGCTTCGATTAAGGTAAGCGACTTTAGTGTGTTGATTCATTTGCCTGAAGATACTTTTCGCATGCAGAAACGTAATTACTATACGGGCGGTCGCAAGGCTCCGATCAGTTATCGGCCCAAGAAGTCGATCAAGCCCAAGTGCCCATATAAACTGAAAAATCAAACGAAATTCAAGCGCGCAGCCGTGCAGCCCGTGGTGTGCAACAGCTGTCGCTCGTGCGTCGTGCCCTTCGTGAAAACCTTTAACGAGATACAAAATTCGACTACCGCAGTGGAGAAAATACAGCTCGAGCAGCTGCAGATCAACAGTTCGGAAACAGAGGAACCGGTGAACTGCTCGAATGATACGAAGCGTTTCGTGTTCCCACCTCCAACTGCCATACTTGTGGCAAATAGCCCAGATTCGCTCGAATTAGAGAAATCTATTTGAATAAATGCAAGATGCGCATGTGGCGCCATCTAGCTGTCAACTTATTCAAGTGTTTTGCTAAAGCTAGTATAACTATAGGTTCAGCTAAGTAATGCAGGCACCCATAAGTATGCTCTATGTATTCAAATATCTGAAAATCTCAGTAGCTCATTCATAATTCATATTTTCTATGTTCTTTCAACCCTCGCTATAGACTTTTCGGGTGGTTGGCTGCCCACTTAAACTTCGCTGCCTAAGCCAATTTGTAGTTTTTGCGGTCGCGGATTAAATGCTCATAATTGCGGCAGTGCAGGCACGCGACTCGGGGTAACAGGATACGTGGCGGCAGCGTGCCAGCCAAATATGATATGTTATTAACGGCTTAAGCAGGCGCTGATAATGACTCGCTCGGGCCGAGGCCGGGGCTATTATGTGTAGTGTGCCCAACACATCCGCTTCCGTCTTCAGCTGTCAATCAAAGCGAGCCGGCATACATATTTAATTTGAATTGCGTTTTCACGAAATCACAAAACTGGACGCACGCCAGTGCCAGCAACTGCCTAATTTGACATCTGAGCGTCAGCGCGTGGCGCAGTCCGTCAAATGGCCCTCGATGAATACTTACTACTACTACTATTCAATTAAATTTTAAGCCAAACTAATCAATAGCACCCCCATCCCCTCGCCTCGTCTAGTTTATGATAATTACTTTTTGGTCCAACACCTGCCAGCAGCAACAGGCAGGATATGGGCCTACGGCTGAGGGGGCCGGCGGCAGCCTGACATTGTCATACATTGGCAATTTTATTATCCGCCCAAACCACGGCTACGGCTACGACTACGGCCTCGCCACAAAGGCAGCGCCCGCCCACGCGGCCGCCCGATTCTAATTATTAAAATTATAGAAACGGGCAACATTTGTGCGCAGCCATTTTCCGTAAATTAAAGTTAATTAACTGCCTGCGGTGAGCGAAGCCAGCGCGAATACTACGAGCTTTAAGATCCACAACTGACTGAATTTAAATTAAGAATGAGAATGATTGCAGAGGTGCTTCATATGAAGATATACTTTAGTATATAAAACATATTTATTTGTAGGTTAAATACAGATTCTTAGATATACTTTGGTATATAAATACATATTCTTAGATTCTATTTAAATATATTTAATAAACATTAATTTTAACAACAAAATTTAAAAATATTTAAATATAATAAAGATATTTAATTAATTAATACTAATTATATGTGAAATATCTAAAATTTACTTATCAGAAATCTAAAAATATTATTAATAATTCAAAATTTTCAAATATTTATTTTTCAATTGCAATATAATAAGCAAGCGAAGAAATAATGAGCATATATGTATAATAAATTATTTTTTATGTTAAAAACCTTATTTTTAGTGCTATAAATAGTGTTATGCTAGAAAATTATAAACAAAATTTAAATTATAAAATTGATTTAATATAAAAAATAAATTCATTAATAAATATGTTCAAATATTCAAAAATTTTTTTTTTTTTTTTTTTTTTTTTTTTTTTTTTTTTTTTTTTTTTTTTTTTTTTTTTTTTTTTTTTTTTTTTTTTTTTTTTTTTTTTTTTTTTTTTTTTTTTTTTTTTTTTTTAATTTTTTTATATATATATATATATATATTTCAAAATTTGAATATATTCAAAATTAAAATAAATTCAATTTTTAAAATAAACTATAAAACTATAAATATATATTTTCAAAATTACAAAATGTATTTAATCTTAAAAAGAAACTATAAATAAATTAATAAATAATTATGGTATATCAAGCAAATTCAAAAATTCATAAATTTTCTTTACATTTTTCGAAGTGAGAAAAAAATATTTAAAAAATAAAAAATCATCAAAAACAATCTGTGAAAAAAAAAATTATATAGAAAATAACTTTCTTAAATATGTATCTGCAAATAGCTACATAAAATATCAGAATAATTGAAAAAAAAGGCAAATTTAAGCACTTTTTGAATGCAAACTGGCAATCATAACAAATTAATTTTTAAATAATTGAATTCATGTGCCTCAACCTCATAAATTTGCATAATTTGCTAAAAATATGTTAAATATATATTTATTAAATTCAATTATATAAATTGTTTGAATATTTTAAAAAATATCTTCGAATAAACTTTTTAAAAATAAAGTCGCTAATTAAATTCTAAAACCAATATATTTGAATAATCATTTAATTTGCATTTATTAACCTGCTTTTTGCTCTCCCATTCTCTCCCTCACTTTGTCTCTTTGGAGACTCCATATTTCCCCTGGCAATAAATAATCAAAATGATGTTTCAATTAAAAGTGGCTTGGCGCAGCTTGAAAGCCACTTAAACTTAATTCAATTATAATTTAAACATGATTATCGTCGCATGTGCTGGGGCTGTAAGAGCGCTGCCAACTAATGGCCTTTCTGCATAAAAGTTGCGAGAAAAACTAAATAAATTTCATTACACGCTGGATAAGACCCCCAAAGACAAGCCAAAATGCAGCGGGAGCGAAAATGCATTAAAAATTCATTACAAAGTGCACACAGAGCTCCTTCGAGCAGGTAACGTGTCTAGTCTCGTTGAGTTGCTTTAAGAGTGCAAAGTTATGTCGACTAGAACTTCATGGCTTTGAAGCCAAATGATTGCAGGAGATGATAGCAAAAGGATATGTTATCCTTTGCATGTCTGCTGAAGCCTAAAATGGTCTCAGCCTGCGGGACATGAGCAAAACTCATAAGGTCCTGGCCAATGGCGATCATAATCAACGTCTTTCGCCACTTTATTGACAAACTAATAAAAACATGGCCGAACGGAAGATGAGCAGAGAGCGAGGACAAGCGAGAGGACTCGGAGAAAACGATTTATTAAAATCCCTGTGCATGGCATACATAAAAAGCGGCGCAACTGACCGTTGATATGATGAGTAATTTGCTTTTGGCTTTTAATGCTGCAGACGACGATGAGGACTTGAGGACATGAGGACATGAGGACATGAGGACACGGATAACGGCAACGACAACGACGATGTCGGAATAGTTGCAGGACACGGAAATTAGTGCGGAAACGGTTACTACGCTTAGCAATCTGTCAAAAAGCCAAAATGTAATAAATGAGACAGCGAGCACACAGAGACAGAGTTTGAGGCTGGCTACCGTATCATCGTCCTGGCCATCAACATAATTCATAGGACATGCCAGAGCACGACAAAAGACTTCCATAAGAGCGAACAAAGGCGCCAACTACTACTCTCATGGCCAAAGCGGATGCCACAACCATAGAGCTGGCAGCACATGTGCCATATTTCATTACACGTTGATAAGTGGACATTTGTCCACCCGATCCTTGGCCTAGGACGGCCGACAAGTGGGGGTTGCTGGCTGCCCGCATGCCAACAGGCATTTCATAATAATTTTAACAACCTTTTTTACGCAAACACAGACCGAACCTGATATCCATACATATTAAATGCGCTAGTTGGACCCAAAGCAGCAACTGGTTTTAGCTATTCGTATACGTATATTCATATTCATATTTGCATTCATATACAAATGAAGTGTGGTTGTGAGTGGGGAAATTGTTTAGACTTCAAATTGGGAGTTCAGCTAACAAATTGGACGAATTTATATATATTTTATATATTTTATTTGATAGATTTTGACAGAGTGATTGACTTATGAGTGACTCAGCAACGTTGAGTTGGAAATTGTAGAGACTCATGGTGAATCGTAGATAGCTATAGCCCAAAGACTATCCGATAGGAGTGTTTCCTGATCATGCTTACTAATGAAACTATGGGAAAATAGGCGAATTCAGCTGAATTTACTGCGGATATGCGCTGGACGTCGCTGAGCACAATATGTTCAACTGCCAAAGGTAGTAAGCGAAAGGAACAGGCCCTGGTGTAGTCAAAGCAGAGACTATAGTAGGGCAAACGAGGGGTTTTGAGAAGGACACACAGATGGCAGTGCTCAGCTAGAGCCTATAGAAGGACTTCACCTTGAAGGTTGAAGCACAATATTCCATGGTGGGAGGTAACATAAGAACTAACAGAGTTTTTTAATCAGTAAGTCGGATAAGACAGACGACTTGACTGACGGCTTAAGAAGCCTTTTAAACTATCTCAAAAGAAATAAAATAAAATAGCTCGAAAACTTGCAATACGCTCGTCCAATATTCTTCTACTTCTACTTTTCTTTTTATGATAAACAAATTTATAAAGCTCTAGCAATAAATAGTTATTAGTTTGTATTTGCAGTAAGGTGAATGTATGAAGCCTGTTCTAATCTGAGCAAATAGTCTAGTTGAAGTAGTCCACCTGGGCTATCTAGTTTGTGCTCCTACAGATCGATAAGTATTCAAATCAGAATTCACTTAAACTTCGAACTTTCATTGTATATTTGTATATTTATGCTAGTTATATCAATTTGCTACTCACTTTATTTGAATCTAATCTTCATAGTCAACAAAGTGTAGCTTTCTTTGCTTCAGAATTGGCCCAGTATCCTTGCGCAATGTGACGCCCGTCGGCTGAGTTTGTGTCTCGCAGATCTTCTCTGCGCTGGGCCACTCAATGAGCTGAGTTTCGGGCACAATCAGATGATCCTCGGCTGGCATTGCTTTGGGCTTTGGCGAGTATCGCATGCGAAAGCGCTTCAGATACTGCGGCACAGCAGGCACATTTCCTGTGGCATGAAAGTCCACAATTCCGTTTATGTAGAGCGGACGGAGCAGGCTGCACAGCTGTATGAGATTCATGCGATTCGGTATGGGAGACCACAGAAAGTCCTTCATTGAGAATGGATTGTCCCACTCGTAGCTGCTGGCGGCCTCGATTTTCACAGTTATCGAGTAACCCGGCTGCTCGAAGCACCTGAGATCAGTGCTCAAGCAGCGATAGCTCTGCGAATATGACTTCATCAGCTTGATGTGGCCGAAGAGGGTCAAGGTCTGAGCCAGACGTGTGACCAGATGCTCATAGCCAAACAGAGGCAGCTTGAGCACACAGACTCCACCTGCAGCTGTCGCATACTCCGATATATTCCTGGCAATCTGCTCGAAGTCCACGTGCTCGAACGGCTCATCGACTGCCTGCAGATTCAGATAGAGCTCATCGGCGCCCTGGGCGATCCACTCCTGATAGGTGACGTTGCCCATCAGCCGACAGAGATCGTCCTGCCGCACGGCTGAGTAGTAGAAGAGCAATTTGCCGCCCTGTGGCCTTCGGATGAGCAGCATCAGGCTGTTGCCCAGCTCATTGCCGGCGCAGAGCATCAGCTCCAGTCGCTTGCCGTCGCTGAGGCGCAGCAGCAAGGGCTGCGCCTCATTGACTATGTGAAAGTCCTGCACTGATATCTTGGCGCCCCGACTGATCAGATACCCAAGCAGCTGAGTGGCCAGCGGCTGCGTAGTATACATCTTACAGAACTGCTTGGGCAGTCGCTCCAACTTCTCCTGCATGCCATACAGGTGTGTGATGAATACCTTGATATGACTCTCATACAGCTTTGGTATGACGTCCACAACTATCTCTGGATACTCCTTGAAGCGCATGTTGACTGAAAGTAGAGAAGAGAAAAGGAGATGAGATATAGATAAAGATATGGATACAGATATAGATATAGATATAGATATAGATATAGATAGATATAGATAAAATAGATATAGATATAGATATAGATATAGATATAGATATAGATATAGATATAGATATAGATATAATATAGATATAGATATAGATATAGATATAGATATAGATATAGATATAGATATAGATATAGATATAGATATAGATATAGATATAGATATAGATATAGATATAGATATAGATATAGATATAGATATAGATATAGATATAATAGATATAGATATAGATATAGATATAGATATAGATATAGATATAGATATAGATATAGATATAGATATAAGATATAGATATAGATAGATATAGATATAGATATAGATATAGATATAGATATAGATATAGATATAGATATAGATATAGATATAGATATAGATATAGATATAGATATAGATATAGATATAGATATAGATATAGATATAGATATAGATATAGATATAGATATAGATATAGATATAGATATAGATATAGATATGATATAGATATAGATATAGATGTAGATATAGAGATAGAGATAGAGATAGAGATAGAGATAGATATAGATATAGATATAGATATAGATATAGATATAGATATAGATATAGATATAGATATAGATATAGATATAGATATAGATATAGATATAGATATAGATATAGATATAGATATAGATATAGATATAGATATAGATATAGATATAGATATAGATATAGATATAGATATAGATATAGATATAGATATAGATATAGATATAGATATAGATATAGATATAGATATAGATATAAGAATAGATATAGATATAGATATAGATATAGATATAGATATAGATATAGATATATAGATATAGATATAGATATAGATATAGATATAGATATAGATATAGATATAGATATAGATATAGATATAGATATAGATATAGATAGAGATAGAGATAGAGATAGAGATAGAGATAGAGATAGAGATAGAGATAGAGATAGAGATAGAGATAGAGATAGAGATAGAGATAGAGATAGAGATAGAGATAGAGATAGAGATATAGATATAGATATAGATATAGATATAGATATAGATATAGATATAGATAGAGATAGAGATAGAGATAGAGATATAGATAGAGATAGAGATAGAGATAGAGATATAAATATCAATATATATCAAATATAGATATAGATACACAGATATATATACATATATATATACTACCACCAATAACTCAGTAAATCATTTACACATCCACACCTGGCCTCGCCCACCTGTTGACCTTTTACGCTGGCTCAGGCCAAAGCGGATATATTATTGATGGCCCACAATTGATCAACGTGAACTCAAAAAGCCGCGACTTTGACTTTGCGTAATTTCCCCCAAAAAACAGAGACGAAAACAAATGCGCAAAGATAAACAGCAACAAATTCCGGTTGAATGGCAGGCATTGGCATAGATCTGAAATTGGCAACACTTCAGGTTCAGTTCGGTTCGGTTCGGTTCGGCTTAACTCATAAAAGTCGTTGCTGGCACAGCCCACAATCTGGAGATTTCGGTTTCGCTTTCAATGTGACCGTCAAAACGGGCCACGAGCTGGTTACCTCACTCAGCTCAAGCCAATAAATGAAACGTGTAAATTATTATTACGTTGCGGGAAAAGAAAGCAGCGTGGGGGGAGCTCTGACGGGCTCTGAGGTCTCTGACTAGACCAGAAAATTACTCAATGTCGCTTAACCCGACTGCAGCTAAATGCCAAGCTCTTGTTGTCTTCTTCGTCTTCTTCTTCTTCTTCTTCTCCTGCTGTTGCTGTGTTGTTGCATTCGTGTCGCTCGCTGCCAGCAACTTTCACTCTCCGAGCAGCTAATTTGCTTAGCTTGTTGCTGCTGCCTCGAGCTCTTGACTCATTATAATTAAGCCATCTGAGGCGCTGGCACCCAGATTGTACAATAATTCGCGCTGCTATTTATGGTGCTTATAGAAAAGTGTAACAAATGTAATGCAACTATCTGATTTAATTAAAGCAGTTATGTCGCCACAGCCCGAGCCAGTTGAACGAACTCTCAACTGTCAGATTACCCAACGAATGTCGCTGTGGCTCTGCTGCAAACAAGTTTACCTCTCTGATCGCCTTTTACAAAAGAGTTTGAATCATTCGACAAATCATTTGATAAGCTCTGTGTGTACTTTGAACTTTCATCAGAGATGAGCGACTGCCAGAAATATACTTAATCACAGTCAGCTATCGGATTCTATCAGAGCTTAAACTAGTTTAGATTTGTTAAGAATATTTTGTATATATATTGGAGTAAAGTAAACTTTGTAAATATATATTTACTCTACTCCATATGTGCACATAAATGTATATACTATAATATTCTTATATAAATATATAATAATTTTAATTATAAGTATACATAACATAAGATTTTTGTAGTTAGCCGCAACCAAGAGAATCTACTTTAGTATAAATGCTTTATAATATTAAGTAAATTTATTATATGCAGCTCCCACACCCGAGTGCAACATTTCACAACAAAATGTATCTCAAATAAGCCCATTTAGTATAAAATATAAAATAGAATATAATATATATAATATAAAATATATATAAAGTGTAAAATATGTATTAATATTCATATTATGATTTAAAGTGCATTAAATGCCAATTTTAAAATATATAAAATTTCTTGATGTATTTAATAACATTTATTAAAATTTTTACAATTATATAAATATATTTAATAAATGTTAATAAATATTGAATTAATGTTAAAAAATTAATAATAAATATTTAATTAATATTAAATAAATAAATTTCGCATATTTTATTATTTAGTTGGCATTAAATGTACTTTAAACTAAAATATATGTATATTTATATTAATCATCGAAATCAATTAAATTTTACAGATACAACTGGAAAATCAAATAACAAACTTCGAGTAACGACAGCCTCTTCCTCTATATTGTGACTTGTCTAAATCTTCGTTTTGAGCATATTCAAACTATGTTCAGTTAGTTTTGTTGCTACAACAAATAAATTTTGTGCATATTTCTCATATTTGGTACTATTTTCAGCAAAATTCAATTAAAGCCATTTCGTCGTTAGTCTTATAAATTTATAATATTTATATATAAAAATATTTCTAATATATTTGCATTATATATAAATATAATTATATATATTTCTAATATATTTGCATCTCCCAAGCTGTTTCTATATTTATAATAACCAGCTAGCTAGATATATGCGTGTCCTTCTCTACAAGTAACTCTGCTCAGTGCTTAGAGTTTACTAGAAAACTCTAAAAAAATACCAGAAAGCTCAAACTTAACTTTCTGGCCTACTTAGCTAGCAATTTTTCTTAGCTACCGATATAAAATACATTCGTGATCTAATTTTATTTATTTATTAATTTTGTTCAGCTAAACATAAGTAATATATTCTTCATCTAATTTAATTTTGTTTGTACTTATGCTCAACTAGATATATATAATAAATACTACATCTAACTCTGCTAAAATAGTGCCCTTATTTTCTTCATTTATGTAGTGATCGAGCATTAAATTTAAAACAATCTCAACTAGTCCATCTTTAAGACAGCTTCTAGCTATTTGCTTTACTAAAATATATATATATATATATATTCTTCATAATATAAACTCAGTCGTCTTCAATTTGTGCACTCGACTCGACTCCGCTCCCCCGGTTGATCTTTGTGCGCATCTAAACTTTCGCACATCTGCCCAATTTTATCATTACCCAATGGCTGCAATCTCTCTCAAGTTTACTCTCTCCCTCTCTCTCTCTCTCTCTCTCTCTCTTTTAGTCACTCTCCGCTGGTCAGATCTCTAAGTAGCAGCTGTTTAAACATAATTTCGGCAACGTTTTCACTCTTCGAAGCTGGCAAAACTCTCTCCTGCTCCAAGCGCTCCTCTCCAGCGAGTCGCGACTGAACTCGACTTAGCTCGCGGCTTTGGGGCTTGGCGCATGCTCAGCGCCGGCGTCGCGTGTCAAACGAACGCCGTACTCAAAGCCGGAAAGACGTCGCTGGCGCTGGCTGCTTTGACGAGTCAGTTAAAGAAAAAAAAAATAAATAAAAGAAAAAAATCAAATTCCGTTTCGTTTCGTTTAGTTTCTATTTGATGTGAAGTAAGTGGAATCAAGAGCCGAAAGTGTGCAAAATCGAAGCCGGCTAAGCAATTGTCTAAGTGTCTGTGAGAGTTAAACAAAGCGTGGCAATTGTGACAACAGCCGCCAGCCGCCAGCCGACGACTATTTATAAGTTCAGCCAGCCAAGAAAAGAAAGTTGTCTGGGTCGCTGAGTTGTGCAAGTGAATGAAACATTAAATATTGCGTAAAAATTAGTCAAGAGCCAACGACAATAAATGTAAACAAATAAATGAGTCAGGCAATCGAACCTCAGCACGCGTCAGGCATAAAAGACAACGGTGCGATTATGGGAACTAGTAAATTGAGCAGGCCACGGCCACACCCACTCGACTGGCCCAGTCCTGGCCCTAGTGCATGCACAACACGTACGCTGCTTTTTGGTTTCCGTGTCCATATCCGTGTTCGTCGTCTTCGGAGCTCATCTCAAGCGCAAAGTGTCCTTTCGTGTTAGAGGGGCGCCCATGTTCTGTGCGTGCCTCGACACACAATCGAAAGCATTTTGTGATCCTAGCACCTGCTGCTGCTGCTGCTGCTCTGCACCCGCTCCATATGAAATTAGCTGACATTTCTTGTTGTAAATGCCAGTGCAGTCTGTGTCGCTGCAGCTCGTCTTCGCTTAAGTGCAGCGCCCTCTGTTGCCTGTTGGCAGCAAATGCAATTTTCTAGTACTTGCTCGTTGTGGCGTCTCCGCCGTTGCTTGGACCATAAAATTTTGGGCAATTACAGTTACAGCTGCAGCCAACTGAGTCACACTGTGTCTCTCTCTCTCTCTCTCTCTCTCTCTGTGTGTGTGTGTAATTGCATGAAATTTAAATTTTATGTGCGAGCAACACACTTTGGCATAGTCGTTTTTATATTGCGACTAGCGTAAATAATAAATTCAGTTGCTTTTGCCAGCTGCTTCTCATCGCTTCCATCCGCAACACACACTTTAAAATCAGTTACAAATTTTTTTGGAAATTTTTTCGTGCGTCATCTCGTTGAGAAAAATGGGCTCGAATTGTGTTCAGAGGCAAGAGACAACCTTGACTCCATTTAAATGCAAATCGAACGACGCCAAATGGTGAAATTGATGGCAGAAAGACAAAGAAAAAAGTGTCGAAGACCTAATGAATGAAGTGAGTGTTGAGTGAGCCAAAGCTAAGCTAAGAAATTGGCCAATAATAGAATTTAAATCCATTCATATTCTGCTAGATGTGCCTGAGGCGATTCAGAAAAGACTTTCACTGATTTTTAGATTGTTGAGCAAAAATTATAAAAATTTAGAGAAATTTGCAATAGACTGAAGATGTTGAAGCCTACATTTATTTGACAATATTTTTTTTATCTCTATATATATTTAATATATATGTTAGCTAAGTTATTCGAAGGACACATAAAATTTCAATTTGCACAAAAATAAGCAACACAAAAAATTTAAATTATAAAATATATATAACATATATAAAACTTCAATAAATGATATATAATAATAATAAATATTTAGTATATAATAATAAATTATATATAACTAAATAAATTCATGTATAAAAGCTAAGAAAATATAAAAAGTATATGTATAATTTTTAGGAGTGAAATATATATGTAATATATAAATATAAAATTTAAAATTATATATACTTCTTATATTTTCTTAAGTTCTATATATGCGAATTTATTTTGATTTAATATTTTTTATATATTTAATTATCTTATTTTTTGCATACATATTTATAAAATATAAAATTACTGCAAAAATAATAGAAAGTGGATTGAATTTGGATTATAAAATATGTGTTTAAAAAAAAAAAAAAAAAAAAAAAAAAAAAAAAATAAAAAAAAAAAAAAAAAAAAAAAAAAAAAAAAAAAAAAAAAAAAAAAAAAAAAAAAAAAAAAAAAAAAAAAAAAAAAAAAAAAAAAAAAAAAAAAAAAAAAAAAAAAAAAAAAAAAAAAAAAAAAAAAAAAAAAAAAAAAAAAAAAAAAAAAAATTAAAAAAAAAAAAAAAAAAAAATAAAAAAAAAAAAAAAAAAAAAAAAAAAAAAAAAAAAAAAAAAAAAAAAAAAAAAAAAAAAAAAAAAAAAAAAAAAAAAAAAAAAAAAAAAAAAAAAAAAAAAAAAATAAAAAATAAAAAAAAAAAAAAAAAATAATAATAAAATAAAAAAAAAAAAAAAAAAAAAATAATTATATATATATATAAATATAAAAAAATATAAATATATAAATATATATATATATATATATATATATATATATATATATATATATATATATATATATATATTATGAAAAATAAATACCATATAGAAACTTAAATAGGAGCTTAAGCTTGAGTCAAGAAACTTAGTCTGGCAAGCGTTAAAAGTCCTGATATTATTATGAGTGTTGCTATAATCACAATTCTTGCACTGTTTCTGCTGCTCAGCGCTGGGCAAATAAAAGTGCAGAGCAGTCGACGTGTCAGACAGTGCGTATTAAACTTTTAAGGCCTGTCAACAAACGGTGGCAAATAAAAAGTCACAATAATATGAATAATTTAGCACAAGGCGCAGAGCAGCGAGTCAAAGTCAAAGTCAGAGACAGAGGCAGAGGCAGAGGCAGAGCAGCCAAAAGAGCTAAAGATCATGGATATGATTATACGGCGTAGTCAGCGTCGAAATAAAGCTGATGATTACGTTGAGTTGAGTCGCGCTGCGGCGTGCGGCTGCATAAACACGGCGCAATCATAAAAAATGGAATTAAACAAATGTCAAGTCGTCCTCGACGACGTCGTCGTCGTCGTCGTTGAGCTCTCAGCGAGCACGTGAGAATTGCATTAATATGAATGCAAATGCAGCCACCCGCTAGCTCCTGCTTTTCGATGGGGTAAATCTATAAATTTATGTGCAAATGTTGCGAGAAATTTGCCGCGAGGACTCTAGAGAAATTCGCAATCTTTTGCAGTTTGCAGGGAGTGAGAGAGAGAGATGGACGAAGTCTGACAGCAAGTTTTTATGTTATTATTGCAGGCGACGTGCGAAAAGTGGCTTACGCTTACGCTTATGAATCGCTGACGTTTTAGCTGGGGATTTCCAATTGCAAGAGACACAAACACGCCCACAGCTACACCCACACCGCCCAGCATGCAGTTTCGACAGCCGCCGCGAAGTATGCTATGGAAAATTGCATTTCTAATTATCGCATTAGTCGGCGACGTGTCGTGCATAAGAAATGGCGCCGGAAATGACGAGTGAGTTGCCTTGACAGGCTTCAGCCTTAATTTATGCAAATTTCACCCCCTCCTCCCCGACAGGCAGAAACACATTTCCGCCAAGCTGAAAAACTTTTTTCCCTCGGAGCCGCTGCCCGAGCCGAGTCCCCAGACTGAGCAGATGCCCGCCCAGCCGTCCGCCCGGGTCACAAACGGCGGATTTCGCCCATCGCAGATGCTGGAGTTCACGCCGTCGGATGTGATGAACGGGGGCGTACAGCGCTATCCGCCCAGCTACCTGGAGCCCGACTACAAGCACCAGGTGCCCAACTACTTGACCAGCCTCAACTCACAGCAGGCGGCCATGGACAAAGTGTTCTCCTTTCCGGCGGAGTCCCAGCCGCAACAGCTGGCAACTTTCCACTCTCAGATACCCACCACGCCGGTGGTCAGCTATTTGGATCCCTACACGCAGCAGAACTATCAGTATACGCCCACGGCCACGCCCATAGCGACAGCCCCTACGCCCAGCTACATACAGTACCAGCGCGAGCGGCCCGAGCCGCAGCAGCAAGGGGACCAGGCTTATACGGTGCAGTCGTCGCTGCTCGTGGGCAACCGCGGCCCCCCACCGCCGCAGCACGCCTCGGACGAGGTGTATTTGAAGCGACCCGGCTACGTCTTCGACGAGAGCCCCTCCACGCGCTATCGTCGTCCGGTGACAACGCCCACGGCGGCCACGTCGAATAAAATCTCATACGACTCGCATGATTACCCGCCGCCCAGCTACGCCGCCCAGCAGACATCCAATTTCGTGTCGCAGCCCACGCAGCGACCGCCTTACAATCGCCAAGACCAAGGCCCAGCGATACGTGGACCTCAATACACCACCGCCCCCTCCCCCTCGCCGTCGTCCTCGTCTAATTATGCAAACAACTTTGGTAATTATTTGCAGCGACCGCCCGGCTACGCCAGCCACTCGCAGTCGCGGCCGCCGTCGGACTACAGCCCCACGCACTACCAATACGAGCCGCTGCCTCAGCAGCAGCAGCAGCACCACCAGCAGCAGCAGCAGCGGCCGGGCCACAATTACTACGAGTACCAAATTGGCGAGATACCGCCGCAGCAGCGACCCACCCAGTTCAACTATCAGCCAGGCTATCGACCACCTTACCAGCCACAGTCACAGCAGCAGCCCCACCAGCCAGGAGGTGGCGGCTTCTCCACATTGGCCACGTTGCTAAGCACCACGCAGCAATATGCGCCACAATTTACAAATCTGCTGCTGGGCGGTGGTGGCAGCTCCTCCTCCAGCAGCCCATTTGGCAGTCTCTTAGGCGCCTTCAATGGGGCGGGCGCTGGCGCGGGCGCAGGTCAGCACAGCCGACCGGCCAACACGCAGCTCATTAGAGCCCTGGAGAACATCGCACGCAACGACGATTTGCAGTGTGTGCCCAAGGTGCTCTGCCAGATGATTGCCGGTCAGACGCAGCGTGGCCAGCTGCCAGGCTTCATTACGTCTCCGGCCATAACCAAGTGAGTACCAGCCACAAATAATGTGGCCAGGGCTTTGCTTGTAAGTAAATATTATTAAATTTGCATTCCCAACTGCTCAAACTCGAACTCTCAACCCCCCCATCAACCACCCCCTCCCCCTCCCGCAACCCTGCTGTTTGCCTCATTTGAAGCAAGCGTTAACTGGGATTAGACTTCATTCATTATGCAAGTCGATGCGAGTCCCAACTTAGTGATGGCACGTTTAATCATTCGATGCATAATAATCGACAATTTTTGTTTCAATTTAATTGATTTATTTTGATCGCAAAATTGAATTCGATTAATTCAAACGTTCATCGATTAATTAATCAAACTACTTTGCCGGATCTGCGCTTCAAAAAATGCACTTTCAATCGGGTCGATTCAGTTATGAACCACATACATACTTCAAGAAATAGCTGAGCTTTCAGAGAGCAATGAAAGTCGAGGAAGCATTAGGGATGGCTGGCTACGACGGCAGATGCTCCAGGCAGAGCAAAAGCTTGACTTTTGTGCACCTGGAACTACTGTTCCTCAATTTAATATTCAATAAATTAATATTTAAATTAATATTTAAAAAAATATTTTTTAAAAATTATTAATATTAGTATACAAATTTTTAATTTAATATTAATATATAATATATAATATTTTAATTTAAATTTAAATTATTATATATTAATATTCAATTAAACTATAATATATATATATATATATATATATATATATATATATATATATATATAATTTAAATGAGTTAAAGTAAAGTTAAAGTAAAATTAAGTGATAAATGCACTTGAATAACCAATAAAAAAAATTAATATTTAATTAACATTTAAATTAATATTTTTCAAAATTATTAATATTAATATAAAATATATAATAAAATATACAAAATTTTAATTTAATATTAAAATTAATATATAATATTTTAATTTAAATTTAAATTATTATATATTAATATTCAATTAAACTATTAAATTAAATTTAATTATTATTAAACTATTATATATTAATATTAATATTATATTATATATATTTAAAAAATTTAATTAATTAATATTAGTATTAATATAATTATTATTTAATTATTATTAGTATTAATATTTAATATTTTAATTTAAATTAAATTATTATTATTAATTATATATATTACAAATTATATATTAATATTATATTATATTATATTATATTATATTATTATATATCATATTATTTTATTTTATATTATATAATATTTAAATTTAATATTAATATAATTATATATAATAATTTAATTTAATATTTAACAATCGATTAACTTAGTTTTGCCATCACTAGACAGTCCCTGGCCATGTTGATTGGTCTCTACGAAATGAGCCGCGCTCTGATTGAGCCCTGGCCAGCTTGTCCGTAAATTGATATTGTTTTGCCTATGCGCTGCAAATTGGCATTTACTCAATTAAGTTTTATAGGCAGCTGGGCCAGATAATGAGCAACATAATAATCATGGAGCTTACTTTAGATATATATATTTACTATCTATATTGATGTCTGCTTGCAAGAAAATCCTGAAGTTTTGCTAAACATTTTCAGTTTTCTCGCTGGCTTTCCCGTGGCCTCACCTGCGCTCATTTACGGCCGCGCCGCGCTGCTCGGCATTAGCGGCGGAGCGCGTTGCTGCGTGCAGACCTACGAGCGATGCCCCAAGAATGAGGTGAGCTGGCCGTCTGGCCGTCTGTTGGCATACCAATCAAGGGTGTTTAATGATTATTAAAAAACTTCAAATTCTAGATGGAAATCATTCACTATCTGAACAATCATCGCGGCGGCTTTTTTAAGTTCTTCAGCGAGCCGGAAGAGCAGCCAGCTGAGACGCAGCAAAGCGAAGCTGGTGGCGGCAGCGACGGCGGCTCATTGTTTAGCATTCTCGCGGCGCTGACGAACGGCGGTCAGAGCCAGGGGCATGTGACGCGGACGACGCCGCGGCCAGTGGCGCGGCCAACACAAAGACCCAGCACGGACATTGCCGATGGCATCGGCAGCTTCTTCACCCGCATACTGTCCGAGTACATGAGCGGCGTGGAGTACCAGCGGCGTCGCCGTCGGAGGAGGAGGAGTCTGTTGCCAACGGAAATTAAACGCAACATTCAGACGGATAATGGCCGCTTGATGCCCGTTGATTTTCATGATGAGCAGGATGACTTAGATACCCAGACGCCAGTCAGGTTTCAAGACGACGACGAGCTGGAGGCGGAGAAGGCCCACACCGAGCTGATAGGTGTCCTGCAATTTCCCGAGGACCAAGGCGAGGGCGAGGGTCGCATACTGCACTTCAAGAACATCGAAAGCGATGAGCAGCACAACGGCGGAGCCGTGAGATTTCCGGATGCCACGCCGGAAGCACAGCACGACAGCCAGCGCAAAGTTATCTACGAATTCAATCGCAATGCAGCGCAGCGAAAATTGAGATTTCCCCAGGACCAAAGCGAAGGTGAGCGCCAGGCCAAGACTGAGGGCTGGGCGGCTGTGCTGCCCAATGGCTTGACCGAGGAGGACTACGGCCAGGAGAAGCGACGTGGCAAACGCATTGTCTTCAAGGACACCAACGAGGAGCTGGAGCTGGAGGACCTGGATGAGCGATTTAGAGAGGCGCAAGCGAGAGAGCAGGAAAGGGAGGAGGAGCGACTGAGGGAGGAACAATTCAGAGAGCAACAGCTAAGAGAGATTCCTCAGCTGGCGCCACATGCACCGCCAAATGCTGTCTACGAGAATGCAGCACCACCGCAGCGTGGTGCCAGAGTCCTCTTTCCCGATCACTACGAGCAGCACATACGCCGAGGCAAGATACTGAATCGACCCACCTATGCGCCCAGCTACGAGTACAACAACAAAGTCGAGGAGAAGGAGCAGCGTCTGGTGGTCAGCGACGAGCACAGACCAGGTTCCTATTACCGCCTGGAAACAACGTCAAATTACGAGACCAGCGACCAGAGCCACAGTCACAGGCAGAGTTTCATGAACTACGGCGAGTACTTGCCGGGAAATACCGTGAGATTCGATCAGACGAACGATGGAGCCAGCTATAATACTCCCCACTATAACTATCCCAATGCGAACTATATAGGCGACAATCGATACAGCAGCAGCTATCAGCCTGCTGCCACGCGAAAGCCCCAGCACGAGGACAACAAGAACATCTACGTGACCAATTCGCAGGGCGTGACGGAGTACTACATAAGGCCCGACGGCCGGAAGGTCTATCTCGGTTAGGTTTATCGAGAGTGTAAATATATGTAGCAAGAGTAGCAGAGGCAGTTCCCTTCTAGTTTCTAAGTCTGTAAATAATTGTTAACGCTTAAACCAACTTAAATATTTATTAAAAGTAGAAAAATAGAACGAGAGAGAGAGAGAGAGAGGGAGATTCTTTAATCTGGTGCCATTGTTGGGGGCGACAAATCAACAAGTATTTCAGGCGAATGAAATATGCTAAAGAAATGGCACATAAATCTAGAGACAAACGGCGCGTCGTCGCAGGGAATACGTTTGAAAAATTAAATGTGATAAAGCGGAGCGAACAAAAAATGCGCACACAATTTCAACGTTTTCCCAGTGGGATGGACGACGCGCCTCACGGCTCCGCCGACTTCACAGAGCCAAATCACACAAAAATGCAAAGTGCAAAAAAGTGCAGCATACTTTTGTGCGGCGGCACACAACAACCAGGGTTGTCAACGTCACCAAAGCTCAAAGCAACGCTTGTTGTTGCCCTTGTTGTCTAGTGTCTGTGCCCTGGCTATGGGCGGGGGGGTGCCTCAGCACAGTGCCTGCAAACATATGCAACGAGTTAATAAATAGCAAAGCGCTGAGGGCAGAACAGCGCCCAGAGTTGGGGCTGTGTATTTTACCAAAAGCCGTAGTTGTAGTACTTGAAGCGAAACAAACAAGAGCTGCACACAAAAAAATCATAGAAAGCAATAGATGTGAGATGTAGATTGGAAAATACTCTGGGAATGCGTAAAGATATTAGAATTTATGAAATACCTGTGAATAATTGTAATATGATTGTAATTTGTTAAAAATTTGGTTAATAAGCGTCGCTAGAATAAAGAAGATGTACGATGGAGCTCTACTTATATTTGATTATTTATATTTATATTCATATTATAAATAATATATTTATTTTTTATTATTTATTATTTAATATTTATTTATCAATCATTTTTTATTTTTGTTTTGTTTTTTTTTTATATTTTATTTTATATTATTTTTTTTAATTTTCATATTTTTTATTTATTTGTTAAATTTATATTTATATGCACATTATAAATAATATATGTATATATTTTTTTATTATTTATTATTTAATACCTCTTTGTTATTAAATATTTATTTATCATTAATTTTTTATTTTTTTTTTATATTTTATTTCATATTATTTTTTAAATTTTCTTATATTTTATTTATTTTTTATATTTATATTTATATGCACATTATAAATAATATATTTATTTTTTTATTATTTATTATTTAATATTTATTTATCATTAATTTTTTGTTTGTTTTTTTTTTTTATATTTTATTTTATATTATTTTTTATTAAAATTTTATTTATTTTTCATTTCATTTCTTATTTTTTTTGTTTTTTTTTTTGTATATTTTTTTATTTATTTATTTATTTTTTATTTTATTTTATTTATTTATTTTTTTTTAATATTTATTTTTATTAATAATTCATTTCCCATTCTTTTATCATAAGCAACACATAAAGTCCCCCAGATAACTAAAAGATATTCATATACATTTTCACATATTCCATATCATCACATCATCACAGCCTCTCTTTGCCCCACCTACAGGGTATGTGCATTGAGTCTGCCAGCTTAATGCCTTGCGTCAACAATTTGTGCGCCGCGCTGCAAAGTATGCAACTGTTTTTTCCGTTGCATGCTTTTCGGCGTATCAATTTTTGTTTGCAACCAGGCAAATGGCTGGTGCGCTGGAGCGGGCGGGCCGAGCGTAAAATGCATTGTCCGAACAAATGAAACTTCGAACTGGCCAGAGTGGGCCGCGTGGGGGCAGCGGCTGGATACATGCTCTTAAAAGCGCAGGCACGCCCCAGCATCGGCACACACACAGAGAGAGAATTTTCATTTTCATTTTTGATTTTTTTCTTGTTGATTTATTTGCTTATGGTCCATACTTATGCAAGTCTAAGCCTATGCTGGGTCTGTCGCCTAAATGAAAACCCCTTAAAAACAACTAGCAGTACGAATGCATGAGGAATGACTAAAGAGGACAGCAAAAGTTGAAGTCGGAGTTGGAGATAGAACGTAACAAAGATGTCCATGCGATTGACTGACTACAGGATGCAAATGATGCAGATGATGCAGAGCCCCGGCCACTGCGTTGTCTACAATTTACAATTTACAATATATATATATATTTATGCATAAAATAAGAATAAAATAAAAGCCCGCCCGTGTTGCAGTTGGTCCTTAGCGCGGCTGGGGCGGCGGCAGTGGTCCAGCGCCCGGACAGGGCAGCCGCTTGGCCAGGTGCTTGCATAGCGGCACATCTCGCACAGCATCGCCGATAAAGACCGAGAGCAGATACCATTGTTTCAAGCCGCCGGTTGATTGCACTTTGTAGTTCCTGAGTGGTTCAGTGTTTGAGCGATGTTGTTCAGTCAGTCATCATCATCAGCAACAGCAGCAGCAGGAGCAGCAGGAGCAGGAGCAGGCACAATAGTCGGCAACGAAAGCGGATTACAAAAATAATTACTTATAAGTAGCGGGTAATATACACAAGTCTGCCAGCCACCCCCACCCAGGCTACCCCAGCCCGAGCAGACCAAGAGACCAAGAGTCTTCTCTGCTGCTGCCTGCCTCTGGACTGGGGCCATATTAAAAACAAAAGTTATTTGCGAGCAGCTTTGGTTGCTTTAAAGCAGACTGGGCCAAGGACTCAGTGACACGTTAAAGCAGTGCATATTTTAGTGAATGAGTTAAGATATGTGATAGATAGAATGAAGAGGTATATGAAATATGAATATGATACAAAAGCTCGTGCTCATATCTTCACGGTTTCATCTGCAGCCTTGCTGATTACCCCAGACTAGCCCGAATTTCACACGTCTGCAATGGGATAATTTAATCAAGTCGGTAACAAACACATCTGCAGTGGCTCCAACTGGAGAAAGGTGCAACTGGCCAGTGCCAGGAGCAGAGCTGGCCATTGTGCGCTTGCATAAATTTAATCAAAAACTTTAATCATATTTTATTATTACAAAACACGTCGTGGGCAAACGGACAAAACTTCTAATGCCAATTACATTTGCAGCGCAACGCAAAACTAAGCAAACAACATACAAAATGGAGCGACGAGAGCGAGACAGACGAAGGGAGAAGCGGACGAAGGGACAGCCATAGCACATACATATCAAAAATAATTTCGAATATTTGCTCTTGACACGTTGGGGGCCAGGCAACGGTCAGAGAGAGAGAGAGAGAGAGAGAGGGGGGGGAGAGAAAGAGAGAGGGAGAGAAAGAGAGAGGGAGAGAGAGAGAGAGGGAGAGAGAGAGGGCGGGTGCAAAAGAAACTTTTGAGTGTTGAAAATTTTGCATGTTAAGTGTGAAAGTGTCAGATGCATGTGTTTGAGGCAGAGGCGAGTGCGAGTGCTAGTGCGAGTGCTAGTGCGAGTGCGTATGCGATATGACACAATATTAAATGAAATTTACAACAATGGCCAAAACTATGAATGCCAAATGTTGCGCATACGACACGTATGCCATGGAAAGCTTTTGTTTAAGTTTTCGAACTATCTTTTGTTTGGCCAGAAAATAAACAAGAATTAAATATTTAAACGAGTTGGCCATAAGAACAAATATCAGTGGGCAGCCAGGCCAAGACTTAAGCACTTTCTTTACTACAGAGGGAGAGAGAGAGAGAGAAATTAATTATGAATCACTGCAGCTCAAGGAAACGAAATGCGAAACTGTCTAACAGTGCGGAAAAGAATAATTTCCGCAACTCGCAAGAGTCGTGCATGGCATTAGCATGACAATAGCGACGACGGCCAGGGCAACTCACTCATCAGGCAAAAGAGAATTTATGTAAACTTACAAATTGAAATCCAAAGCCAATGGCAAGGGCAATAGCAATAGCGATAGCAATGACAATGGCAATGGCAATGCAATGACATGCACATTTAAACTTTGGAAGTAAGAAATACCAAGTTTCGCGTAGTTCTGCAAGCGGAGAACACGGAGAGAAGAGACATTAAATTATGCGCAGATGAGTTAGCATTGTCGATGCCGGCGAAGGGCTGCGAAACAACGGAGATATATAATAAAAATTGATTGGAAAACATTCGCAGCTAAAAACAAGCCATTCATTTGCCAAATGACAACAACAGCAGCGCCAAATTGCAACCCAGCAATAGCGCATGCAATCCGAGATGTTCATTTGGCGGAGGACGCGGAGCGACGGGAATCCCAAATGAGCAATAGAGTGAAGCAGAGATAAAGGAAAGAGAGGGTGGTTCGTGGTGCAGCAGTTCAAGTTGTTACTGTCTCTGTCTGTCAGCTGGTCAGAGCCATAAAGTCAGCGTTCCACTTGAACAAGAAATAACTAAGAAAATTAACTAAACGAAGAGCAGAGTGAACAGTAGATGCTCTATGAAAGATGAGTAAAAAGTATCTAGAGCTATAGGTATAGTATGCTCTATAAGAAAGATTTTGGAGAGAGATAAGTGTGAATGGAAAAGTATCTATAGATATAGGTACAGTGTCTAAAAGAAAGATTTTACAGATTTACAAGATATATAAATAAGAATGAAAAACTATCAAGATATATAGCAAAATGAAGAGCTGATGCTTCATGAAAAGATTTTTATGTATGAAAGATATAAGACTATAAATGTCACAGGGAAAGTATCTAGAGTATGCACTATAAGAAAGATTTTGGATAAAAGTATCTAGAGATATGGCTATAGAATGCTTTATAAGAAAGACTTTCAATGAAAGGTATAATAGTATAAGTGGGAATGGGGTGGGAATGGAAAAATATCTATAAATACAAATTTCAAGATATATAAATAAGAATAAATATATTGTTTCATGAAAAGGAATTTTTGAATGGAAGATTTAAGAGTATAAATATGAATGGAAAAGTATCTTTAGTATAGATATAGAATAGACATTTTGTAGAAAGGTTTTTGAGATTCTCAAGATATATAAAAAAGAAAGCAAAACTGCCTTAGCTAAAGATATAGTTAAATAAAGTACATATAGGTACATTTATCTAATCTAGTATATATCTAGGTATACTAGATTATTCTACTTTCTTCTCTGCTTACTGCTTCCTTCCTTCCTTTCTTCTATTTTCAAAAGTCAAGATTGAAATAGTCCTATGAAGCTCAAAAGGTTTCAATGACTATTTACAGTCGACTATCGACAATCGAGTTATAGACCTCTCAATTGGAATATTCCTATGAAAAGACAAAAAGTTATTATCAACAATCGACTTATAGACCTCGATCTTCGAACCTCTCTTCTAGCCAAGCCAAGTCAAAGATAAACGCTCATCATCTCATATCATCACTTACAAGCAGCAGTTACCCAACACATAGCATATACCATAGAGTACACTCCGTTAGTTATTTATGCGCTGTCTGGCAAAAAACTTTGACCTACCTCAAGACCTCGGACCAGGGCGCATGTGGTGCGGCGTTGCCTGCGAAGCCGGAACGTCGCTGGTTGGCAGAACGTGCGGCATGCATGCGACAGGGCTCCTCGAGTATGCAGGCCTGTGGCCCGAACTCGCGTAGAATCTCCTTCTTGGCCAACTCAGCGTCGAGGGCGTGCGGCTGGCCGGCGTCTCGTCTGCTGCGCGAACGGTAAGTATCTGCAAGAGTGACAAAAAGGGGAAGTTTTATGTTAGTTTCGGAGTTGGCTGTTAGCAGTCGTTGGCTGCTTGCTTATAAAATGCGAAATTAGTCAAAGTGGCAACAGATGAGAATGCCAAAAACTTGGCTAGCTGCTGTCGCTGCTGATGCTGCTGATGCTGCTGCTGCTGTGGTTGATTGCACAATTTGCGAGTGCAGCAGAGCTCAACTTGTCTTTGGTATTTCCCTTGTTAACATTCATGATGGCTTGTCATCAGTCGCTTGACTCTGGGTTTACCCGATGATAACGAAATAATAAATAAAACATTGCCAGCAATTCGACTAACAACTAAACGCGCACGGCTGATTGTCAAACATTCCAGCCCACCACAACTTGGCCGATGGAGACTGATCAGCCTTGACCCCATTTGGCCACAGCTAAGTGGACGTGCACGATGCCTCAGCAGCAGCAGCCGCAGCGGCAACAGCACCACCAGCCACAAGCTGAGCCACTCGCCCGCCAGTTTTGTCACACATTTGAGTCTGGTTTTCAAGTGACCAGTGCGTTTACCTCATGCTCAGCCAGATGAGACTTTTGGCTTTGTCAACAAATGTTGTAAGACGAATGTTGTGTCTCTGCGGGTTTTTGTCTTTTATAGGATATAAATGAATATGGAATGAAAAATGTATATGCAAGTGCAAGATTAAATTGAATTGAGAATTCATAATCTAACCATGTTTGGTATACGAATCTTAAAGCTGTTCCGCCTTATCAAAGACAGGCTTAGCTTCCAGCTTACTCTAGCCATGATTTTATTGAAATAGTTTTCAATTTTTATTTAGATTGTAGAATATATATATATATATATATATATATATATATATATATATATATATATATATATATATATAAATTTATATTCAAGTCTTATTAATGTTAAATTAAAAATTAAATATAAATATTAAATATAAAAAAAATAAATAAATAAAAAATAAAAATAAATAAAAAATAAATTTAAAAAAAATAATAATAAATAAATAAATAATAAATAAATAAATAATTAAACAATTAAATAACATAAATAATTAACGTAAATAAATAAAATATGTAGGTAAATTAATTTAAAAAAAAATAAATGAATGAGCATAAATAAATTAATTAATTTATAAAATATGTACTGTTTGCATTATTTGTATTTACTTATTTAGTCATTTATATTTTTTATATTTATTTTCTATTTTATATTTGTATTTATTTATTTTTTATTTATTTTTTCTATTTTCTATTTGTATTTATTTATTTACTTTTTATGTATTTTTTCTATTTTATATATGTATTTATTTATTTATTTATTTTTTTTATGTATTTTTATTTATTTTTGTAGTAATTTATTGATTTGTTTATTAATTTAGCTATATTCAAAATCTTTTTTTTATCTATTTACTTATTTGTTTATATGTATATACATATATTTATTTATTTGTTATTAGATTATGGTTTTTAAGTTAATTTTTATTAAATTTTAAATTAATATATATTTTTTTATTTATTTACTTATTTATTAAAAATATAATAATATATATTTTGCTTTATAAAATACATAACTCTACTTTATTTTTTTTTTTTAATAATTAAAAATAAATGAACAAATAAATAAAGTATATATATATTATATATATTTTAAATGTCTTTCAACTGCCATTCCTGATCATAATTAATTGATTTGCGGCACACGACACACCTTCTTCTGCGACTACTTTGAATACCGGCCAATTATTAATTTATGCACATATTTTGGATTTTTACTTTCACTTAATGAAAAGAAATTAAAAAAGCTGATTCATGCCACAGGGCGGCAGTTGCACTTTCACGTGTTCAACTTACTCGGATTGAGGGAGTAGGCCAATTTCTTGGCGAACTGCGAGAGGCGCACGGACAGGACAATCACCGGGAAGCCGACCAGCTGGACGGGCAGCTCGAACAACGGATCCGGGTTTTGGGCCAGGCCCTGCTCCACATACTCCAGCAGCAGCACCAGCAGCACATAGAGCGTGGGCAGCAGCGACAAGGTGCAAATGTAGCGCAGATTCATGGTGCGAACAGAGTGGAGGAGGTGGCCAGCAGACGAGGCAACTTGGTGCGCTTAAAGTCTTTGAGTGACTGAGCCAAGTCAACGCGGCTGGAGGCCGCCAAAGCGCAGCAAACAAAACATAACTGAAAACTAAAACTCAAAGAGAGAGAGAGAGAGAGAGGATGACAAAATTAAAAGTGTAAAGCTACAAAAAAAAAACAACAACAACAAGAAAAGCAACGGCAACAAGCGACTCTCAGCGAGTCAAGTTTGGTGGCCAAGTTTGCTTTGCATTTTGACCAAGTTTCGTGCGGAAGCAAAAGAAGCCAAAGACAAGTGAAAGTGAGGCAATATGGTCAAGTAGAGGGCGCAGTCGAGCCTACCCGAGTGAGTGTGCTGGTGTGTGTGTGTGTGTTAGTGTGTGTGTGTGTCTGCAACACCTTTAAAAGCAGCCAAACCAGTTGCAGCTCAGCTGTTGCCTCTCACTCTCCCTCTCTCTCTCTCTCTCTCTCTCTCTTTCTCTCTCTCTCTCTCTGTGTTGTTTTTCCTTTCAGCTTGCAATTATGAAAAGTTATGAAATTCTCCACTTTAGTGGCCGTTACTTTTGCACCTGTAATTTCCTCTTGACTCAGGCTTTTGCCGTGTCTGCCTTGGCGTGTCTAGCGTCTGGCATGCGTTACAGTTGGCTTTTTGCATATCAATTACTTAAGCTGCGTTTGCCTTTTGCGCTTAGCTCAATTCCGCTCGCGCTGTGGCTTAGGTTAAGACGCGAACTCCAGGCCACGACCACAGCTGTTAAACAGTTTAGCAATTTGCAAAGGGGCGAAGTGTCAAAAAATACATATACAATAAAAAGAAAAATAATAATATTAGTTAAACTGAACAACAAAAATTTAGTATGTGCCAGCATATATAAATATAAATTTTTTTATAATATATATAGGGTGTCCCAAAATGCACCCAAGAAATAATTTGGATACAAAACGCAGCTTGTAATTCCAAATTGCACATTTCTTATTGATTTATATAGAATACGTAGTGTAGCGTTCTATTTTTTATAGCCCTGAACTGTCAGTTGAATTTTGGGACACCCTATACATATATATATATATATATATACATATATGTATAAACCAACCCAGCCACGCAGCACTTAGACTTAAGCTTAGAGCTTACCTTAAGCAAATCAGAGCTGTATCTATTACACATTTTACACCTTTTACAACCCATCTTTATCCACTTATTAACAACTCGTTAAGACGCATTTCCCCAACTTGGCTTACAGCAAAGCCCGCTCAAAAGCCACGCCTTGGCCACAGCTGATGTATAACATAAATTCGCATTTCCACACTAAAATTTACTGTTTGTTGACTTCTTTAATTAACACAATTTGCAGTTCATTTTAATAACTCAACTTTGAGCAACTTTGTTTGGCCAATCATTTGTCAGGTGCGTGGTCTGCGGCGCTCCGTGGAGCACGTGTCAATGGCCACGGTTTATGGCCGGGCCAAGTTGCGCAGATAATGTTATTAATGCTCCGCTTGACTTTCAATTACATCGTGATCATGGCTATCGATCTGTATCTAGATCGAGTCAGTTGGTCGACTAGCTGTGCTCGCCGTTAGCCACACAATTGTGGCTAATAACGGTCGTTGGCTGACAAGAACTGACTCAATCAGTCGATCGCTCACAAATTGACCGACTACGTGTCTGGCTGGCCCCCTGCACCAGTTGGCGAGTCAGTCAATCAGCCAATCAGTCGGTTACGCAAGACGGCGCCTGTTAACACTTGCGGCTTTAGCTGCCACTTGGCAGCACCCACTCTTAGCCTGGCTTACATTTGCAGCCAACTTTTTATTCGCATACTTCACAATGTAGGCTAGAAATGTTGTGTGGGGATACCCTGGAATGTGTAGCGAAAAGGGTATGCTGGACTTTTAGAGAGTGTAAATAAATTCCAAAAGATATACATCAGATTATTCCCAGAAACTACTCTACAAGTAGCTTATTAAATTCTAGAGTTAAAGAGAATAACAGCATCAGCTACACTTTCTCTATTAACTATTAACATATTAACTATTAATTATAATTTATTATAATATAAATTATTTAAAACTTATGTTAATGCAATTACTCCGACAGAATTGTTATACAAAAAAAAATATGTATATATATATATATATTTATTTTTTATATTTATATGTCAAGTCAGACTACAATAGTTTTATATTGATATACATTTTCATATAGATAAAATTTACATACAATATAATAGGGTATTCATGCTAGAAGCACAACAATTGTTGCATGCTTGTTGTCGTTTCCTTTATTCAGCCGCATTATTTTCATGTTTTTCCAGTTGCCTGACACTTGTTGCCGTTTTGGTTGCATGCTCGCAGGTCCGGATTCAACTGGGAACTGGGCTGGAGAGAGTGAGACAGAGACAGAGAAAGAGGGAGAGAAAGACAGACAGAGAGAGAGAGAGTAAAAGTCTGCGTCTTTCCTTTACTTTGGGCCAATGCAATGCGGAAATATTAGGCAATCCAAAAAAAATACCGATAGAAGTTTGACTGTCTGTTGAGAGTCTTACAAGCTGCACGCGTCACACATTGCACAACAACAACAACAAACAACTTGTCAAATGTCAGACCAAAAAAATAGAGCTGTAAGTGGTGCACTGGTCGCCATCCCCAAATCGAAACAATGAAAGTGCGCGCGACGAGGTCCACTTTTGGCACGCAACGAGCGTAACAGCCGGCTGAGTGACCCAATTCCATTGATATTACAAATTGTTTACTTTTATTGTTTATTGTTTCTGTTGTTGAGCCATCCACTGAAGGCACCAAATAAACTGAAACGTAATTTCGCGCGATTGTTTTAACATGCTTTTAGTTTTGGTCTTTGGCAACGCCTGACGTGGCCCAAATCGAACCTCTTGCCAAACGCAACGTGTTCGGGGCGCCATAACATAACGGTTATGCCACACACACACAGGTCCTACAAGTCGATGAGCGTCGCAGAGCCATAAATTGGCTAGAATTGCTCTGCGAATCGTCTTGTTTACTTTCTTAACTCAATCAGCAGTGTTTAGCACTTAATTAGCCATTTAATATGTTTGCCATAATACAGCACATTTCGCTCAGATTCTTCAGTTATTTTTATTTTATTTTTTTTTTAAGGTTTGTGTGTGGTCATTTTTACGCCTCGAGCATGTTCAATGAGCCAATCGGCGTACCCAAATATTGTGCCCACTTTTTAGTGCCTTTTCGTTTGAGCTGTGCAATGTCAACAAACGATTTGCATTTTAAGTGAATTCGCTTTCGATGTATCGTATTTAATGCGGGGAGCCCAAAAGTATGCAATGAAATTTATAGAAATTTGCATATGAGTTTGGGAATAGAAATGGACTAGAAATGTGGGAAGAAAAAAGGATAATAATAAAGCAAAAAGAAGATCTGAGTGGTTGCTAAAAAAGAGATGAGAAGGAAAGACCTTCCAAGATAGATACAGATACAGATACAGATACAGATACAGTTACAGATACAGATACAGATACAGATACAGATACAGATACAGATACAGATACAGATACAGATACAGATACAGATACAGATACAGATACAGATACAGATACAGATACAGATACAGATACAGATACAGATACAGATACAGATACAGATACAGATACAGATACAGATACAGATACAGATACAGATACAGATGCAGACACAGATACTATTCTATTCTCTGCTAGATCAATCAGAGCTGCAGTTGCCTCGGGGTTAATGTGCTTGACATAAGACTGTCTTCTGGCTACTAGGCAGATACATATGGTGGATGTAGATGTAGATGGAAGTATATAGGTATATATAAGTATGCAGATATATATCAATGTAATATGAGGGCTGTCAATGGAATGCTTATAGCAACCTAAGAAGCCTCAGCATCTCTCTTTACATATCAATCTTCCCATTTCGTGTCGAGCTTCCCATATGGAATTTCTCTCACTAAAACAATCTTTGCTAAAGCAAAGCGCTAAGAAGATGGAGAGAAGCTGACTGGTTTGTTAAGCACTCAAGCTATTCCTACAATTTCTGCACTCGTTGAGCAACACAGCTCCAGCTAAGTATATCTACTGGCAGCCCACTTAAACTAGCAAACATATGATTGGGCTACAAACTACAAGCGAAGTTAGAAAAAATTAGAATCTCTGGACTGCAGAGAATCTAATATATAAATATATATATAAATGCTATAAATATAAATCTAAGGAATTTGAAAAATCGTGGTATAAATTTGAGTACAGAATAAAAAATTGTTAAGTCTAGATTCAATATTTATATTAGTTATTGACCAATGAATTATATTGTTTACTATTGCTATTCAACTATTGTTTAACACTTAATTAGCTATTTAGAGCTAAATGCGCTATAGACACTAAGACAATAAGCTGCAAACAATTGTTAAATTCAAAGCAAATAAGGCAGCAAAAGTCAGGGAATAAGCAGCTAAAAAGAAGTCAGTGAGAAAAGAAATATTGCTGACTGAAAGTTTATAGCCAACATATTCTTTCCTCAGCTCTCTCTCTCTCTCTCTCTCTCTCTCTAAAAGGCTCCAATACATCATAAATTTAGTTACAAAAATTTCAATATAAATAGAAATAGTGTCAGCCATTGAACAGTAGTAAATTCTATTAGAAAATCTAGCTTGATCATGTTGCGATATTTTCCCCCACACTATAATTATTGTGATGAGGAAACCAGCCTCAAGCATTTTGCAGTAAAAATCTCTCATAATGGGAAACGAAAGTGTTTAGTCACTGTTGGCTTATCGTGATTGGGTTTCGGTCACACTACAAAACTTAATTGAAGTGCATAGACAACGTATTACAATTGCCATTAACTGCAAAACGACATTTCCTAGCACTTAAGAAATAATTTAACTTCAGCTTCGAAAATAATTATAAATACATTTTGCTTAGCGAAGGGCGAAAGGCCTTAAGATGAGGCGGCGCTAATTGCTCAATATATATATGAATTTATTTTTTTAATATATAGTATATAGTTATATCATTAGTTTACCCACAGAAAAAAGCAGCAGCAGCAGCACTTGAGTATTCATATTAAATAACAGTATGCATTTATTTACAATTACATTGCGCGTCGAACTAAGGCTATGAAAACTAAAATATAATTGAGATAGACTAGCCACGCTTAATGACTACTTAGCGCACTTACGAGCTAATCGATACGAATTTTAAATTGTCACATCAGTCATGCCATGTCACAGGCTCCAACACTTGGAGAGCGTTCAATTTTATATAGTACAATAGTTAAAAGTCTCTGGCAGCCCCAATCATGTGTGTCTGTGTGTGTGAGTGTGTGTTTATGTATGTGTGTGAGTGTGTGTGCGTGTGCGCGTACGGCTACTACATCTAGTGCTTAATTTAATAATCTATGATCACATTGGCTGGCATCTAAACGCGCATCTTGTAGCTGAGTTTCATCAGCTTCTTGGAGCTGATGGGGCAGCTCGGCCAGAGATTGGCACAGCCCATGGGACCGCTCAGATTGTCGCTAGTGTGGCGCATCAGTTCGCCCATGTGGGCAGCAAAATACCACTTGCTCGGCGGCATATTCATCATCCAGGGCATAGTCGGAGATCTGCAACAGAATGCGGAAGATACATTTAATAAATCAGTCCAAATATGAGTTTGGCTTAGCTCAGGGTTTCACACGGGGTCGCATTTGTTTCAGCTTTGTCACCTTGTGTGTGTGTGTGTGTGTGAGTGTGTGGAGACAGCTGCTCAGTAGAACACGACGACAGTTCACCTTCGACTCAAGTGCGAGGTTACAGCGCGACAGCACTTCGCGTCGTCTGTGTGTGAGGTAGGTTAGGCCCGATCGATGCTCGGCCAATAGTGGATTTGTCTATGCTGCTGGCTGAACAAGGCCAAGTACTCAATATTGTTGTAAACATCTTCTGCTTCTTCTTCTTCTTCTTATTATTAGTTTTTTGTAAGCTGAGCTTAGTTCGTTGAACGACCCAAGCGGAGCAGAGATCAGCAGCAGTTCAAATGTGATTATCAAACAAATGTTTTTACTTTTAGTTGCGCTCACTTAAAAGGGTCAAACTACAAGCTCTCTGATCTCGTCTGTCTCTATACATGTGTATATATATATATAGTTACCTCACGATTCACGACTCACACTTACCTTATCATTCGGAGCAGCTCGCGCTCCTTCTCGCTCAGCTGGTACTCCGGCTTGGCAGCCAGCTCGCACAGCATTTTGGGCAGACACCACTCCTTGATGGTATCCGACAGCTGTGACTTGGACTTCAGGCTGGCTCCAGTCATAGCCGCAGCTGTGACGGGCTTGAGTGCAGCTGCCGCTGAGAACTCGTCGAAATCGTGTTCTAAAATTGTGCAAAATTTATTTGTTTAATAAAATATTAAGATTCTTAAGTGATTTCGATTGTGCACTTCGTTTGGGTTGCCTTTGATATTTTTAGCTATAAATTCTCGCAAACGGCTAACTTTCAACTGCGCAAAAAATTAACACATCAAGGCCACAGCAGCGAAATTCAACAAAATATTGGGAGTCGAAACAAAAGAAGCTTCTAAGAAATATTTAGTCGAATGTGCAATACACTTAAAGCAAGGTATTTGAAATGAAAGCCAAATAGTTAAGCGTTTTGAGGAAGCCATACGAAGTGGGATAGATTATAGTTAGGCTGATTGATATATACATATATGAATATATATGTGCTTATAGAGAAAAAGAGAGGGAGAGATACATATTAAATTTCAACATCTTCTAGCTACAGGTAAAAATAATTTGCATCTGGTAAAATATTACATTTCAGCCAGCTAAATATATAAATATAAATATAAATATAAATATAAATATAAATATAAATATAAATATAAAATAAATATAAATATAAATATAAATATTATAAATATAAATATAAATATAAATATAAAATAAATATATAAATATATAAAATATATAAATATATAAAATATATAAATATAAATAAATATATATAAATATAAATATAAATATAAATAAATATAAATATAAATATATAAATATAAATAAAAAAAAAAAAAAAAAAAAAAAAAAAAAAAAATATAAATATAAATAAATTTAAAATATTCAATATTAATATATAATATATAGAAAGAGTATATTTCAGCTCGGCAAATAAACGAAATATGTTTAACAATAAATGCGCATTTGTATTGTTGAAATTGTTTTTGTTTGCGGCAACTTTGGCTTTAATTAAACATCTACGCAAATATTTAGCTGTTAAATACCCAGTAAAACAATACAAAAGCGATGAGAGACTAGCAAATGCCCTGACTAGCAACCACTTCGTATCATAATAAAATAAAACCTTTCTAGACCGTTTAAATATTTCACTTTTAATTTTGGGTTCGCTTGGCTAAATATTTGAATGGAGTTTCGATGTTGCGAATTGTTTAAATAATATTTCAATTTTGTTTTTGTTTTTGTTTTATGTCTGTTGTCTTATGAGCATTGAGAACGGTCACTCAAAGTGAGTGAGTGAGAACTGGCCCCCTGCAAGGCCAAAACGTGCGTTGAACTTTGATTTTTTCCTAAACGAATTTGTGCGCTTGGGCAAATATTTGCTTAGTCATCTGGTCGATGTTTAGTTTAATTAATTATGGTGTTGTATAAATATTGAATATAAGTTGAAACCAACTGGCAATTAACCACAAATCAGCGGACCCAACTGCTGCTACCCTCAGCCCAGCTGCCTGAACTTTGTACGCGGAAAAGAGTTGAGTCGAGCAGAGAAGTCGAAACCTGTGAAAAGTGACGCAAATGACGGCGCAGGGTGGCGTCTAATTTGTGGCTTTTAATTTATGGCCAGATGAATATTTTAGCCAAGTTCGTATTGTTTCGGCGTGACTCGACTCAAACTAAACCTGATTGCATTCAAAGCGATGCTGAGCCAAAAGAAAGCCCGCCACAGACTCTTATCACAACAATATCTGAAATGAGCTCACTTTGTGGCCAACTGCACGTACTGTCTGCGCTTTGATTGGGCCTCGATAAATAAGTGCAAGTTCTGCATGTTTATCACGCACTGCACTCGACGTGAAATGCATGCCAACAAATTTTTAATTTGACTGTAGTTTAGTTTAGCGAACGAAACCTGTAACATAATGACCCTTGTTAGCCTTTTTTACAATTCCATTTGCAAGCTATTAACACCGATTTTATGCAATAGCCGAGAATTGATTTCAGGGCACTCTCGATTTCCGTAGAACTAGTTTGCAATCACTTATGGAGCGGCGATCGGCGGCGATCTGGCTAACTGGTTTTCGGCCGGCATTTACATTTGGCTCAAATGCTTAGCTCAAATCAGTTCAATATGCATGGAAATGGCACAGAGCTGAAGTTTTATATTCAATTCATTCGTCATTGTTGTGCTCCGTCGACTTCCTGTTAACTGGGCATAATCAGCGCAGCTCTGCAGCTGCGTCTAGACAATGTGCACGGCATTGGAATTTCAAACTCCGCCAAAACAAGAGCCATTAAAACGTATTGTGAAAGATTCCCCCTTCGAGCGGGCTGGGAAAGCCGCAGTGCAGTTTCCCACACACACACACACACAGAGATTTCCAGCACATGCAAAAGGCAAAAGGCGACAGGGAAGAAAATAAAAACTTGTCGCTGTTCGTTGATTTTATTACGTGAAGTTTATTTGCTTGGCATTTTTCCACTTTCACCTCGACGCGGCCAGAAACCCCAGCCATAGAAACATGAAATCAGCCGAGACGAGAGTGAGACCTCAGCGCCGATGGTCGCAGATGAGATCATGTTAATGGACTATGTTATTCCGGTTAGATTTCTCAGCTGCACGCGGGTCCAAATTGTCAAGTTAGCATTTACTTTTAGTTAGAAATTAACATGTTTGAGGCGTGGCCAGAGCTGAGCTCAGCCGTTTGAGGTCGAAAATCTGAGGTTAACATTCGACTAAAGCACGTGCTGCTAAGTGTGACAGGTGCATAAGCTAGTGTCAACCAGGCAGATCAGAGATAGCATTGCTGCAAGGTCTGCCTAAACTGTTAACTTAATATTCACTTAACATACAGCATGTTAAACATTAACATAAAGTTAGACAACAGCTGAAGCTGCTGCCCCTTCAACAATATATCTCTTGTTGCACTGCCTAATCTCAAATATTAACAGGCAGTTTGACTAGAGCTTAAGCTACTGCCCTATCACCAACTCTCTCAATGCACTTGCTCTACAGTCAACATTCATATAAACATAAGCTGCTCGCGCTAAGCTTTTTGACCTCATAATTGAAGACGAATTTCAATAGGTTCTTCAGTCCCATCGTTTACCCATGCCCCAAAGCTGCCTCAAGCTGCACTTTGACTTTCGTTTAATTTAATTAACTTTTCTTTATTTTTATTTTTATTATTATTGAGCTTTGCTCGTGTGGCTATCGAGCGCCGCAGCATTGCATAAGCATTTACGGCTCTTATGTCACTTGTCTGCCATGACTCTATAAAATTATGCAAATCGCTGGGCATTGGAAAGTGGTTACAAATATATGCTTCGAAAGCTTCAAACATGGACTGGGGTATGGGCTCGTGCGCGGGCCTGCCATGTCCGGCAAAGTGTTAAATAATATGGAATTTCATCTGCCGCGAGAGCTCTTCGATGCAAGGGGAAACAAACAAGAAACATGACAACAAAAGCAAAGCATAATCAAATACACAAATTAGCTGAGATGTGACTAAATAGAATTTATATCTGATTAAGTGTTAAAAAATAGACTAAAAAAAGACAAAAATTATGATTTAAAACTAGATTTGAGATTGCAGCTAGAGATAAAGATTTATTTTAAAAATCATACAGAACTAGTCCATTTTAAGTTCTGTTTAAAATTGTATTTTCTATAGACTATTTATTCCCATTCTAGGCTCATCCTTAGATAGAAACCAAAGCTCATATCATGTCAAGACTCATTTCATTCTAATTCCAGACAATCTTTTTATTTCCAGTGAAAAAACTCGCATGGAAACTTTTTAATTAGCTGCTTAGAATGCGGCTCAATGTGTGTTTTTTTTTTTTTTTTGGCAGCACTTAAATGGCCCTGTTAAATGTCAACATTTAAGTGTCTATGAAATAGTCTAGACAGTTCAAGCTCTAAGCGACGCAACCTGAGTACAAAGCCGAGCCGTGAAACCTTAGACAGAGTCTTGCCCAGAAAACATTTCATTTTCAAGCGAGTTCTAAAATTATGTCATAATTGGAAATTTTACAAAATAAATATTTAAATTTAAATAATTTGTATTATATATATCGGCGCATATAAGGGCAGTCAGCAATTCCGGTTAACTGGGCAAGCTTTTGTTCAATTATTGGCTTACACGTGTTGCCAGCTTTTACACTGCAAATAAAAAAGCATGAAACTGCCATTTATGAATCGAAATTGACCTTGATACAAGCAAATAAAGCGCGACTTATAAAAAAAAGATGAGAAAACAGCCAACACACACAGAGAGCTGAATTCATGAAGCAAACCATAAAAAAACAACGAGCGAGCGAACGAGCGAGTCGGACAGATGTGTTGCAATGTGCCAAGTGTGTAAATTTTGCGTTGTTAATGCCACAAGACAAGAAACCAAAAACTGTTAAAAGTCGGGCTTAAATTTGCGTATGTCAAAGAGTAACCCAAATTCGATTACAAAATTGAAACTGAAACTGAAATTGCATGCATGTGGAAGATGGGGGAATATGGGCTGGAAGTCACTCACCTTCGCCTATGTCGATTTCGGCATTCTTCTGCTGAAACTTGCCAGCGGCCGCGGGTCCGGTTGGCGGACCCCCGCCCTGCACGCCCACCTCATCCGGATGATCCGATTTGACGCCGCGCACACTGTAGCCTCCATAGCCAAACAGATCGCCAACGAGCAGCAGCGAAGCGACTCCAAATATCATCAGGCGGCAGCGCCAAGCGGTGTCCATGAGCGCCATATCGAATGTGTTTGGTTTATTTTTTTATTTTTTTCTAAATTTTTTGTTTTTTGTTTTTGTTTTTGTTTTTTTTTTTTTCGTAATAACTTGTCGTAAATAACCCTCGATATATTATCACCTTTTGATTGTGATCTGTTGTAATATAGCACAGACTCTGACAGTGACACTTGACTCAATGAAAACTTGCGAGTGCGAGAAACGAAAATGAAAGTTGGAAAAACGAAAGTAAGCGACGTTTTGCGTTTTACATTTATTTGAAAACGTTTTTAAATTAAATGTTAGCTGCCGTTAACGGTGCTTGCTGTTGTTGTTGTTGTTGTTGTTGTTGTAGAGTGGCTATTAAATTTGGCATTCAAGCGCACACGGCACGAGTTAGCTAGTTGTAAGTGTAACTGTAAATCCGCAGCGAAACACACACACACGCGACAAAACGCAAAGCGACGCGTGCAACCTGAAGGCGGCTTAGAGCAGAACTGAAGCAGCTGCCGCCGCGCTTAGCTCGGCTCGACTCAAGCCAGCCAAGCAGCCGAACAGCTGATGGCCAACAGAGAGAGAGCGGGAGAGCGTGAGCGAACGATCACGCGATAGAGAGCGCGAAACTAACTTACCTGCTTGTGCTGCTGACTTTTAGCACTCACTGTTGCGTTAATTAGATGCCAGCAGCTGTGCATCAAAACAACAAAGATTTGTATACACATAAAGCACTTTATTTTGACACAGCACCAATAAATATATGCTCATATATACACTATGTACCCTACATACCCTATATACATATATGCATATAGGCTCGATCGCCAAAGCATGTATTTGGAGCGACAGCAAATTATTTTTGGTCTCTCGAGTTCGATTACCTGGCGTGGGCTAATGTCCGCTGCTGATATTATTTAAGTGCAGCTTGAGTGCACAGTGGTTCAAGTGTCAGCAAAACAATGGACGCACATTTCAATAGATAATTAAATTAAATAAACATTCAAGTTCAATTCGAATTCAAGTCAATTTAAGACAATAATAAATATGCAAAATAAATGCGTAAGTAAGAAATGAGGAAACAAATGCATAAATAAATTTTAAAAATATTTCAAACTAGCTTAGAATGTATTATCAATAAAAAATATTTATTGTTAATATTTTTGTATTGAAATTAAATGTTTGTAATTATATATTAATTGTTTTAACAATTTTAAAATATTTAGAACTATCTTCAAATATGTTAAAATATTTTAAACTATCTTAAGATATGTTTTAGGATATTTTAAATATTTTGTTTTACTAAAATGAAAATTTTTTAAAATTTTATATTATTTGCAAATATAATATTTATTATTTAGTATATTTTTGAATTTAGAATTTAAATCAAATAAATAATTTAAATGAAGATAAAGTAAATCAATTTATAATAATAAATATAATAAAAATAATTAATATTTATCAATAGTTATATATTTATTGCAATGCTAAAAAAGATATATCACTTTATCTTTTTTTTAGCATTGCAATTAATATATAACTATTTATATTTAATGTCAAAACCAACTTATATTAAAGATAAATACAAATCATATTTAAAGCATATTTTAAAAGACATTTTATTTAATAATTATTTAAATATATATTGAATAATATATTATATGATTATCGAATAAATAAATGTATGTATAAAACTAGTTGTATAATTATTAAAATTAAAATATTTAGTATAAAAAATAATTTTAATTTGTATTTTTATATAATAAGCATTTTAATTTCTATCATTATACAAAATTATTAATATATTTTTGCTAGTTAGAGCTCTGGCTACCTTAGCATATTTATAAATAGACTTGGTGATGTCTCGCAAAATTCTCAAGGAAACCGCCATAATTCTTTGCTTAATAATTATAATTTAAATAGGCCTTAATTATAATTTCAATGTAAAGAAACAAACTTAGCATAAATTAGACAGACATTTGTATGGCTGAGATAGTTATGCGCATTCCGCAGCATTGTTTGGACGGAGGATAAGGCACTTGCGTGTCTTTTGGCACGTACGCACACGCCGTGTCAATATTTGGATAATATTCCAAAATGTGCGACAGCTGCAACTAGAGCTGGAATATCGGCAGGTAAAAGGTCAGTGAGCTAGGCGCACACACGTCCGTTACCTGGGCCGGTGCCTGTCCAGCTGATTTGCAGAATAAATATGAGTAGAAACCCGTTTGACCCTGGTGGCCTGGGTAAGTGAGTGAGTGACAAGCGGCAAGTGCTGCAATTGCCAAGAATCCGAGTGAAATAACCGGACGGCGGCTTAAACGCAGCTCACGGGTAAGCGGAACGTGACTTGCTGCTGCGCCGACAATCACCGAAAAGGTAAATTAAAGGTAACAGCAAGCAACAGCCAACTGCAACTGACAACTGGCAGCGGCAGCGGCAGCGGCAGCTAACTCGGCTCTAATGCAACTGCTAACTGTTAACTGGAACTGTGAGAGGTTGCCACAGAACTCCAGTTTGCCAGCTCACTCGACTCGCCTTCGAATGACCAATGCCGCCGACGTCCTTCAATTAAAAACTCGTACTCCCATAACACAGCTAGCGCCCTGAACACAAACAACAACAGCAACTGAAACTAAACTGAAAAACACCTTTAAACATTGTGAGCCGCCAGCTAAACCGAATGCTACAAAAAAAAAAAATAAGTACAAAACAATTTTCGCGTCGAAGGTTAGCGGCAAAGTCGACGCCAAAATAAAGAAAGATACAAAAAAAAATACAAAAAAAACCAACTTCATTGCTGTCTGTGCAGCGAGGCATGCGGCTAAAAAGTAATATTTATAATTATTATTTTTACTTTTTGAATGCCCGTGTATACCTCCGGTGCAGATAAAGCTGATTAAGTCTTGCGGTTAGCTAACCGGCAGTCGCTTTTAGTAAATTTGGCCAAAAGCAAGACGTTAACACGTCATTTTGATTGCCGCAAATTTGTGCCCGATAAATATATATCACATAAACTACTGCTGAATATCTACACATATATATTTAATTTAATTACATATTTAATAGCTAAATGTTTTTTTTTATGACTCCTGTGATATTCTCGTAATTACATATTTTGTTTATTATTTTCGTTTTGCTAAATATGTTTTAGTGTTAAGAGCTGCCAGTTTTACAACGGTATAATTGTATATTATATATTGCATATTTATCATATATTATCTTTTATGTGTCTTTTTTTAATTTTAAGAATATTTTTTATAGTTCTCAGTTAGCTCAAAGCAGTTTAAGAATCATTTGCAAAAGGCGCAGTTGAGCATATATTTGCTGTTGTTTATATTTATAATTATTTTTTGTTTTATATCTGGTGATATATTTTTATGAGCATTATATAAAGATAATTTGTAATTGTAAGTTTAATATTTTGTTGTTATATTTTGCATAGTTAAGCTGAAGGTCAAAGCGTTTAAGGATAGCAGAACACAAAAGTAAGAAATGATGTGTAGTATTATTTTTTTTTTTTTACATATTTATTATTATTATTTTAGGATTTTTGTTTATGTTCAAGCTGCTACATAATAATATATAATAATAATATACATATATTTTTTTTTATTTTATAATATTTATACAAATAAACATTATCCTTTTGAGGACTGTTTGAATGTTGGATATTTTGATTATTATTTATACTTTTTCAGTTCATTCACTTATCTGTTTAAATCGCTGTTTAAATCGCTGTTTAAATCGCTAGAAAAACGCGAAATTAATTAATTATTAAATTATATTTAGTTTTTTACATTATTTAATTTTTTGTTTAGTTTTTAAATATAATTTGAATATACATATATATATTTGCAATTTATTTTATTTTATTTCTTTAATACTTCTTAGCTTGCTTTTGCTACTCAATTGCTTAAGAATCGCTGGCAAAAGGCGCAGCTCATGGTAGTAATTAAGATTTATCTATTATTAGTTATTTATAATCCAACTACAGTTTTAACATTACATTTATTTTTGTTATTATTTGAAATGTTGTTGTTGTTTAAATGTTGTTTATTCTTTTAGGTAACATTTAGCTCAAATAAATATAGAAAACGCTAGCAAAACGCGTACTTTTCACAATAAATACAACTGCCAAATATTTAGCTATATAAATCTAATAAAATATTTTTTTTTATTTATTTAGTTGCATTTTGTAGGCTTATTAATAATAATAAAATGTATACATAAATTTTTTTAAAATTTAAATTAAAATTCTAGTTCAGCTTGCAGCTTCGCAGCAGTTGATCAAAAAACGCTAGCAAAACGCGCACTGCTTGCCGCGCTGAGCTGTAGCTCTAGCTAGCAGTTTAGCAACGACTGCTTTGGCTGCTCATAAACTAGTTTTGTTTTATAATTTATGAAAAGCAAAGTTGTAAACAACTTATATAAATAAACTTTTAGTCAAATTCTTAATCAGATTTGTTTTATTTATATATTTAAACTATAAGTTGTTTTTATACATATATTGAAATCGCAAACTTGTTGCCAGCTACTACAGCAACATCCCAAATTGATTACTGATATAAAAGCCGAAAAGAAACACGCACAACATATGTTTCTGTCTGGCTGCAGACGAAGCTCGCAATTTATTCCCATCGACTGTTGTTACAGCTGCTCTTGATAGATGCTAAATGGTATTGTCTTTAAGAGAATTCGCACGTATCCGTCAGAGCTTTTAAGGCTGTATTTTAGCAAATATCTTGGCTAATTTAATTAAAGCGCACAATTAAAGACATTTAATTCCTTTTACTTAAATGCATTAGACGATGACGTCAATTAAATTAGATTCTGCAATAAATACACTAATGGAAAATTGCTGCCCACACCGCCCGAGCAGAGAGAGAGCTGTGGGTGGGTGGTCGTCACGGAACGGAAGCGCTGCCTGGCGGCTTATTTGGTGGCAACACCTGAAACCAATGAACCACACCACCCGCCACAGCCCCCCACATTCACAATGTTTGGCGCCCTGCGGCGCCTACTTACATGCTGTTAATTTATGCTAAACGCATCGCGTCTTTGCATTTAATTGTGAAATTAAATTGGTTGCGATTGATGTGGAAGCGATGCGCAGGGGGAGGTTGAGTCCTTAAATAACCCTTTTTGACTTGGATTCGTATTAGAAAAGGAATCAATAGATATCTAGATATCAATCTGGCGCTTGACAGTCTCTGCTGTTGCTGCTGTAGCCTTACTCTAACCCATCAATCTCAGTTCTCAGTTCTCACATCAATCTCTTTGTATCTCTCCTATCGGATTTCAGCCTTTCACTCGCTAGCCGTTTATTAGTCAGTTTTGAAGATGCTTTTGCATAAACAATAATTAAATGTGACCAAATTTAATTTCATTCACATGGCCAAAATGCAATGTGACAGGCGGACGAAGCGGGGATGGAAATACAGCAACAACACATGCAAATGCCTGCATAATTATGCTCTCCCTGTGTCCCTGTGTAAGTGCTTGTTATACATATCTATATCCAAGTGTGCGTGTGTATCTGTGTGGCGTTCCTGATAATGTGCAGTTTAATTACAGAGCTCGACATGCACACAGACAACAATAATAACAAGCAAGGGAGTGTCAATTGCTGAATGACGAACTGGAAATGCCCTAGTAAGAGGTGGGCTATGGGAAAAAACTACTAAGCTTTGACAGAATAAAAAAAAATAAAGAGATATATAAAATGTGAAACTAGTAGAAATATCTCGGCTTTTATGGCAATGCTATTGATTAGATGTTAAACATTAGCCCAGCGCTCAAAAGAAATTTTACATGAATTTTGTTTGCCAATTAATATCTAATTAAATCTGAAATTATATTTTATTCTTCAATTTAATTTAATTTTCAATGACACATCATATATATATAAAAAAAATGGTCAAAAACTGCAATTGTAATTCAAGATATAATATATTTATATTTATTAATTTATTTCATTTAATTTTCAACTCAAATGTATTTATTTTTAAAATATTAGCTAGGTATTTAATAATTTATTAAATTTGTATTAAATATTTTATTAGATTTAAAATTATAAAATAAAGTTTTTATTTATTAATTTATTCAATTTTTATGTTTTTATTTATTTATATTTATTTATTTCTTTATATATTTATTTATATTTATACATATTTATATTTATATTTATTTATATCACTTTTATTTTTTTCATTTATTAAGTTTTATATTATTAATTTATTGCACATTTCTTTATTAATTTATCAAATGTAATTAATATAAATAAACAGAGTTACTTATTTTATATATTTTTAATTTTTAAATATATATTTATTATATTAATTTTATTTATTTTAATTTATTATTTAACTTAATAATTTAATTTATTATCTAATTTAATTTATTATTTTAATTTAATTTATATCTTAAAATTAGAATTAAAGCGTTTGATCATTATTCATATACAAATATTTATCTCATTGAAAACGGTTTCAAATTTCTTAGGGAATTATTGAATTTTTCATATTTATAGAGGCAGAATATATTTCTCAAATTTGTTTAGATAATTAACATAGCTTAATATATTATAAATAAATTTAAAGCTTCTACTAGCCTTCTTCTTTATCCCAAATCCAATTTTATTTTACCTTTAACCATAGCTTGCCCCATAGCCAATTGACTGCTTCTATCAAGCTGTTAAGCCTTATAATAGGCAGCTCGACATCTTTGCATAAATTCAAATTAGTTTGCAACGTTGCCTCGCCCTGCTCGGTGGCCGCCCTTAGAGCTGCCCCTGCCAATTTCGCATCACTTTTAATTTTAAATGTGAGACAATGTTCCTTTTGGTCCTGTCAGGTGCACAACTGTAACTACATCTGATTGTCTCCGATTATGTGTGCGCGCGCGCGTGTGTGTGTGTGTGTGTGTGTGGGTGTTTATTTGTGTATGTGCGCTGTTTATTGGCATCCATTAGATAATGGAATTTATGTCAAGCATTTGCTGGACTTCTCACTCGCTGACAAAATCAGCTCGGACATAAGCAAATTAACTGCTTCAAGCCTAAGAGACTAACAACATTTCATATTTTATATATGTGTTTAATGAGAGTCTGTCATTCAATTCATTTTGCATATCAATGCAGCCTGACTATGTGAGAGCTGTGAAAAAAGGTGAACAGGACTGTGTATTTACACTAATTAACACAGAAAAGTTGCTGCGCACAAATAAACATGAATAATTGTAATTAATGTGCTTTTGTGTGTGATAGCACGATAGCATATCATAGATGCGAGCGAGTACTCATAAATTCGTAATATACATATACATATATACTATATATTTGTATATTTCCTCTCAGTCAACATTCAGCGTCCACTTGTTTCAATTCAATATCAAATAAAAAGGCAAGCCGTCTGCTCGGTTTTCCATTGTAAATCAAGAGCTTTTCCATTTTTTTCCATGTTTATTAAATAAAAATAAAAAAAAGTGCAAATATAAATGGCATATACTTCATTTATTAATTACTTTGACAGGAATAAAAAAAATGCATTGAAAATGCATGCGAACAGGCGCAAAGCCTTTAATGAGACAACTATTTGCGCTAGGTCAGTTTCAGCTTTATTTATATGAATATTATTTATATATTTATATTCATAGTTCACTCTCTTTTGTGACTCGAACTTTGACGTTGAAAAGGCATATTATTTACTATAATTGCGGATTCTGGAATTTCAGAGAAATTTATAAACTGTGACCAAATGATTAGCTACAGTGGAATTATTGCGAGTGGCTTTAGCTGACTAAGCAGCATTTTGTTTGCTGTCTAAATGTTTATTCTAATTACGTTTTAAAGAGCAAACAAATTTAATATTGAGGTGAGGGCAGTCTGAGAAATTTGCAAACTGAATGTGAAAAAATATAAGAAAAATATTGATATAAAATAATAAATAAAATAAATAAAAAAAATTACTTATATAAAAAAAAATAATAAAGAAAATAAGATATAAAATAAATAATAAAAATAATATAAAAAAAAATCATATTAATATAAAAATATTAAATTTATATAAAAATATTAAAATATTATAAAATAATAATATTAATATAAAATAAAATTACAAATTAAAAAAAAATAATAATTATAAAATAATACAATATAAATATAAACAATTTGTACCAACATTACCTATTAAGTTGGTTCAAATTTCTTATTGAGATTTACTAAAAAAGATCAATTTATTTTTTGAGCGTGGGACGATGCACAGATCAGAAAACCAATACACTTCACTTCACTTCTTGAATCAGTATAAAAATATTTGTAAATAACATTTGATTTTTTATTTCAACTCAAAAACTTTCCCAAGTACCTCTTCTATTCTATTATTTTTGTTTTCATACTTATTGTAGTTCTCCCAAAAATATCCAGCTTCCAGTTTCTAGTAAATTGACCATAAAGAGAGCCGGGCATAAAAAGACGAATTACCTGAGCAAGTACTTCAAAAAGAATGCGCAAAAGAACAAAAACAAGAAGCAAAACCTGTCTATCAAAATTTTTTATTAAAATCATGCGATAATGTTTTTTGAATATTAATATAAGCTGCGCAGCGCGACTAGAAGTTACCCTTTACCCAGAGCATTACTTTCAATTATCATGTAAATAAAACTGACAAAAAATACTAATATCAAATTCAATATTTGAAAATAATTAGCAAACGTATTCCAGCGCTGAGAGCGGCTGTAAATGAACAAATGTAGGTTCTCAGTAGCTCTCTGGGTGTTTCCGAGCACAGCCGATGTTTGCGCATCTAGTGGACCGTTTGTCGATTTCACTCGCTTGGGCTGGAATTGGTATGCACTGGACGTGATCGCTCATCAAATTTATAATTTCGCAATAACAATATTGAACTTATTTATTTGCCAAGTGAGTGGAACTCACACTAAGCACTTTGTTGTGTGCACTCAACGCAAATTTATGGCAATATACCCTAGAGTCTCTCAAAATGCATAAGAGACTGCTAAATACAGGAGAATAATAGAAGATCGTTATGCATTTTTGGTAGAACTATAATAAATAAAACTCAATACTCAGCTCAATTCTCAGGCAACTCTCAGCTCTTCTCTCACTTAACTCATTTAAATTATAGGGTATCTACCAGGCAACCCAATGATCCTTCTCTCTCTCTGTACTTTTCTAGTATTTGTTTACATTTGTCAGAATACCAAACAAATGATCATCGAGCAATCAAGACGGGGTACTTAAGCGCTGGCGGCCGAGCAAAAAGACTCACTTCTGCTTCGCATCCAGACATTGACTAATCGATCGATTTGTATATATACCCAATACGCCGCTCGCAACTGTGATTTGTTCATTAGTGCATTTGTTTTTTGTCTATATAGAAGAAGAAGCTGTGACTGTGACTTACTTAAGTTCTCGAATGCAACGATAAATTCAAGCAGTTCGATCTAAGAACTCAGAGCGCTATGTTGGGCTCGCTTTTGATTTGGCTGCTGCTCGTAGCTGCCGTGTTCGCATTTCTCGTCTATTCCTATCGCTATCAGGCGCGCATCAATCGTCTGACCAGCAACTGGCCGGGGCCACCCTCACTGCCAATCATCGGACATTTGCACATCTTTGCGAGAATCATCGGCCCGCGGCCGTTCAAGCGCGCGACGGAGCTGATCAACTGCCATCTGAAGGATCATCGCGGCAAGCTCTGGCTGGGCACCAAGTTCTACGTCTTCGACTGCAATCCCAAGGATATTCAGGCACTTTGCAGCGCCAAGCAGCTGCTGCAGAAGACCTCGGATTACACAGTTTTTGAGAATTGGCTGTGCGAGGGCGTCTTCACGAGTGGCGTCGACAAATGGATGCATCGGCGTAAGATGATTGCCCCAGCTTTTAGCTACGGCATGATTAAGCAGTATGTGGAGGTTTATGAGCGACAGGCGCGCATCCTGCTGGCCAGGCTAGCCACACTGGCGGACACTGAGCAGCCCGTGGACTTCTTTCAGCTCATCAGCTGCTACACGCTGGACACCATCTGCGAGACGGCGCTGGGCACGACAGTCAACTCGCAGTCGGGTCAGAGGTCGGAGTACTTCGATGCAGTCAGAGAGTAAGTAGGCCGTAAAGATACCTTATATATACCTATTTCTACAACTCCTTTGCTTTACAGGATAATTCACATATTCGACTCAAGGCTGAAGAATCTTCTCTACCGCAATTCCCTCATTTACCGCTTCACACCTTTGGCGGCACGCGAAAAGAAAATACTCAAGATACTTCACGGCTTTACGGAGGGCATTATCACAGAGCGTTTGGCCCAGATCACCTCGGACGTGGCCAATCGCAATTGCGTGTCCATGACAGACGCCGAAGCGAGCCAGCAGAAAACACAAAGTTTACTCGATTCCCTGCTGCTGGCCACAACGGCAGACGGCCTGCCGCTGCAGGTGGCGGACATACGCGAGGAGGTGGACACAATTATCTTTGGCGGCTTCGACTTGACCGCTGCCACGCTCAAGTTCTTCATGTACAACATGACGTTGCACGTGGCCTACCAGCAGCTGTGCCGCGAGGAGATCTGGCGGGTGTGTGGCCGAGACAAGGCCACAGTCATCACAATCGAACAGCTGCGAGAGCTCGAGTATCTGGAGATGTGCATCAAGGAGTCGATGCGCATGTATCCCTCAGCGCCCATAACAGCGAGGCGTGCCACAGCCGATTGCACTATTAGTGAGATAAATCTGCTCCAATCTATATCTATATTAGACTATAGCTATATACTCCTTCCAGATGACTTCTTCATACCCAAGGGCTGCGACGTGATCATCTCGCCCATGTACATGGGCCGCTGCAAGGACTTCTTTCCCGATCCGCTCACCTTTAAGCCCCAGCGCTGGGCACGCGATGCGCAGCCAAGGATCGAGCCCTCCACCTACATACCCTTCATGACGGGTCCGCGCAGCTGCCTGGGCCAGCGCTATGCAATGGTCATGATGAAGCTGGTGCTGGCTCAGCTCCTCAGGAGTTTCTACTTCGAGCCGCTGGGCGAGCAACAGGAGAAGGCGCGCCTCATCTTCGTCATGACGCTACATACCAAAAATACCTACTACTGCAAGCTACGAGCTACTGAGTAAGATATTGAGAGCAATGAAGACTAGCTTTCTTTGTGGAATATGCAGCATTGTTCGAGCTGAGTTGGCTGATATGCTCAACAGCTCTTGACGCTCAGACCGGAATACATCTGCGTTAGCCATTGAACCTTTTGTTAAGCCCTTATCAATTCGCTTCGCTTGGCTCCATTCAAAAATTTCTGTATTGCATACTTCGCGGCGCACAAATTACGCATCACATTTCCGTTTTTAATGACGGCGGCGACGAGGTCGTATATAAAAAAAATATATAAATAAAAGAAACAGGCAATAATTGTAAAGGAATTGAGGAACGAATATGGAATGCACTTTGCTGAGATGTAAGTCGAGAGATGAAGGAAGAATCTAGCAAATAATCAGGCAAAATTATAAACCAGCCTCAAGCAGGCGAGTATCTTTAGATATAAGACTAAACTTCAGATCACAGTCAATATATAATAAAGAAAAGTAATATAAATAATAAAAGTAAAATAGGAGAAGAAGAAATGAATTGAAAGTCGACTAAAAATATAAAAGCAAAGATATATTATGTGTAAATAATATTTTTAATTTATAAAAAAAATAATATATATATATAATATATATAACAAAAAAATAGTATATAACAAATATATATGATATAAAAAATATATATTAATTATAAACAATATTTTTTAAATATAAATAAAGGATTCCATATAAATAAAATAAACTTAAACAGTTTTTTAATTAAATTTTTGAAGCAATAAAGGCAGATATATTTTGTTTGTTCTTTTAACCTATATAAAAAATAGATATATAATATATATAATATGCCCTCTACAAATCATAATAATTCAATTTTTCTCACTGAAAGCATAGCTGGAAATTTTGTATATAATTATCAGCTTTTTTTAGAGCTATGCAATGCATATTAAGTATATTTAGCATAAAATCCTATGCATTCCAACGAGTCAAATTCCATCAGAGATCCACAATACCCTTCGCATACTCTGCCAAATAACTCTGTACAATTTGTAGAATTTCTGGGTGTTTATTTTTTTTTTTTTATTCGAGCGACGCGCGTTCGTCTAGAAAATAATTTGCTTTTTTTTGTGTTGCCTTCGCTGGCCCCGATTTTTATTGTGCGCGCGCTGCGGAAAATCAACAAACATTTCCTGGCAATGCTGCGTGTAATAAATAAAAATACATAAAGCAGCCAGCGCGTCGCCCAAACACGAGCCACAACCCACTGCCACATATCCTGCCGTCATATTCCGGTGCAAATTATGGCCGTTGCCTGCTTATTATTACGACTCGAGTTGAGGACGACTCGTCGACGGCATCGCATATCCTAGCCGAGCGCATAAAATGCAATTTATTTAAATAAAAATCAAGTTTAATTTGCAGTGTCGTAAATTTGCGTTCGTCCGCATTGAATTTCACGCTTTTGTTAACAAGCGCATAAAAGTTTTCGCTTCTGCCAACTGATAGCACGGCATCGTCAAGGGGTAAGCGGCGGAGCCAAAGCCAAAGGCAGTCGAGGGGTGTGCCCTGGGTTAACACTGAGAGCACTGAACTCTCTATCAAGCCGAGTGACAATTGATGCGTTGCCGAAAGAGTTCAAAGTTCTAAGCGAAATATGAATCGAGCAGCATAAAAGTATATAGATTGAAAAATGTTTATAATAAGAGGAAAAAAATGTATAATAGATAAGGAAAGTTAATAGTTTCTTAAGCTAAGGCAATCGAGTGTATACTTTAGGTGTAAAGCAACGCTTAAACAGAATATCGTTTTTTTATTTATAATCAGATTAAATACACACAATTTGAACAGGTTGTCAAAGTCTAGCAAAATTGGAAACTAATATAAATATTTGAGAGATTAATTTTTTTACATAACATATCATTTTTATGTTTAGAAAAATCAATTAGAGGTTTTACATTTGTTTTTATGTATATTAAATATTAAATAAATACCTAAATTAATTTACAACTAATGTGCCAAAAATTGGGTTTATAATATAATCGTTTCAAAGATTTTATGCAAACTATATTTTATAGTTTAATATATATTTCATTTTTATATATTCATATTTTAAATATTTTTTTACATATTATATTTTATTTTTATATATTTTTTATATATTATATTATACTTTTCATATATTATATTTTATATATTTTATAGTTTAATATATATTTCATTTTTATATATTCATATTTTAAATATTTTTATTATATTTTATTTTTATATATTTTTTTATATATTTTTTTTATTTATATTTTTATATATTTTATAGTTTAATATATATTTAATTTTTATATACTCATATTTTAAATATTTTTTTTTATATATTTATATTTTATTTTTAGATATATTTTTATATATTATATTATACTTTTTATATATTATATTTCATATATTTTATTTTATATTTTGTATATTATATTTTATATTTTTTCTATTGTATATTTAATATTTTTATATTTAATATTTTATATTAAATATTTGATATTTCATATTTTGTACATTACATTTTTTGTATATTTTTTACTTAACTTATTTTATTTTATACATTTTTTTTTTATTATGTTTTACATATTTATATTTAAAGTTTTATATATTTATTTTATATATTTATATTTTATTTTCTATATTTTAAGTTTTATACATTTATATATTTCCCAGTAATTCCCATTGCTTTAAGTTCTTCCCGACTCCTTTCAATTTAATGTCACTTTTATTTGCCTTCAGTCTTATGGGCGCTCCACATACGCCGCACATTGTAACTGGAATCGAATTGCTTTAAGGAAATTGTAACACGTGATTCAATTTCGCTGATCGATTTTAATTGATTGCTTCGATTGGTTTTTCGTCAATTTTACTTTTGGATTTGTTTGCCTTTCCTTTGTATTATCTTCAGGGCCACTTTATTGTTGTTATTTTGGCAATTCAATTCTCGATTTTTATGGGTTTTTAATGTGCAAATGCTGCTACTCCTTTTAATGCCACCAGAGACTCGGCACTCGCAGCAACCCCTTTTTTCTGGGGCATTTGTAATTCGACTCCTAAATGTATGCTATGATTTTTATGTGTTTCTACAGCTAGTTTATGGCCTCGCAATGCTATTGGCAAAAGCTGGCCATATGCGTTTTGTGGCGCGCTATTAAAGGCCATGGAATCGCAAGGCCCCGAAGTACTTTAAGTTTAATCGGCAGGCGCTAATTAGCATATGAGCCGAGGTAATCGAACGCAGGCAGCGGCCGCAACTTACGCAAATCCTTATCGCAAACATTACCCATTGCCCGTTTGCCCACTTGCCCACTTGCCCACTTGCCCACTCGCCCATTAGCCATTACCCATTAGCCATTAGCCATGGCACAATATTGACACAATCGACTTTAGGCCGACGCACAGCACACAATTTGACCACAAATGAGGCTTAGCCTTAAGGCAATATCTCTGCCGGTTACTTCAAAGAGACGCCGCCGAGCCGAGATAGAGAGACGAATGCAACCGCAGCAATGCGTTGCATGTGTGGCAGCACCACAGAACAACAAAACAATGACAAATTCCAAGCCAGCAGCAAACCGCAAAGACAAAAGCCTTTTTCGAGCGCGCCACGTCTTATTGTGTTTCAAATTTAGAGAATATTTCGAGCATGGCCCACGGGCTTATGAAATTAACGGCCCAAACCATAAATTTATGCTGATGTACAGCTGCTGGACATAAAACTGCGAGCGTGGAAAGTGGAAAATGTTGAAAATGGCAGCAACAATAATAAAACATTTGCCCGACTCGATTTGATGTCATTTTAATGAGCAGGCCGCGTGAAGATTTGCCACTTTAGATAAATAAAAATATGACAGATGCAAAGAGAGAGAGAGAGAGAGAGAGAGAGAGAGAGAGAGAGGGGGGGGGAGAGAGAGCTAAGCAAAGTACTCATCATAATTAAAAGGGCTGACCCGCTGCTGCTGCTGCTGCTGCTGGCTGAGGCGCAATAAAACTGAAGGATTCATATGGATAATTAAGTTATGGCGGGTGCCAACAGGGCCCGAGTGAAGGGTTAGGCCCAAACATAAAATGTCCAAAGATCGTAAAATATGAAGCAGGCTTTTAGCTCGAGCGACTTAATTTGAAAGCCAGCCATAAAAATGCAGCTGAACCATAAACATTTATGCATAATTTGTATGAATTCTTTTATACATATTTTTTATGATTTTTTAATTTACAAGTGAGTTTAAAAAAAAAATGAAATTAAAAACTTTTCTTTTAATTTACTGCTTTTATTTTGTTTTATTCATTTATTTTATATTTATTTTTATTTATTTTCGTAATTAACAATTTCTCTTCTATTTTATTTTCTTTTATTTCTGTTTATTTTTTTATTTATTTATTATTTATTTACTTTTTTATTTATTTTATATTTAATTACTTTTATCTATTTTTACTTATTTTTTACAATTATTTTTTATTTTTTATTATTATTTTTTATTTTTTATTATTATTTATTATTAGTTATTATTATTATTTTTTTTCATTTATTAAATTTTTTATTCCTTTTTTTAGTTTATTTACTTTTAAAAAATTTTTTTTTTTTTTTTTTTTAATTCATTTTTTTATATAATAATTGAATTCGTGGTAAAACTTAAAGTTTTTCTGTCTAATGCTTAAATTCTCACTTACCTTTTTCTTGAGTTTCCTCTCGAAACGAAATCTAAATGCAAAACAGCAGCGGGTGAGCCTGGCCTGTTGGCAAATGCAATTAAGTCTGCAGTCTGCAAGTAAAATGTAAGCAAAGGGGGGAAAGAAAAAATTAGCAAATATCTGGGCGAAAGGGTTACGCGACGTCCAAATTACAAACTGTTGCTAAAAATGTCAACTTAAACTCTTTATGCACAGCTATTTTGGCCAGCAGATGGGAGACACAGAGCAGACGCCAGCTGTCTTGTCCACAGACTAGTCTAGGGGCGTGGCTAATTACAGTGCACAGCAAATAAGAGAAAGGAAAAAAATGAAGATAGAAAAAATACTTAATATAAACAAATGCAAGCAAAGGCAAAGAGAAGCTGCAATTGCCAGAGAGACAGTGAGAGAGAGGGAGAGGGAGGGCGAAGACCTGCAGCAGTTAAGACGTTAAACAGACACAGAATGCCAAACACGTTTCGGGCAACAAATAAAAATAAAAATATAAAATAAAGAGAAAAGAAAACAAAATTAATTAAAAACAAAAATTGTATTTTATTTGTGTGCAGCAACTGGGAATCGAAGTTGTCAGCTCAGCAGCTACTCAATGCCAAAACCACAAAACAATAATAACACAACTGAGCAGAAAGCAAACAATTGCAACTGCCACAGCCACTGCCGTTGCCACATCCACTGCAACAGCAACAGTTTCCCGTTGCGTTTGTTGTGGCTTTTGGCATAAAGTTTTTGTTTTACATGGCACAGGCGCTGCTGCCGCCGCTGCTGCTGCTGCTGCTGCTGCTGCGGCCACTTGAATGAAACAAGCAAAAGTTAAATTCAAAACTTTTGCCTACTCAACAATGTAGAGCTGCTGCTGATATCCTATCTGGCCGCAACGTATGCAAAGTTTGCCACACTTGCAACACTGTTGCACGCCATCGAATGACCGAAATGGCCAAGAGTCGAGGCTGAAGTTTAAGTCGAATGCGTTTGCTCTAAGCTAATGGGGTTTGCAGTTTGGCTTTTGTGCCACTCACTTTTTTTTTGCATTTATGAAATTGTCGAAAACTAAATCGATAAATGGGCAAGTGCAGCTCGTGTGTGTTTGGCGGATATTAGAATAACTTTAGAGCAGAAATGGCAGGTGAATAAACAGTGGCTAGTTAGAGTTTTTGAATAGAATAAGCAGAGTATGCTACAGTTATTGTTAGTTGAGTTGCAGAAGTGATGCAGATATTCTCTTATTTAAAAGATATTATTTCTATTTGCTATGAATATGCTTATAATAATTCATTATTTGATATACCCTAAAACCTTAAACAATTGCAATTTAGATATTTACTAGCATTTATTAGAGACATGCTTTAGCAAATACATACAACTGCAAATCATTATCACTCTCTGAAAATTTGATTAAGATAGTCCACTCTAAATGGAATTTTGCAAACTTTTAGAGAGTGATTATGACATTCATATAGCATATAAGTGTTTAATAAATGTAGATTTTATACATATATATATCTGAGAATCTGATAATGTTGCTTCTTAATTTCAGTCTATTTATTATACGCAAGTAGCCTGAATTTAAGAGAAGCTTGAACTATGATTTCAGCATTAATCAAGAGGAAATAGGATCACAGCTACCAATGACATAGGAGAAAGATGGCAATATTTGTAAGTTAATATAAATAAATATACTTAAATCAATTTGGAATGTTTTAGACTAAATATTTGGCTCAAAATATTTCAAATTAGTCAAAATATATTTATTTATTCATAAAAATATATTTATTCATTTATAAATATATGTTTGTTTATTAATAAAAATGTATTTCTATAGTAAAATATATTTATTCATATTTATTAAAAAAAAATATATTTTTAGCAAGTTAGAATTTTTTAGACTAATCAGAAAATATTTCAAGTTGGTAAAAATATATTCATTAATTTATAAAAATATATTTATTTATTTTAAAATAAATATATTTTTTTATATTTATAAAAGTAAATATATTTTAATCAACTTGAAAGTGTTTGTAGACTGAAACAAACCTAAATTGATCTAAATATATTTATTTAAGTTAATTGATTTATTTTATATATTTTTCTAGTTCTTCTCATTCGAATATTTTCACTACTTGATGCTCTAAGTCAGCAGCAAATAATTAAGCTAGCCGAAAAATAATTGCTAGCCTTCCTCATTCACCAATTTCCTCCCCCTTCCTCAATTACCCCGATAGTTGCAGCCCTTATCGCTGGCAAAACTCTCCGCCGCCAAAGGGTTGCTAAATGTGCTTAAAAGCCGCAAATTGGATTACTCTAGCAACAATTAGAGCCAAAGAGTAGCTAAAAGGTTTGACTTGATAAATCAGCAGCTGCTTCAGCAATCAAAGTGCAAATGAGAAACATTTTTTAATGCATTCAGGATAAGTGTTTCAGTTTTTAAGCCTATTAGACAGGACATAAATGACAAACCTAGACGAAAAATGGAGAAAGAGTTGCAGTTTTAATTACTTGGATACGAAATCCATTAAAAATTAAAAATACCAAATGGCTAAGAGTACAAGGTGTTTATGCCCAGCTGCCCCCGTTGGGGCGACGCAACTCAAGTGCCAAAGCACAATAGAGAAGAAAAAATGAAGATACAAATGCACAAATACTGAGACATCCTCAGTCTCTCTGCCTGTCAGTTGTGAGGCGCAACTAATGAGCGTCGGCGGAGTAGAAGTGGGCAAATCTGGTAACTTAAGTCCGATGCCATGGCCGAGCACCTTGCTCGCAGCGACTACGTCTCAAGTCAAGTCAACCGGGTCCGGCAGCGGCAACACTTATTTTAATGAGAAATTCTAATTTCGCCAATAATACAAAAGACCCTCGACGGCAGCAAGGAGAATGCGCCAGATATTTGTGAGTTGGAGCTGCAACTGCTCTGTGATTGCTTTTCGCCACTCGCCCGTGACGAAAACAAAGCGACCCCAGTTCAGCAGCAAAAGAAAAACACAAAAATTCTTAGTATTTGCGCTAGGCTGCAATTAGATGAGACTCCGAAGGTGAGGGTGAGGAGTCTGGACAGCGAACGGAAGATGTGGCCAGCTCGACTTTGATTTTGTGGCATTTGCAAATTTATGCAAAACTCAATCAAAATTACAGGAAATTAATATGCAAACGTCATGTGTGCAAAGGAGGACATCGAATGCTCGTATTTACCAAAGTTTAATTAAACTAAATTCCCTCGGGCACAGGCAACATCGTCCGCCGAGCATAATAAAACATTTGACAATTTGTCAATTGGCCAATGGACTCTGTGCGAAAAATCTCAAGAAACTCAACTTGAGGCGTCTAATCTTCGGCGACAAACCGAAAACATGCAAAACAAATAAACGAATGAATGCAAATGAAGGCCGAAAACACATAAAATTACTTAAAATTGTAATAGCCATGAATGTTTTCTTACAATTGGCTGTCAGAAATCAAAGACGTCTTGGGCCAGCTGCAAAAAACTGGGCGAAACTCTGGGAATAAAGTTGTCATTTAAATGCTTTACTCTATGAATATATCTACACACACACATACATAGATAGTCGATACAATAGATGGCCGAACAATGCTTGGAATTTCTTGTATTAAAATCGAAATAGCTTGAACAACCCCTCACAGACATGCTGCTGCACGGCTCGCCAGCTCTGCAGCTCCGTCTGCTGCTGAATATTTGGCTATTCCTGGCCCTTACAGCTGTCAACATGTTTAATTGAAACTGACACTCAGTGTCATTTTATGGGCATTGCCATGCGTTACCTTAACTGTAACTGTAATTCGAGTCTTGGGCCGAGTCTTAGCTTGATTATTGCACCGCATTCCTATCGACTTGGCCAGCAATGGGGCTGGGGTTGGAGTCGGGCAGAGTTGTATATTAGTTAAATTTATGGCTGACAATGTTGCTGATATGTGTGTGTGTGTATTGTATATGTGTGTGTGGAGTCAAGTATGTGTGCTTTGACTGCGGCTTATTTGATTTGCAAGGCACTTGATAATAGATGAACGTACGCTGTTTTAGCGAAATGCCTACTGTGCGTATGGAAAGCCATGAAAACTTTGCATAGGTGAACTTTGAAGATAGCTTCGACATTTCTATAAATGTTTTATTTTCCTTATTTATATATTTTTAAATATTGCAAAATATTTTAATATGTTATTATATATATTTTTATATATCCTTATATATTTATTATCTATTTTTATATATATTATAAATATTAATATTTTACTGTATATATCTTCTTTTTTTTTTTATATATTTTATTAATAAAATATTTTTTCATACATTTTTTATATCTTTTATATATTTATTTTTTTTATATATTTTTATTTATTATATATTTTTACCTTTTATACATTTTTATATATTTTAAATATTTTTATACATTTTTATATTTTAATATATATTTTAATACAATTTTTAGTTTTTACAAATATTTTATGTAAATTTATACATTCTTATATATTTTTATTCATTTAATATATTTTTCATATTTTTTTTATTTTTAAAATTAATTTACATATTTTTATATATGTTTTTTAATTTTTTTAATTTTTATAAATTATATATATTTGTATATATTATAGCTTCTGATTTTCATTTTATTATTATTTATATTTATTTCTTATTAGTGATACTAGAGAGTGACTTAAGTTTTCTTCAGCATTCATGCATGGAATACCTTTGCCGTTTATTAATTATTAATATTTTTTCTTCTCTAATTTTCCACTACTATCGCACACATCTGACCTAATACTTTAGTTATTTTTTTATTTTGTGCCTTTTGTACTGTTTCAAAGAAAACTGCTTACTCTTTATTTGCTTTCCTCGGTCGAATGGGCTCAAGTGCCGAACACTTGGACTCTGGCAAGTAATTTACAACAACTTGGATTTCTTTTTTTTTTTTTTGTGTAATTTTGAGGGTGGTTCTCAACCACTTGATGTCATTTTAACGCCACTGATTTATATATTGTTTGCCCAAAATATCAGCGTAATTCCTTTGACAAATCAATTGGCAAATGCCACTCGATGGCGGGCCACAGAAGGCTAAGAGGCCTCGCCGATTGCCGATGACACCTCTGCCGCAAGCGCTGTTTGCCCAACTCCTTGAGTCTCAATAGGTTCTGTCGGAGTGTTAAACTTAACACTTGTTGGCGCAGCAGATCAAAAACGACCAAACTGTGCGTGAAAACAATTATTTGCCTTATAGTACATGTACTCATATATGTATATATAGATATATAAAGATGTATGTATATATATTTATAAGTAATGAAATCAGTTTTAAATAAACATATTACGAATTCCATACTATGCAAAGTAGCTGTCAGTTGTGGCCACAAGGGAGTACATATGGCAGGGGAAAAAACCCTGCAAAAGGAAAGGAGGAAAGGAGCTTGCTGAAGGCACCTGGTAACATATGGTTTACATGTCAGAAGGGGTAAATTCTATATACAAAATTTGATTTCCCAGCAAGCTGTCTTTGACTTTAGATCTGTTTTCTTCTTGGATTCTCCCAATCATACCCAAGACTATTTCCTTCATTCCCATTTCTCAATATTTGATTTTACTTTCATTTCTCTTTCCCTCTTCAAACCCCATAAAATATCAATCACAGTTGGCATCTAATTTCATAAATATAAATAGAGCTCACTCGCTGTCTGAAATTGATTTGAATACTATAATATATATACAATAATTTCCATTTAAACTGACTATTTAGAGCATGGATATGGATGAGAGCATGCAGCAGACGGTGCCTGATTCGATGACGGCGTGGCAGGCGCTCTTGCTCTGGCACAATTGGCGCAAGACGGCGCTGGTGTTCATCTTGGTGCTGACGCTGTTGTTGGACATGTCCACCAATCCGGTGATCAGTGTGGTGAGCGTTGCAGGTGCCATAACCATATCGATTGCCATTTCCTATTGCTGCTACGTGTGGGGCATGCGCAAGCTGCGCAAGAACTCCATTATGGAGCATCCGCTCAAACGCTATTTAGAAATGGATATCGCCATCTCAAGGAAGACCGCCGAGCAGCTGGCTCATCTCGTGGTCTCACAGCTGAATCCGCTGCTCTTGCGTTTGCGATCACTGATCCTAGTTGAGGATATGCTGGATTCGCTCAAGATGCTCTTGATCTTTTGCTGTCTGAACGTTGTGGGCGACTTTATCAATGGCATGACTCTGATAGTAACGGGTAAGTGAATGACTAAAATACCCAACGGAACTTCTGTCTATGCCTGTCTCTCTCTATCTCTCTCTTAGCTTTCTTGCTGCTCTTCACCTTGCCTAAGGTATACGTGTGGAAGAAGAACACCATCTACAAGCAACTCGAGCAGTTGCAACTGCTGAAGGCTCAGCTGCTGGATTCCAAGCCCAAGATCACTGCAGTTCCAACTGTTGCAGTGGATCCCCAAGTATTCGACCCAGATCTGAAGAAGGGCAATTATACAGAGGACGACTTGGAAACCGATAGTGAACAGTACGGAAGTCTTGAACAGAGTAGTATGCCGGACTGCTCATCGGACTATAACTGGCAGGAGAAGAGTATGCCCAGCGAGGGCATGCAGCTGTCTAAACAGCTATAATTTTTTGTTAATTTTATAAGCATTTGTTATACTTGAGGGTCTCTGAACGTAGATGAACGGAATAAACTTAAATTCTACGTAAAAGCCTCAATACGGCCGGAATACCAAACTGGAGGAAATAAAGAATGCAGAATGCAGAATATAGAATATAGAATATAGAATATAGAATATAGAACATAGAAAACAGAATCGATTTGGACAGCGCATTCATTCTCTCATTAAATAATATCTTCAGACTTCAGCTATATCCTTAGCTTCTACCACAAAATATCTCTAACTGCCATCCAATCATAATTAATAGTAAAACCCAAACAGACAACGTGAAGCCATAAATTCTGCATTGCTGCCCACAAATGTCAAAAACCTTTTCACACATTTTGAATTATCAAGCAGAGCGGAGCAGAGCTGTAGCCCCAGTTGCAGGCAGGAGCTGTCTTCTGTTGGCAGTATGAATAACATTTATATTTGTTACACATTCCCCAAAAAACTTTCGAGCTACTTTTATGTTGGCGACGATGCGTTTTTATGCTTCAAATTTGCCGGCTGGTCTGTCACACAGACTGTCGTAAATGTGCTTTGAAAAGGGTCGTCCCTTTATCGATGCAGTGCAGCACGAATTGTAAATCGTATGCAAAATGCCATTAAAACTATATGGATATATATACAGATATACTCTTTATATGTATGTATGTATGGCAAGTGGCAAACCACAGCGTCTATGGCTGTGTCTATAAAGCGCACGCCGTTAAAAAGCTGACGAGCTGTGTATTCTAGGTCCAAGAGAGGTAATTAGTTTTTTGGCCCATGTCTGTGGGCCACATAAAAGATGTCTCGTTACAGCCACGCCCAGCCGCCCCTTGTAAGCCATTAAAAACGCCGGCAGCAACCAGTCGAGCAATTCATCAATCAGTTAGCAGCGGCTTCGGCTTCGGCTACGCCTCGGACTTGGCGCCATTCGCATTTCGTATCAAAATGGGAATTTGTTTAGTTTTTATTACCGCGCGTAAATGTCATAAAAATCTTCCTCTTCTGCTGATTTTTCTGTAAAATGCAGTAAGCGCATATATGTTTTTATGGTTTGGCGCTTTTAAGGTAATTGCATTAGATTTATTTGCGTACTTGATGATATTTTACATAAACAGAGTTTAGTTTTTGGGTGGAATGGGGCAAAGGCAATGGTGCATGATGCAGAGCAGAAGTTGGGTTAGAAACCCAAATATATAAATAGTAAAATATATAAATATATAGCAATATAAATGGCATATGAAGAATACTTATGGATTATTATATAGATGTGCAGAGTATTCTGAAACATGTGCATTGAATTTCAACATGATTCAGGGTATTTCCAAGTCGAGTATTTTCTGCTGTAATTTTTTTACTTGTTAAATTTATAAATAAAGCGGGCCCTATCTGAATACTATCTATTTTTGTAATACTAAAATCTTCTATTGATGTATTCTGTGTATCTTCCTCTGTATATGGAGTATGCAGGGTATGGTGAAACATGTGTATTGAAATGATTTAAGACTTAGTATTCAATGCATATGTATGTTGAAGAATACTCTGCATCTCCTATACAGAGAGTGGGGTAGATAAATAGAGAGAGATATAGAGAGTAAACGAGAGGGTGAATAATTAAAAAGAACATAAGTATTATAAATATAGATAAATAAAGATAGGCCATTCAGCTAGCAGGATACACTCTACTATGAAATACCCTGCACCCCGCTAATGATAACAAACTTTCTTGTAACTGCACTCAAATATTTCTGATTTAAAACTAGATACATTATGATGATGTTCTAGTTTCTTACTTCCAAGTCCCATAGCTTTGCCAAAATTGAAGAGATTTTTCTTATAATTAACATTTTGCTATGCTAAATACATATCTAGTTTATCTCTTTAACTAAATTAAATTGAGACTTAAAACAGAGAGAGATTTCTTACTGTTTCACAATTAATACTATTACTCTTACAGCATACATAAAGTATAACAAGAGAGAGACAGAGAGAGAGAGAGAGAGAGAGAGAGAGCTACAGAGAGAGAGATAAAGGGAATTTTTATATACAAGAAACCCCGAGTAATGCCAAATCTGAATGACTTTGCAGTCGCAGGCATTAGCGTGGAAAATTACATATGCAAATCCTACATAATTATCAGGAGTAGCTCTTATGATACAACCACTTGCTCGTCGAGCTTAAATGCAAATAAGAAAATTGCGTTAATTTTTCATGGAGCTGGGAGGCGACTAAAGTTTTCCTTCAGTGGCTCATTTATCAGCGTTGTCAGTGGCGTCAAAGTTGCCTGAATTTGAATATAATTTCAAAACGATGACAAAAGCTCTTTTCAGTCTAAGTAATTATGCACACATGTGTGGGCAGTGGGAGTTCAGAGCTGGGTGGTTGGGTGGTGTTAGGTAGTGCAAAAGACGCAACGTAGATTAAAAAACATTAACACTTGCTTACAAATCAGTCAAGATAAATTGTGGCATCATTAGTCATTAGCTGTTTGCATATGAAAAGGTCTGTTCCCAACTCAAACCCCAAATGGTAATCATGTGTGCTTGCTGTTTGCTATAGCTGTCCAATTTTTCACAAGCGATTGGCTGAGGGGTTGAAAAGCAAACGAAGCCGACGACATTTTCCAGCCATAAGATACCAGGCATTCATATGCAAATTCTGTGGCTTCTTTGTTAACTGAAACTTATTTATTGCGAGTCATTAGCTCTAACTGGTGACGCACAAGTACAGCTTAGCCTAATAGATCTAACATTTAGTTGCAGTCAGTGGCTCAGTTTCTATGACTAAAGTGTGGGCAACTAACAAACATCAGGATGTTTTTGTTGCCTTTGTAGAGATGGCCACTAAAGATTGACTATGATTCAAGTTTAAGTCATTAAATTAATAAGTAAATAGGAATGCTCTGTATCACCTAGTAGATCAATGATGCCCTGAATTTGTTTCATATACTCTGGAATCAATATCTAAGCACATAATACAAAATATATTGAAAAATTCATTTTTTGTTTAATGCCGGATGAGTGCAAAGGGTATTCAAAAAGAGAGAAAACTTGGGGAACTTTTTATATGTGATGCAGAAAATTCATAATAGCTAATATTGGCTTTATACATATTTTAAAAATAAATGTTTTATATTTTCTAGATTTATTTAAGACTTGAAAATATTTTATTTAAATATTTTTTATTAACTTATAAATTTACTTATTTATTTATTTACAAATATTTGAGTTTTTAATAAATATTTAATATTTGAAAATATTATATTAAAGTATATATAAGTATTTTAAATTTGTAAATATTTTATTTATTTAGTTATATATTTATTTATTTATATTTCTTTTGAAAATAGAAATATTTAATATTTTAATAATATGAAAATATTTTATTTTCATTTATATTTTCTTTATTTTTTTTAAATATATACTTTTTCATATTTTATATTTGTTAATATTTAATAATTATGAATATTTTTTATTTAATTTTTCTTGACATATTATATATATTTAATCTACAAAGAACTATAGCAAGAGCCGAAGATCATTGTTGGACGGACATGTAGAGAGACACGCAGAGCTCGATCAATTCCTTAATCCAGATCAAGAAAATATTAACTTTATCGCTGCTAGAACTTTAAATTCCACCAAATACTATATAGTTGATTAACACTTAAGGGCCTATTAAAGTTCCTTTAGAAAAACCTTTAACCTTCGCCCCTTCAGTTAAGCTCACATTCGATTAGAAACTCATAAAACAAGAGAGAATAAGCCTTAGAAAATCCTTGAATGTGCCTAATTGAAACTGTCATCCATTAAGCAGCGAATACCCTGAACGAACAGATTTGCCAAACCGAAGATTTATGGTGTGCCAAAATACATTTGTGTTACAAAGATTTTAGTTTTATTTGAATTCCGGGCGGACATGAGACTATGTGAGAGGATGTGCCGAAGGTTCATTAATTATGATTGGAGACAGTTGTACAATTAATAAACGAAGTCAGCGCGCAGCCAAAGCGCACTGTGGTCAATTGGGGGTTGACTATATGTATATATGAGTGTGGACTATAGTCAGGAAGCTCAGTTGTTTTTCTTGGTTTTTGTTCTGTGTTTTGCTTGGCGCTTTGCGATTATGATCGGACTTTGATTTATGGTCTTATGTGCAAATTTATTGCCTTTAATTGTGTGCACGTCGCTTACTTAAGCTGAAACTGAGACTAAGACTGAGACTCTCTCTCTCTCTTTCTCAAATTCTTGCTGTAGTGTTAGCTAATTGAAAAAACTGTGATAAGAAAATAAGCGCAAGATTTAGTAGGCTGGCAACTAAATTTATACCCATGGGCAGTGGATAAAGATATTGAAGCAAGGCTGCGTATGAATATGTAACTGTAGAACAAACAGATTGTTGCTAATATGAAAGAGAGAGAGAGAGAGAGAGAGAGAGAGAGAGAGAGAGAGAGAGAGCTTCATATACCAAGTCTTTAGGTACCTTTTTGATGGGGTGTCATGCTGAATTCCAATTTGAAATGAATAGAAGCAGGTTTTAGCTATATATTATAAACTACAACTAGGTTTACTATATCAGGTACTGTAAACACAGTTTCTTCTTTTTGAAAAGAGCTTTACAGATGAAAATCTATTCCATCAAATTTAGGATGTAGAGTAGATAAAAGGTGGCAATATATAGAGTTAATAAGATTCAGCTTATAAATACGTATTCATCACATCAAAACCCTTCGGAGAGAAAGCCTTTGAATAGATAACCTATAGACTTTGTTCTCTAATTTAATTATAAATCTAAATTCGATGACAATTAATATCTTGTTTCTCCATAAACAATAAAAAAAGGAATGAAGGAATATATTCACACTAAAATAAAAATAAATATATAAAAATAAGCGGACCAATAAATAGAATTTTTTGCAAATTTAAATGCATCTATCAGAACTTAGTATTGATCTTAATAATGTATTTTATATACAGCTCTAATTTTTGGTATTTAAATTAATATATTGTGAAGCGTATATAAGTGTATATAAAACTGTATCAAGCCAGTCTCAGATGTGCTCTGACTTCTTAGCTGCCTGGCTAAGGATCAAGCTTTTATTTAAAATTATAAAATATTTACCAAATTAGTTTAGATGCCAAAGAAATTATAAATACAAGAAAAATCATCTGCAAATAAAATAAATATATAAGACTAGATAAAAAAGCCAAAGCCAAAGCCTCTCAAAGTTCACAGTAGCTCGATAAAATCCAGTTACAGCATTGCATTGCTGCTCTGAACATATATTTAAATTGATAGATGCACATGAGACAAAAACAAACCCCTTGAGCCAATTTCGGTAATCGTAAGCCTTAATTAACATTCAAAACAAACAAATGAGTGTGCGTTGGCCAAAGCCAACCCCAAGGGAGGCCCAGCACAAACACCTCTAAGTGCAAGACGAAAGAAAACCATAAATCTATTTTGAAATGCAAGGCAGAGGCTGAGGCAGAGACTGTGACTGAGACTGAGACTGGGCTGTCAGACAGTTGGCTGTTTGCATTGGCAATGCCCGGCAGCAAAGTGCATGGCCTGGCCGGGCAGTGGAAGGGGAATTTAAGTTGCATCAACAGCAACTCAAACTGCAACTGCAGCTAAGGGTCAACTTTCTGGAGCTGCCAAAACAAATCTACTTGCTGTCAAAGTTGTTGCACCTATGCGTAAGTCAAGGCAGACGGCACACATAGACACCCCTTTCAGAATCGCCTTTCAATTAATGCATAATTCTCGAATGTCATGGCTGGGCAGCTGCTTTGTTGCTGGGGGTTGCTTTTGCTTAACGCCTCGCCTCAGCACTTAACTTCCGTTTCCTGTTACTTTGCCAACGGCGCCAAGGCATTCGCAACTAATTGAAAGTGCAATGTGATGCTGCAGAATGCAATTAATGCCTTCAAGCAGCAGACGCACAGGACTTGATGCCTTTGATTTGCCCATGACGAGCTGCAGTAGCCAAAAAGAAAAGCCAACTTGGCCGGAGTGGGAGCACAAGCAAATACGACTGCAAATGGAAATATTTGTATATATATAGAGAGATACAGAGAGAGAGAGGGATCCGTTAAGAAAATACTATGCAAAGCTTACTAAAGCATATCCTAAGTTAGTGGAGTGGGCTTTTCAGCTGCAAAACAATAAATTGCTTTCTAAACACTTACAACTTACACGTTGCAGGGTGTCAAGTGCATTCTGCTGGCACGCTTGGCTTAGCCTCGCCTGCGAACTGACAACTTTCTAAGAATAACTGCAAAGCGATTTGCATATTTTGCACCTCGACGAGGGAGGCGGAGCAAGTGGAGCCAGCGATGCCAACTTTATCGCACTCCTTGCAGCCGAACTCTCACTCGTAAATCTTGGCCAGCAACTTTGGCAGACACGAAAATTTATTTATAAACACTTGAGCTGTGCAACTTGTGTAGCTGTCATAGAGAGAGAGAAGTTTCCACAGCTTCATACGAGGCACATGTCAGGCCCTCTTTACTCTCAATAACTCCTGCCCAAGGGCTTAATAGTTCAAGTCTTTCACTGACTTGGCTACGCATATATAGACAACTTTTATTAGTGTTGGGCTAAGCTTGTGCAAATGCTATGCTACGTAGTGTCATAAGGATATACAAATAATATATTGGCTATGCTATATGCTATAGTTGCAGATACATTTTAGAGCTGCTTCAATTTTTGTACAATTTAATTTATTTATGTGCTTAACTAATTTACAGGAGACAAAGATACACACAGATACAGACTTCATCTGCTTACACTGATCTAATAGCTAAATATCTCGCATATTTCAACAACTACAATACAGTTAACAATTGGATTCGCCACAGTTGACTCTAAATCAGCTGCGCATTAAATATTTTGAACAATACAAATGCAGAACTCTCGCAGAGTCTGCCTCCTACAACGGATCGAATATGCCCTGCTCATCAAAGTAGGGCAGAATAGCCTTGAGCGTCTCTATGACGCGCTCGTTGTCGAAGAGCTGTTTACGCTTGGCCAGTATGGCCTCCGGGCTCAGGAAGGTATCCACGGTGAAGTCCACGCACGCGTCCTTTGCTGCACAGCAGATGGGCAGCTCGCAGACTACGCCGTAGTAGGCATAGAACAGACACTGATGCATTTCCCCGGCAAATTGCTCGTAGCTCAACGTGTTCCCGGTATAATTTAGAGCTTCCAAAGTCTGGCAGAGGCTCTCGTGATAGTGCTGCTGCAGCTGCTCGCGATGCTCGAGCAGCACGTCCAGCTGCAAGCTGGTGTAGAGGAAGAAGAGCACGTCGATTGCGGGGCTGCCAATGAAACAGTTCTGGAAGTCCACCTGAAAAGGTAAGCAAAGGTTAATATTACTCTAAGAATTCCTTATATAAACCCATCCACTCACAATTATCGCCTTCTTCTGCTCAGCATTAATCATCAGATTGTTCAGCCAGAGATCGCCGTGCACAATGACTGGCATTGCCGTATTCTTGGGATCGACCACAGTTTTAATGCGCGTTTCGTACTCCGCCGGCAACTGAGCTCGCATTTTGTCCGCTATTTTGGCCATGCCGGGCAGCTCGGCTACCACATCGGCGCCATAGGCCGTGCCCTTGACGACAATCACCTGGGCGAAGGGATCCTGCAGGCCTTCGTCATAGTGCGACGGCGACAGCTGACCCACCAGCTCCGGTTGCTGCTGCAGCAGCACCATCGATGCCGCATGGAACTGCGCCAATTTGTGCACGCAAATCTTGGCATCCGCCAGATTCAAGCCCTTGTAGCGATTCATTGAGTTATAGCCCAAAGCGCCCAGATCCTCCAGCAGATAAATCTCCTTGGCTGTTTCGCGCTCCGCAAAGAGACAACTGAAAATGGAATATAATTATTATATACATATATTTATATAAAATTACTGTTAGCTCTTACTCTGCGCTCAGCTTGCGCTCCTCCAGCGCGCTCTTCTCCATGATCTTGGCCATGGCGGGCAATATCTGCTGGAACATGAGCTTCTCGTTGGAGCCCACCTCGGCCACAATGGGCAGCAGATCCTTCAGCACGAAGTTGCCCTGCTCTAGGGGCGCATCTTCGCTCTTGCGATACTCCACTTTAATCCGATAGATGACGCTGCAAAAGTTTTCGCCACGCTGCGAAATTGGCTCGCTGTGAAAGCTCTCCACGCGCAAGCTTTCGCTGCTGTACGCCAGCGCCAGAGCTTTCGCTATATAGTCAGCATCGTGATTTGTTGAGGTAGCCGCCTCTGCCGCTGTCTTCTCCCCAGTTGGATCCATGCTTGTTGCTCAGCTGCTGCTGCCCTCGTATGCGTCCGTCCGCGGCGAGCGATTCCGAAATACTGGCGCGCTAACTTTCGCGGCCTTACGAAATTCACTATCCCACACTATCCCACTGCTTTCCGTTCAATTGAGCGACCTGCGCTTACCCACGCTTATCACTTGCGACATTAGTTGTTTTAACACACATATAACATTTCATGGAACTACTGAACATTTCACTCCCAGAGAGACAGAGAGAGAAACAGAGTGAGCGAGAGAGGGAGAGGGAGAGGGAGAAGAACACCTGCCTTCCCATTGATAGCAGAAGAAATATTGTTGATAAGCATTAATGCAACTAATGCTTAGTTGATACAAACATTTTTATCGAACTCGAACTCGAAATCGAACACGAAGCCAATCAGTTAGCATAAACTAGGCAGACAAAAAGGTTTCCTTGTTCAAAGTTCGAATAGACTATGTTCAAGAACAGCCCATAAGCCCCGATATTGACAATGATACATTAGCGCGTGTGTGTCTAATAGTATTATTAACGGGTTCTACTGAACTTTGCAACCACAGAACAGAACAGTTAGATTTCGAGCTCGAAGATTAGATACCCGGCCAGACATGATATATATGTATTTATGAATTAAATTATCAGACATAACTTATTGTAGAACGATATTTAAAAGGATTACGAGAAACTACTAAATAAAGCTTAGTGAAAATATTTCAAAAATCTAAATAAAGATTACAAGATAATAAAAAAAAAACAAAAGCTTAGATGGTATATTTAAAAAATTAAGTTTGTTCGCTTAAGAGTTTATGCGCACTCAATAAAAGGGAAACAGAAAGCAATTCTATCAAATTATAAACACGTTTGTAAACATATGGCGTTAAGCTTCGTAAGGCTAGCATAAACGTAGTAGAACGATAAATACCCTGTAAACAAAAGTCTAACAAGTACACAACATTTAAATGATGCAAATGAATTTGCATTCTAAAAAAATAAACTTATAGTTAAAATTTCTTTTTTTTAATTATAAATATATATGTCTAAATAAATATTTATAAAAATATATGTAAATATGTACTTACACAATATTAAGCAGCTCAATTATAAGCTCTGCACGCAACTGCTATTTTTACAGCGTAATTTCACTTGCTTGCATGTTGCCGCACAATAACACAAAAACACAACTTTTAAAACACATTACAGCTTCAATTGCATTTAATGATCTAATATTTTGAATTAATAATCGAGTTGCCACCGCGCGTAAGCGATTGTCCAATTTCATACTTATCGATACATTCGGCTTCGCTTATTGAAATTACACGAACAGCTGATGGGCATCTCAGCTTAGCATACGCGCGACGCGTAATTCTGCAATTTGAAGCTTAATTAACGCGAGCAAATCATATTAGCACTCTTAGCCTTGCTCTGAATGCACAAAAACACTTTTTATATCACTTAAAAGAAAAAATAAAGAAATATTTATACACCACAAGCACAAATGCCGCGCAGATTGCAAAGCACGCAGCACAAACTGCTGTGGATACGGTAACACTGCCGAGTGCAGCGATGTATCGATAGCTTTTAGCACGCTTATCGGCATGTGCGTATTGCATACATTTTGCAACACTCTACCAATTAACCTCAAATCATCGCCAAATCCCAGCTCGTTGAATTTGTTAATAACCGACATTAAATCCATAACTGACTCCTCTGTGGCCGCATTGGGCCAGCGGCAGTGCCGAGCGGGGCAGTCTACAATGCCAGCCAAGAGAGCGTCAACAGCCGCGCAGCCAGCTGCCACCGCCAACACGACAACGACAACAAGTCCACTGAGTAACATGTCCAACGGAATGTCGCGGCTGACGCCAGCTCGAGACTTGACGCTGGGCGGACGCGGCACAGTCACGGCTAACAAGAAGGTGTTTGCGCCCAATCTCAATGCGGTGCGCAACAAGAATATGTGAGTAACTCATGCTCCAGGCAGATCCAGCACTGAATCTCATGGCATCAATTCTTTAATAGCAATGTAAAGACGTCCAAGGACTTTACGCAGCCGCGAGGTGCTCGCCGTGGTGCTCGAGGCGCTGCTGGTGGTGCCACTCGTGGACGTGGCGCTGGCAATGGCAACTCCACACTCATCCAGACGACTGGCGTGTTCTCCGAAGGCGCTGGCGCTGTGCACATACGCAAATCCTCGAGCGGAGGTGGGGGCTCGTTCGCGCGCGGCGGCGATGAGGTGACTATCACACGCAAGCGCAAGGATGAGAAGGCGCAGGATCAGCGAGTCAAAGAACTAATAGGCAGCGATGTCAGCGACGAAGACGAATCCTCGGCAGAGGAAAGCAGCGAACTCGATAAGACTGAATTGAACTTCAAGCCGGTGATGCTGAAGGAAGGTAAGAGATCCTAATCCTGATACAGATAGCCTCACGCAGCTATTGATAAGCCAAACTCTATCCTTGCAGGACTCTGGACCAGTCAGAAACTCAACATAAAACAGGATAGTAAGGATGCTGCAGGTAAGCAGAAATCCTAAAGCAAATTATCCAAATTGCCTCATTCGTTTGCCCTTTACAGACTCTTTGGCTGTGGCGCAGCATCTGCAGAACCTGCACGTGGGCCTGCAGTCCGGGCCGGTGGATCCGCCCGCGCAATACGGACGCTATCCGCGCAGCATTGCCGCCTTTCTCGAAGCGCCTCAATCACAGCTGTTCATCCTACAGCTGCCCAACGTGCTGCCCTGCGTAGCAGACGAAGCTGAAGAAGCAGCGCCAGCGGCGGCCGAGCAGCCAGCGGCGAGCGCTGCCACAGATCAGCCCAGCAGTCCGCTGCCCACGCCAGGCGGCGGAGGTGCGCCCAAGCCCAGTCTGCTGGCGCAGCTGGAGGAGGGTCAAATAGGCAAGATATTACGCTATCGCTCCGGCCGCGTCAAGCTGCAGCTGGGCGACACGCATTTCGATCTGGATCTGGGCTTGGATTCAGGTTTCCTGCAGGTGAGTCGCAGGATCTAAAACTGAGTTCCCTGTGGCTAATCTTTGCCTCTTCCAGGAGCTCATGTCCATTAGCAGCAATCGGGAGCAGCGTAGCGGCAACATGATCAACCTGGGTCCCATCCAGGCCAAGCTCAAGGCAACGCCCGACTGGGAGCATCTGTTCAGTCAGCTGGAGGCCGCTGCCAAGCAACCAAAATCCGCCACGTCTACCTTACCCACATCCGCATCCAGCACAGCAGCAGCGGCGGCGGCAGGAGCTGCCGCCACGTAGCACTCACCTAACTCTACGGCGGAGTCCAATTTAGATTTAGTATAGTTTAGTCTAGGAGCATGTAATAATTCTTGTAAATAGGACGCGTTCGTCGTAAGTTATTTAACTGCAAATTGATTACCGAGTAAACTCTATTTTTATACATATATACGAAACGAGTGAATTGTGAATTGTTTATTGTCCTAGTTGCCTAGCGCTTGCGTGGCACGCCCCTTAATCAGATTTCCAGCTAGGTCGATGGCAAAGTTATGGTCGACGGGATTGGCCAGCGCCGTTTCGATGGCCGCATCCAGGTTGTCGCGCGAGATGAATGTCTTGGACTGTTCGATTTCGTAGCGTACGCGCTCGGCGGCACGCTCCCGTCGCTCCTCCTCGCGCAGCTGGCCCGCCTCGAGGCGCTCCTGGACGTAGGCGACTTTCTCCTCGCGCTCCTTGGCCAAACGCACTTCGCGCTCGGCGGCAATCTTGGCGTTCCATTCGGCGTTTATCTCCAGGCAGCGCTGGAATTCAGCTTCCTCCTGCTCGGGCGTCAGCACTATGTGATCCGCCGTGGACGTCTCCTGCACACGCACCACCTCCTCTCGCAAATACTGACGCACTGAGCGCAGCTGGGTTCTGCATGAGAATCATGATTATAAATTAAGCTATATCTCTGTTTACTTTATCTTACTTGTAGTGATTGTGCAGCCGCATTAGCTCAGTGCGCTCCTCCTCGGTCTGCTTCTTACGCTCGGGCACGCGGAAGAGCTTGCTCTTGGCCACCGGCAGCCAGCGCGGCTTGCGGCGCCACCTGACGAATTCCAGTGCAAAGTTGTTGCTGCCAGTCTTGGCAGCCGCCACAGTGGACTGATTGAACAATTGGCAACCAGCGCGCAGCATGTTTTCTTTTACAAATTCAACTTTTTATATTTCTGCGTTGTTACGGCATCAAAACACGTTCGATAGTTTGATATAAACTATCGATATTTCAGCTGTTCTGTGCTAATTCGAACTGATTAGAGATGGGTATGGCGTACTCACATCTTTATTAATTTGAATATTTAAAAATATTTATTTAAATATTAAAATAATTAAATGATATGAAGAAACTAAAATTCGCAATAATTTATCTTTATTGATATTATAGTTTGCTTACCAACAACAGGGTGTTTGCTGTGAATACTTTTCATTTCATTTAAGCTGCTATCGATGCCGGCGATTATTAATCGATAGAATGTCATCAAAGGAGCCATGGGAACACTCCGAAAACAGGCTGCTTTTGAATTTCCCAACAACTCGAAAATCGACATTTGAAGACCGCATTGAATATAGTGAAGGAAAGCGAAAAACATGGACAAACCGCAGCTAATTGAACACCTACACGAAACCGTGAACTATACGGTGTACGACACCAAGTGGATACCGCTTTCGGCGAAATTTGTGGTGCTCGGCTCGAAGCCCAACAGCCATGGGATTCTGGACATTTACGAGCTGAACGAGGCTAAGCTGGAGAAAGTCAAGTCGGTGGAGAAGAAGGCGGCCTTCAAGTGCGGCACCTTCGGCGCCTCCTCGCTGCGCAACCGCCACATGGCCATTGGCGACTTCGAGGGACGACTCCAAGTGCTGTGAGTAAAGAAAGAAATACTCCAAGATATGTATAAGTATATTCCTTACCCACACAGCGATCTGGAGCGCCCTGAGATGGCTGTGTACAATGTCAAGGGACACGCGGGCATCATCAACTGCATCGATGCCATCGGCGGCACCCAGCTGGAGTGTGGAGCGCCAGAGATCGTGACGGGCAGTCGGGATGGCGCTGTCAAGGTGTGGGACATACGCCAGGGCCAGGAGCCCGTGGTGGACATATCGCCGCCCTCGCAGATGGGCGACGGCATCAACCGAAGCAATCTGCGGCGCGACTGCTGGGCTCTGGCCTTCGGGAACACCTACAACGAGGAGGATCGCCTGATCGCCGCTGGCTACGACAACGGCGATCTGAAGCTGTTCGATCTGCGCGCCATGGCCGTGCGCTGGGAGGCCACCATCAGGAACGGCATCTGCGGACTGGAGTTCGATCGCCGCGACATACCCATGAACAAGCTGGCGGTGACCACGCTCGAGGGCGGGCTTCTGGTCTACGACATGCGCACGCAGCATCCCACCAAGGGCTTCAGTTGCGTGGAGGAGCGCAATGCGGGCCGCAGCGTGGGCAGCAACGGCGTCATCTCCGGGCCCAAGGCCACCGTCTGGACGGTGCGCCACGTGCCCCAGAATCGCGACGTCTTCCTCACCGGCAGTGGCACCGGCTCCATACGCCTCTGGAAGTACGAGTATCCGGATCGCCGCGTGCTCGAGGATGCCGACGGCAACAAGGAGGGCGTCGCCGGCAAGCTGCAAATGATCAGCGCCGTCACGCTCAGCTCCCAGCCCGTGCACAGCTTCGACTGGCACCCGGACAAGCTCGGGCTGGCCGTGGCCGGCGCCTTCGACCAGAGCGTGCGCGTCCTCATTACCACCAAGCTGAACACGCTTTAGACACTAGATTTATATACATAGAATATATAGAATATATTGAAGATGCTTTAATATGTACAAGGAGTCGACTGGGTGTGGGAGAGGGGGGATTAGCTCCGCTGCATGCGCTGCTGCACGAGGCGGGTGAGCTCCGAAAGCTGCTGCTCGAGCTGCTGCATTTGGTCCGCTTGCTCCTTGGGCACCTCCACGAGGCTGGCGCGCTTGAGCGCATTCAGGCAGGCGGTGGCTGCGAGGCGACTCGAGTTCAGCTGCGACGTGATCATCGCCTCGCTCTCGTCCTCTGCGTGCTCCTTGAGGGCAGCCACCGAGAGCTCGGCCAGCTCTAGGCACAGGCCCAGCGCCTTCTTGGCATGCGCCGACTTCGTCTCCCAGCTGAGTTGCTTGGCCGTGTAGGCGCGATAGGATTTGACCAATCGCTCGGCCTTCTTCAGTGGCGTCGCTGCCACCAGGGCGGCCAGCTCCCAGACCATGGGCTCATTGCCGTGCTGCACGCACTGCTGGCCCAGCAGCTGGGTGATCCTGCGATGCAGCGAGCTGGACATCGCCTGCGAGGAGCAGTCCGACTGCATCTGCCTAGCGATGCCGTAGACAATGCGCGTGAGGACCTCCTCGTCCAGGAAGTGCTGCTTGAGCTCGCCCAGCCGCTGGTAGGCACGCATTGCATCCTCCCAGTGGCTGGTGTCCACCGAGACGAGCATGTAGTTCTCCCAGACCTTCCAGTTGTTGTAGTTGCACTTGAGGGCCTCGCCGAGCAGGCGGTGCGCTCGCTGCTTGTCGCCCAGCTTGATGAGGGCCTTGGCCAGATTGTTCCAGGACTCGAAGCCGTTGGGCTCCAGGTGGGTGTAGGCCAGGTACCACTTGACAGCCGACTCCCAGCGCTCCAGCTGGATGGCGCAGTAGCCGCAGCGCAGCAGGATCGGCTCCTGCAGCGCATTGATCTCCAGCGACAGCTCGTAGTGCTCGATGGCCTGGGCGTAGTCGGCGCGCCTGTAGAAGTAGTTGCCCCAGTAGGCCTGAGCCTTGCCGCTGGTCTGCTTGGAGTGGGTCCAGGCCTGCTCGTAGCATTGGGGCTCGTCGATGGCGTCGCCCAGCAGGCAGTAGAGCAGCACCGTGGGCTGCTTCTCGAGCTCCTGGCGAATGATCTCGGCGGCCTTGTGGCGCAGCTCGAGGCTGGTGTAGCAGTCGATGACCTGCGGCCAGGCCTGGATCTGCAGGCAGACATCCAGCGCGGTTTTGGTCATGCCCAGCGAACGTAGCAGCTCCACCAGCTGCAGCTGCACTTGCCACTTGGGCTGGACGAACGAGGCGAAGCCATAAGAGAGCCGAGCGCGCACCGTATGCTGCTCCGGGTTGTCCAGCAGCTTGACGCACTCCTCGCACTGCTTCCAGCTGCGTTCCACGGTGCGTCGCTGGCCCGACTCCTGATGGCAGTTCAGCAAGAGGGCGGCCTGGCGCACCTGCAGCGGTCCGTGCTGCTGGTAGAGCAGCGTCTGGGTGTACGGCTCCAGCTGCTCATCGGCCAGACGGTCCTTGGGCTGTGAGCGCTTCAGCTGCTTGCTGCAGGTCAAAGGAAATATATTTATATATATAAACACAGATTATGGGGTATGCTTTGCTTGCTACTCACACCTTGGCCAGCACCAGCGACTGCAGCACACTGGGAAGCGTCATCACCTCGTTGTCCTTGGGCTCGGTGAAGCGTATGCGTTCCAGGCGCGTGTCGTCCTCCAGCAGCAGCAGCTGTGGCAATTTGGTCGCCGCATTGCTCAGCTCAGCTGTGGGCAGGGTGTCCGACTCCGTTGATTGCTGCTCCACCTTCAGGCAGAGCTGCGGCAGCGGCTTCTGCTGGAACTTGGTGCGCACGCCCAGCAGCCCTTCGACCTTGAGCTCCACCTGCAGATGGGCGCAGAGCTCGTCCAGCAGCTGGGCCGCCAGATCGGAGCGATGGAACTGCAAGTAGCCATTGGCCAGCTCCAGCAGCAGCAGCGCCTGCAGCTCCAGCTGACCAAAGGCTGCCAGATGCGGACGCAACTCAGTGGCGGCCAGCTTGAAGTCCTCGTACAAGGCGCTCGCCAGGTCGTCCAGTATGTGCTGCTGCAGGCAGACCAGACGCAGGCGCCACCAGCAGAGCAGCTGTCGAAGAACGATAAAGATTAGCCAAGATTACGAGATAATCCCCAGATGGACGCACCTTCGACGTGGGCTGCGCGGCGCTGAGAGTTTTCAGCATTTGCTTTGCTATGAGCAGCAGCTGTGCAGTCTTGACATTTGGATTCAGCTCCTCGCCGCTGGCTTTCAGCTGCTCCAGCGCCTCGCTCTGCTCCAGCTGCAGCCCTCTAAGCATTTCTGTGCAGGCTTCGAGCTTGTCGAAGGGTCCAGTGAAATTGTTCTGCACAAAGGCGAAAATCAGGTGTAAAAAGTCATTTAGGAGCTCTGTTGCCTGCTCGTTGCCTTTCAGCTCCTGCTGGCAGTTGTCCTGCCAGCGTTTTATGATTGTCTCTAGCTCATTCACTGTCCACAGCTCCTGGCTCCTCCACAGCTTTCGCAGGCGCTCATCCGCCGGCAGAGCTGTGAAGAGAGTTTCTCTTTAATATTAACTCAGGTACTTGTGTATCATCATATCTTACCCTCCGCATCCAGTGCATCATTGAAGTTGCACAGAAAGTACTCGCTAAACGTTTCCTCTAGCATTTTAGCATGGAATGTGTTCGCTCTGCAACAATTCAGCGTCCCACGTGCGCGTAAACGTTTGCCGGCTAAGTAGCAGCTCTAAACAATTGCTGTATGCTGACACAAATTTAAATTCAATGCACTAATTTAAGCCGCACCAGTTTCACTTCATTAAGTGACAATTGCCTAATTTAATGAAATAAAACAAATTAAAACAACGACTAAATGGTAAATCCGGCAAGTGCAATAGCTTAAACTTATCGATAGCTTTTGATAAGTTGTCGGCAAATAAGTGGCGGCTGGCAGATATGTCTAATCGAAATATGTTTATTTTCAAATTGTCAATATATAAATTTTTATATTATCTTGAGTTGTTTTCAAGTCTTTTATTAAAATTTAATTAATTGATTGCCAATCGACTAAGAGGCATATTGCTTTTATAAGTTTTGTTATTAATATATATGTGCTGTGATTTATTCAGCATTTTTGGTATGTTGGTATTTTCTCTCATTTGCTAACATTGGGCACACTAAGCCTAATTTGCGGTGCATTTCCCAAATTTTGAATTCTGTCGTTATTTAACTTGAATTCAAACATAGCAAATTTAAGATATTTAGTTTATCTTCTTTGTTTATATTAAAATGAAAAACTTTCTATGAGTATTAAAGGAATAAGAGTAGATATACAATTCAATATTTAGTTTAATTTTTCTATTATTTATTATGTCTCTTTATCAAGAAAGTTGTGTCGAGTCTACACTTGGAAAAGATACTTTAAGATAAAGTTTTTGTTTAAGTACATGAAGTTATCGATAAGTGCTCATGTTTCTTGACGAAAGTTAACGAGAACTTATCGACTTACACTTTTAAGTACTTACAGCTACGATATGTATTTATTTTATATCCTAATAAGCCAACAGATGTTTATTTTTAAATGCTCATGCGCTTATCGTATTCTTAGACAATTTGCATAATTGCATGCAAGTTCACATTTCAATTAAACCGTCTGGCGGCGGCGTCTGCTGCTGATAAAAATAAATAAATTTCGAATTTCGCAAATATCTCAAAAGGCACATGAGACATATAAATTGCATATATAATTGAAAGAGAGAGAGAGAGAGAGAGAGAGAGAGAGACAGACTATACTTGTGGCTTAATGGCAATTATAATTTTCCCTTTACTTACATTTATCTACACACACATACATATACATTTGCACTTACACAAAGAAAGCGAAAAAGCTTTTTGCAATTTTTTTACGTCGTAGCCGGCCGTAGCTTCTAAATTTAAATTTCACGGTCAAGGTCGCATTTGCACCCGCTGCCAGCGCCGCTGCCGACGCTGTCGCGACGACACGTCGCGTCGTTAAACGTTGAGCTCGAAATACACATTATATCCAGAGATAATGCACAATTTGTGGGCACTGGAAAATTTGCCAACTGCTCTGTTGCATTTAAGTTGAATTTAAATTTATATTTATTTTTTGTTAAATTTATTATATATATTTTTTAATATTTATTAAAGTTTCTTAACGTTGTCCCTTAGTCTGCTGCCTGCAATCAGCATTCAAATTTATCAAACTCACCACAGCCGTAGAGCTTTTGCCTGTGCGCTCTTCTCTTTCTGTCGCTCTTTGGTAAGTGGAAGCTCTTGCTTGCTCTGTGCTTTGCTGTACTCTTTTGCTTGTGTTTGGCCAGTGGCCACTCTTTAACGTCGCTCGCTCTCCTTCTATCTCTCTCTCTGGTTGTTTTTTGTTGGCGTCCATTGCCGGCAGCTCTTATCATTGCGCTGCTGTTGCACGCCGGCTTCAAGTGCTCTCACGAGCACCGCATCGACGCATGCAACTGAAGTTCGGCTGCGTCAGCGACACTTGGCTTCGGCGTGGACGCCGACCCAAAACTGAGCTGCAGCTGTTGCTCCACGTATAAGTGTGTGTATGCGTGTGTGTGTGTATGTGTGTGTGCATGTAAATAGATATGCAAATTTAGTTGCATGCGCGGCGTCTAGGCAGGTGACTCATATTATTTATAAGCATGAAATGTTGACAAATTTCATAGAATTAGTGGAAGAATGCAAGAATGTAATTTATTTTTAGCTTGAGCTTAGTATAATTTATGTATTTTCGCTTGCAATTACAAGCGAAATACATACATGGGTCTGATTAGCGTGTCTAATTAAATTATAATATATATGTTTACATAGAATGCAATTGGTTTAGTATATATTCATATATATATTTCAGAGTAATAATTATATTATTATTTTTGCTGAATTTTATTTTTCGTTTTGTTCAATAATATATTAAAAAATTTGAAACCCACAATTTGTATTAGTTATCAATTTCAAAAAAATTTTTAAAATTTTAAATTGTCAGTTTAAAATTTTATATTTATTGTATTAGTATTTATTCCATAAGTGTATACTTTAATAACAATAATTATTAAATAGCTTAAAGTTTTAAATGTTCAAAGTGTTTATTGTTAACAATAAAATTTGCAAACAAATAAATACATTTCTTAATATAATTACTTTGTAATTTTATTATTAAATTGATAAAACATAAATATATTTCCTAATATAATTATTATTTCAAGAAATATATCTTACAATATTTTTAATAATAAAAAATATATAATAAATAGTTCAACAGCTCTGATAAATAAAAAAGAAAATAAAACGAAGTATAGTGTTAATAAATAAAATAGTAACAACGAATATTTTTTACTATTTTTATTTATTAACATTATACTTTATTTTATTTTTTTCTTTTATTTGTTAACTTAAGCTTTTACATTTGTTATGTTTTCAAGGAATTATTTATTGAGTAGTTTAATTAATATAAATAATAAGCATTTAGTTACTGATTAGTCAATTAATAATAAAGTATAATTCAAGGTAATAAAAATAAAAGAAGAAATTTAAATTAAATAAAGAAAAATATCATATAAATTAATAAATTTAGTTGAATAATGTTTATTTATCAATATTTTTTTCGTTAAAATCATTAACCTTATTTAAATTAATTATTAATATTCGTATATATATTTGTTATTAGTAATTTATAGTACATATTTAATAAAGATAAAAAAAATTGAGCATTTTCCTTTTCGTTTTAATTGATTTTTTTTACTAGTTAATATTTACAAATTAAATAAATAAAGTTTGAATATTACTTATTATAAAAAAAAAAAACACATTAAAAATTAAAATTTAATAAATAAACAATGAAGAATAGTTTTAAATTTTCAATTATTTAAATTATTTTTATATTTTTAGTATTACAAAAAGGATTTTTTATATGAAAGGCTTTTTATTCCTATTTTTTTTTAAATTTTTTTAACCCCTGTTAAATAAGCCAAAATTTGGTCTTGTTTTTGTCTCTTTTTGGCTAAGTTCCTAATTTGCGTCTTGTTTAAATTGCAAATAATAATTTTAAATAATTATTTGGCTAAGCGAAACCAGTTTGTTAATTCAGTTGAAACATTTACTGACTCACATTTCACATTTGATAATATATTAGTATTATATACATATATGTATATATATTTTGTGTATATATATGTCTATATATTTCTCTCTTTCTCTCAAGGTCACGCAGGCAATAAATGAACAAATAAATATAATTTTAATAACTAATTTAATTGCTGAAGCAAAACTGCGAAGCTGCCTGTCGCCAGTTATTTGCAACACCTGTTCAATTTATATATATATAAGTATATATATGTATACATACATTATTTTTTATGGCCGATTTTCTGCGCCGTCGCATCACTCTCACATTTTCCTAGCCCACTTTTGCCCAAACCCCTCGACGAAAAGCCAAATTGATGTCAGCAGAGGCTGCGTCAGCAGCAGCGTCTGCAGCAGCGCCAGTTCCAGCAACAACAACAACTGTGGCAGCATTTCCATTTTCACTTTCACAGGCCGCAACTTTCACAGCTGAGCCACTCGCCTCCTTTCCCATTTGCCATTTGCCAGCTTTTGCATCACATTCCGCACGCTGCGCGACGGCGCCACAATTCGACTTGGGTTTCCGTTTCATGAGCAAAACTCAAATTTAAATAATAAAAAAATTAAACAGAGTTGACAAAAATCAATCAAATATATTTATTTATTAATATTTATAATCATTTATTTAATATAAAAAAAAGAATATATGTCTGGACGGGATGTAAATAAATTTGTAGTCAGCTCGGGCATTATATGAAGTCGATTACATTTTTTATGGCTAGAAACCCTGTGAGATCAGACATAAAATCAGTAAAGCTAACTTAATATATAGATATAGCACAAGTTGAGTTAATACTTATAAGATAAGCCTTGGACAGCAACCTTGAACTGATGCTAAAAACTCAGTTTGGCTTGCAGTGATATAAAGTCAAGATAAGTATAAAAAATATAATATAATTTATAATATAAATATGTACAATATATAAAATTAAAAATATAAAATAAATAAACATATAAATAAGTAAAAAAATTCTAAAATGCTGAGGATCAGAATTAAAATCTTTTATAAAATATATATATATATATATATATATATATATATATATATATATATATATATACATATATCATATAATAATTAAACCTTATCAGAATGTTGCAGTTAGCTATACTCCTTTCGAGATTTGGCATTGGCATTTGGTATTGAAAAAATCTTAAGAGTCGAGAAGGCCAAGATGTTTACGTTCTATATATCCAGTTTTCCCAGCTAGGATTATATCTCGATCCACAGTATAGCTAGTCTACAGCAAATGACTTTCACTATGAATATCTCTCTATAATCTCTGCTTGACTGATATGCTCTTTGAGCCCTTATAACTCTAACGACATTTCGCCCTCAAAGGCCTCAACGATAATGGTTGCTCGATCAAGTCGAATTAATCACATTTCTAATATGTTGTTCGTTCAATTGCCTAAATGCGGCTAAATATGGTCAGCGCATGCTAAAAAGTTCTATTGAAATTAATTCATTTCGCACTTAATTATTCAAATGCTCTCACACGCGAGAGGAGCTGGAGAGCAGGCGAGGCGAAGCGCGCAGGGGGGAGGCAGAGCAGCACGGCCAGCAGAGGAGCAGTGGAACAGAGGAGAAGACGCTGACCTTGGGCCGTTTTGGCTACGCCGCTGCTGCTATCGCTGTCGCTGCCTCAGTCTCAGTCGCTGTCGCTGTCGCTGTCGCTGCCTACGTTTGGCGATCAAATAACGCAGAAAGCAAATGCCAAAATATGATCATAAATTCGAAAAGCTCGTACATCTACTCGTATTACCCAGAACAACAGATTTATAGCTTATATAATATATATATTTATATATGTATTTTTATTGTTTATGTAGTTGTGTGTGTGTGCGTGTATATTGAAGCAGTTTTCAAAAATAGTTTTTGTTTTGAATAGAGCGAAAAACAAAATAGTTGCACAAAGTGCGCAGTTCGATTTTGGAATAGAACAACTTCTAAGTTCTAGACATATATACGTCGGAGTGACATCACGTGCTATAGGATCAATGTTGAGCATTGCTTTCAGTGAAATAACTTCCTTATATACAAGCATATATACATTAAGATACTATATCATATCTGTCTTAATGCTTATCTCTCTGAATTTCCTTATATATATAATTTCCTATATATATATAGTTATATGCTATATCACAATTTATCTCACATTATGTTTATCTTTCTGAATTTCCTTCTATAAAAATACAGATAGTATATCTTTATATCTTTAAGTATCTATTCTTATATACATATTTATACATACATATATATCTATTTATTTCTATATTATTTTAAGCTATATTTTTCATTTCTCTTTAAATCATTTTCATCATGCAATCATTTCCTGAATTTTATTTATTTTTGCAGCTATTTCACTCGAAACTTCATTCAAGCTTCTCACTTGTCAGTTTCTCACACTTCCGATTAACTATGAAATTTCACACTCACAGAATATTTCCACCTGCGAGTAAATATTTGTGCGCAATCCACTGAAGAATCTCCTGCCAAGCCCCCTTGGCCAGTGGCCCACAGTTGGAAACCTGTTCGACGTTTAAAGCGAGAAAATCGATAGAGTTCCTATAGTCTAGACTGAGGCATCTGAGCTACACATATAAGCTAATGTATACCCATTCAAGCCATTATTTAGCTTGAATGTGGCTATATACAAATAGCTATATAAAGTTTAAAAATTATAATTAAAATAAGTAAAAAATAATACTATACTGCTGCAATAAATAATATAATAAAAATAATAATCAATAAAATACATAAAATATTATAACAAAAATAAATATATATATTATACTTTTATATTATATAATATATACTTATATTTATTTTTATTATATTATTTTATTTATTTATAATTATACTTTTATATTATATAATTTATAAATTTATTTTTATTATATTATTTTATTTTTTTTATAATTATACTTTTATATTGTATAATTTATATATTTATTTATATTATATTATTTTATTTATTTTATTGATTTTATGGTATTATTTTTTATTTATTTAAATATTACATACATTTTTTTGAAAAGCCTCTTCAACTTAAGCTACGCTCACACATTTTTATCACTATTTACAGGGCATTGTCTAAGTCCATCACAATCGCTAGTTAGTCACGCCAACTTGTTGTTATTTCACATTTGGTTTGTTCTAAGCAATATTCGCATCTTGACCTTGAACAATTATTGTTTATTAATATTGCTGTTTGTTTTTTTATTTTTATTTATTTTTGGTGTTGTTGCTATACAGTTCAATATATACCTATATACCAAAATATATATATATATATGTATATATATATATATATACATATATTTATATATATGTTATATTTTAAATATACATATTTTTTGATTCAAGTTTTAGGTATTATTCCCGTTTCGAATACCCTGTAACTGCAGCACTTAAATAAACAAAGCTTTATCAAGTCTCTGCCGGCACATATGAGCTGAATTATTAGGAAATAAATATTGATGAACAATTTAATGGAAGGTAAATAATGACAACTGAATACCCTGTAACTATGGCTAATGAGTGAAAATGCTGCTAAGGCATAAGAAGTATAAAAGCTGAACTGAAATTGAAATATATCTAATTGAACTATGTATAAATTAAAAGTTTTTAAATGTGGATTCTATAAGATACCACAGAAATTTAGAGATATAATTTCTAAGTCTAATCTGATTTTAAATACAATTTATAATTATAAATTAAATCAATTTTTATTTTATTTTCATTTTTAGTTATTTTAGAATTTGAACTTTATTTTTTTTAATATTTTATATTACTATTAAAACTCACACTATTATTGTTTTTTATCATTAAATTTATAGAGTATCTTCTAGTCGACTAGCATACTTTATTTACACACATTTTTGTTGCTAGTTTCGGGTTTCTTAGCCGGCGTAAGCCCAGACATATTCTTAACAAAAAAAATTCAACTCGTTCTGGCCTAGCAACAAAAACATCTACCGTATATAAATAAAATATATAGATGTATATAGAGAAATTAATATATATTTTATATATACAAATTGATATATATATTTTATATTTATATATAACTTATATATATTCCTTAAATTTATATAGGTATATTTCGCTTATGAACACCTATTGGGTATTAATCAATTCGCGACGCACACGTGTCGATCTTTTGTGAAACTGTTTATTATATTTATAATTTAACGATCTGTAAATCAAATAATTAAAAACAGAAAAAGCCTCGACTCATCTGGATCTGCATCTGGAACTGGATCTGGAATGATGAAAAATCACAAAACGTGCGATTTGCAACATAAATTTAGCTGCTACAGTCGATCAATAAAAATGTTCTTTATAATTTATGTTCGATATTAAAGGCGAAGAACAACGAAAACATTTGGGCACTCGCCTTCTCAGCAGCTTTTCGATCTAAGTGGAGCGTAAAATGAGCTCGTGAAGCAAAAGCTCAATAGACGGAAGAAGGTCGCTGTGATCGGGGTAACGCCTCAACTACGCGGACAATATAAATGTATATGTTTATATAATTGTATATACAATAATCGAAATACGATATTCAACATACGATATTCTGTAAACTACACTCTGCACATTTTGTTTTAAAGTATACAAACAAAATATACGAAAAGCGATATTCCATATACGATATTCAGCATATAGTATGCTATAAAAATTATATTTGTAATTATTTATACAAAATATACGATGTACGATATACAATACACTATATACAATATTGTATTTACAATAAACAACCCAAGACACGATATATACTATATACGATATATGTATTTTCTCTTATACTTGCTACCCTTACGCCCCCTTCATTTCTGATTTGGGTACGAGAACTGTCCTTGAACCTCATTGCATACGTAATGCTCTGCACTTTACACGAAAAGGCAGCCCATGGTGAAATTTAAGCGCAGCAGTGAAGGGAGTCGCTTGCTCAACTATGAAATACCCTGTAAATAAAAGAGCAGACCTAGTCAAATATATGGAAGATAAAGTAAAGTAAATATCAACTAATTTATTTTTAACTATTTGCAGTTCCTCGACTTGTTTACTTAGCAAGTTTTTAACCCTGAATCGATATGCCTATACTGTACTGTGTATATACATATATATATATATCAACAACGTAATGTCAGGCACTTTATAATTTTGTCAAGGGTTTTCGATTCGCAGAGTTCGCATTTTTTACAAGTGTTTACGTGGAATATACAAAGTAGCCTTCATGTATGTATGTGTAAAGATATACATACATGTATCCATGTGTATATTATATACAGACTGTATGTCATTACATTTCTGAAAAATAAATATCTATATATGTATAGCCAAACAATGTCGTAGAAGATATAAAGAGTTGTCTTTGTACAACTTTAAATATCTCAAGATAAAAGTTAAATCAATTCCATTCAGAGATCATACGATCTACTGCAGTTCAGAATTTGAAAACCTGGGAGTATTTGAATGGAGTGGGATTATTCTGTAAAGTTATATATATATAGAGATTACCTTAATCCTAGATTATTAATTTTAGCATTTTTCTACATTATATTATATATACTAGAGTCCCGGGTATCCACCAGTCGGGCTGACAAATTTCTCTGATTGTCTTGAAGAGGCCAATTGAAAGAAACAAAAATTTGACTATCTACATATATTTATATATATATTTATATAATTGATATTTATTTATTTATTTTTGGGCGTGCATTCGTCGCCGATTCGCTTGCATTGTTCAGCATTTAGCGACAGTTACTCACACGGCGCGGCGCGCATTCGCACGTTCTACGTTCTGCGTTCCGCCTCCCATATTGCTTCATACGTCATATACGTATGAGCACATACGTCAGGCGACTGGCTGTTGCTGTTGCTGTTCGTTCCTCAATCTTTCTCTTTGGCTTCAGCTATGCCCCTCGCGCTCCCTCCCCTTGACCCTTACGACTGTTGTTGTGAGTTATTTGCGTCGTCGCCTGAGTTTAGCGGCCCTGTCGCGCGATTTCAAGGACGCGCCGCTTTGTTTTGTTATTGTCTGGACTCTCTCACATTGCCTCTCACATTGCCTCTCCGCCTTTCACTCTCTCTTTCTCTCTCTCTCTCTCTCTCGCTCGCCCGCACAAGTAACTTGGCTGCAGCGATTGCTTCTGAAACAACAAAAAGTGCATTGAAATCACTTTCAGAATTTGGAATCAAGCAATGGAATTTTAATATTTATTTATTTTTTTTATTTTTTCTGCTTCTTTTTTTACTTTTTTTTTATATTGTGAAATGTACTCGAACTTTGCATTTATTTTGCTTTTGTCGCCGCTTTTTTTCGCGTTGTTTATTTAGAATTTTAACGCTTTTTTCGGGGCATATTTTATGGCCTGCTTGATTTACTTTTGCCCGGTGCAAGCGAAACAAACAGACAACAACAAATGAAATTCGCCTTTTGCACAGTCAAGGTTAAGCTCTGCTGAGTGGGCGGCACAGGGGGCGGGCGGGCGAGGTGGCTCACATAAATAAAATTTCTATTTATCTAATTAACAAATTAAACTCCGCAAATGCCGCGCCGAATAATAAGCGATAATTTAGCAAATAACAAAAACAGAAAAAAAATACAAGCAACAGCAGCCGAATTGCAGCTTTTAAAAGAAAACAGAACTTAATACAGCAACAACAACAGCAACAGCAACAAATTAAATAGCAAAAATAAAAAGCAAATAGAATAAAAATATTCAGGTTTATGGTCAAGGACGCGAAGTGAAAAGCTTTAAGGCAGCACGAATGCCAAATGCCCTACATATGCAGGTAGGGGCAAGTGCAGCTTTGAATATCGTATATGGGATAGTTAGTCGTGCCGTTATATTGATTATCGTATTTTGTATTGTATAGTATAAATACGATTATCGATTATGGTATTTTGTCTTATATCGTAAATTTACGATTATTATACAAAAGACAATACAATATTATTTGACATTATCGTATATTTGGTTATATCGTATTTTTTGTATTTTTCTATACCGTATGGTATATCGAATATTTGATAGTTTATCATTATATAATTAACTTAATTCATTTCGTATCGTATGTTATATCGTATTTAGCAACGTATATCGTAACGTATATGGTAACGTATATCGTAACGTATATCGTAACGTATATCGTAACGTAAATTTCAACCTATATCGTAACGTATATCGTAACGTATATCGCAACGTATATCGTAACGTATATCGTAACGTATATCGTAAGGTATATCATAATGTATATCGTATATTTGATCGTTTATCCTAATACGATAATACGATATTCATTCCCCATATAACGAAAGCAATATCGTACGATATATACATATGTACATAAAATTATCGTATCTCATATTATAGCAAATATCGTATATCGCTTCACTTATCATAATATACACGTATATAGTTTTGCTCTCCATTTTTCTCATATCGTATCGTACAGCGCATATCGTATCATATACTGCATACCGTATATCGCTCATCGTATATTAACGCCCATTAAAATCAATATGGAAACATTTAACGCATCTTTCAAGAACAATTCATTCGATCTTGAGTCAAGCCCATTGCCGCGCCGCCCTGAAGAGCAGCGGGTAAAGACGACGCGTCTCATTTAAAAGCAAATCAAATCAAATACCTATACTTAAGCACTAATACTACCTACCCACATACATACACTCACGCATACATATTGTATACTTAATGAGCCGTGGGGGGCTCGTGCTTTTAATTAATGATCTGAACTTGGACGGATCGGACAGTCCGACTAGTTTCGGTTTCTTTTCGCTTTGTCAGTTTTAGTCAGTTTCCAAAGTCGTTGCAAAGCGGAAGTTAAAGCCGAATGCATGTTGCTCTTATCGCGATGCTCTGACGCAGTCAGCCGTTCGCCTTTCGTCAGCATATTCGCCTGATTAGCTATCGGAGCAGGGGGCCGTCCAGCGAAAAGGGGGCGGGGCAGCTTAATTGAAAACGCAGACGCGGGCCAAAGTAAATGCTAAAAATTCTTAGCTTTTTTCACTTTTTTTATATGCGACTAAAGCAAATTCTAATAAACGCGACGCGACCAAAGTAAAAAGGCATTAAAATATACACACAACAAATTCACACACACATACACTCGCACACACACAGACAAGACAACACAACAAAAATCAAACACAAAACGTTGTTCAAGGTTAGGGTTATCATATTGCCAAGATCAAGGCTATACGACTACTAAAGCTGTTGTTATAGAGACAGACATTTGTCAGTCGTTAGGCGTATGTATGTGTATGTGCCTCTGTGTGTGTATGTGTGTGTATCTGTGTGTGCTACACTGCGCCAGACAGATCGTCGAACGGTGCGCGGACGTGCAAAGCTTCTGAGAACTGGCTTAGCTGACCATTATGTATGGGACTGTGTGTATGTGCGGCTGTACCCATATAGTATTTTGCCATTTAAATGCCTGGGATTTATGGTAATGTTTTATATATATATAAGTATATATAATATAATATAATGTGCAATATATATGTATATGTATTGCCATTTGCAAAAAAAAAAAAGATATTTGCTCCATTTTCTTATCGACTAAATAAAAGATATAGCCACTGCACAGATTTAGTTTTAGTCATTTGGCGATAATAAAATAAAAAATAAAAATAATGAATAAAAAATATATTAAATTAAAAAATTAATAAAATTAAATATTAAAATAAATTTTAAAAAAATTATTAATAATCGTGCAACATATAAATAATCATGCAATATATAAATAATAATAAATATAAAAAAAAATATTAAAAAAAATATATAAAATAAAAATGAAATAAAAATAAAATAAATTTAAAAAAATTATAATAATCATGCAATATATAAATAATAATAAATAAAAAAAAATAATGAATAAAAAATATATTAAATTAAAAAATTAATAAAATTAAATATTAAAATAAATATTAAAAAATTATTAATAATAATATATTCAAAGAAATTAAAAAAGTGAGTGGAAGACATATAAATCTATCTTTCTTTGACTATACAAAATACATACATTTTTCTGTTTATTTATTTTAATTTAAAAATTTTTGTATTTTTATTTTTATATATTTTTATTAATAAATATAAATTAATAATAAATAAATAAATAGTAAATTAATATAAAAAATAATAAATAAATATTAAATAATTTATAAACAAATATATAATATATCAAAAATATTTAAAAAATTTAATAAAGAAACATGTGTTTATACATATTAATAATAAATTCAAAGCAGCTACAAAATGAATCAGTTTTAGAATAAAATAATATCAAAGTTCTGGATTAAAATCTTCAGTAGAACCCTTAAAGCACATACGAATCAAATATGCAAATACTCAAATAAACTATATAAAAGCAGTAATCATATATTATCATATGGCCTCTACTTTCCCACTACAACTCATACGTCTCCATCCTTCATATCCAATAACACTTAAAATTGCAATCGTTCGGGTATCACAGCGAAACCGGTCAAGGTTGCCCTGTTTCGAGTGGGTGTATCTCTCACATTTGCGGTGCTTGCATTCAACAATGAAATCGATTCGAAATCGATCCACATTCGATAATTACCCATCAGCGTTGATTAGCGGTTTATTTATTGGACTTCTGCTTCATGTTTGATTTTCGCTATGAATTTTGATTCATTTCTTGAGGAAGTCCGGCTAAATGATATGTGCTGGCACCACAGGTCTGAGGTCTGAGCTCTGCTGCTCTGCGTTGTCATTGGGCGTTGCATATTAAAACGGAATCGCAGAGATAAAACAATCGATCGATCGAGGGCTCTGCCTCTCGGAAGTGGATATAGTTTATTCACGTCTAACGGTGTTTCATGCATTCACTCGCGCCACGCAGATCATGAATGAAGGAAAACTGGTTTCACGTTCTATGGACCATGAGTGCGAGGCTGTATTTGGTATTTGTATATGTTGATGTTTGCTTGACTCATCTGCATCTGTAGCTGGATGTCTCTGTCTGTATCTGTATCTTTGTATCTGTATCTGTACTTCTCAATCTCTGTGTCTATATCTCCGTATCTGCATCTCTATATCTGTATCACAGAATCTTTAGCTCTCTAGATAGATATCTATGTATCTGTATCTGTACCTCTGTATATATGTATGTACATAATTATAATAATAAAATTGTGTATAATAATAATAAATATATATTAAATTAAATTTAAGCAAAAAATAAAATAAATAAAATAAAATAAATAAAAGAATCCATATCTGTGTATTGTATCTGTATCTCTCTATCCGTATTTTAAAATTTTTTTTTTTTTTTTTTTTTTTTTTTTTATAAATTTCCTTATTTTTTTTTCTTTTTCTCTTTTTCTTTATTTTTATTTCAAAAACTTTTCCTCTCTAGATAGATATCTATGTATCTGTATCTGTACCTCTGTATATATGTATGTACATAATTATAATAATAAAATTGTGTATAATAATAATAAATATATATTAAATTAAATTTAAGCAAAAAATAAAATAAATAAAATAAAATAAATAAAAGAATCCATATCTGTGTATTTGTATCTGTATCTCTATATCCGTATCTCAGAATCTATAACTCTGTATCTTTATCTCTCTGTATCAATATGCCTATATCTATATCTCTGTATCTATATCTCTGTATCTGAATCTCTGCATCTTTTCCTCTCTCAACTTCTATCTGTATCTATTAACTAATTTGCATCTTTATCTGTAGCCCTCAAGTTGTTTGCGCGGGCGAGTGTCAAACGTGTAAGTGCTGCTGGCATATTCGGCTTCGGTTTTCCAATCTGTTTGCGCCTCCATTTGTTTCTTTATTTGTGTGAACTTGCGCTTACTGGCTAGCTGGCTAGCTGTCTGTTCAAGTTCAAAGCCCAACCCAAAGATCAGCTGAGCTCAGCTCTTCGCCTTCGGCGACTAAAAAGCATAGTTAGTTAAGGTCAGTCCGCGGCGTTGAAATTGTTTCGACTGTTTGGCGACGCCCAGATCCAAATATTGACGCTGACGCTCTAAATAGCCCACCAAAGCTGAGCGTATCGCGGAAAAACCTTCACTACCAAAGCTATCTCACTCGTCGCTCGGTGCTCATTGCTAGTTGCTGTCGACACCTTGACTCCAATTCATCGACTCTCAAGCAGAGGAGCTGCTGCTGCTGCTGCTGCCGCTGCTGCTCTGGCTGTGCGCTTGGCAACCAAAACTTGACCCAATTTCGAGCGTGGAAAATATGCCGCATGGCCTGTCGCTCTTGTAAGTTTGCTGCTTTGTTGTGTGTGGTGGTGGTGTTGTTGTTGTTGTCTGGCCCAAATTTAGCCATAATAATGTTTGGCTGACGCGCCGGCCCCTGACCCTGACTAGCTTTGGGGCTCCTGTCGCGGCGATGGTGGTCTGCGGTTGCCAGTGACTCAGATCTTTATTGTTGTTGCTGTTGTTGTCGTCGTTACTTGAATACGCTGCCCAAGGCGGCTCACGTTTCGGCTCATTTCCTGTTTAGCTTTGGCCCAATGCAGACAATTCCGACCCCAGATCAAGATCAACAAACTGTGCTGCGTCTGTTCGCTTTCGTAAAATGTAAACATGCGTTGACAACTCGCGTTTCTCGCTCAAGTTCTTATAGCAACAGCGATCTGGCAAGTGTCCGATAAGGGATCGCAAAGCATACAAACAATAGCTCTCTCTCTCTCTCTCTCTGTCTTTCTCTGTGAATCTGAACGGATAATGGACACCAGCAGATTTACACGCTTGTCTTTGTTTCCCTGTAACCCTATGCCTTTATTATAAATAAACTCTGGAATTGAGTTCAATGGCTCGTTGGGGCTCGATTACGCCCACATTCCAACGGAGACTGTCACCGAGCCGAGCCGAGCCGCCACCGCCATATGGCGAAATTACCATACGCAATTGCTCAAAAGAGGATCCCCACTCCGCGCTGTCCCGGTAATTGCCCGAATATTATATATCCTGGGATTCTGTAGGTAACGTGTCTCGCATCAAAATAAATTTCTCAGTTTTTGCATAATTCATAAAGGAGTCTCCGTAAATCACACCCAGTAATGCGGGACTCAGGCAGGCACCAAGCGCCAAAGCGAAGCCTTCGCCAAAGAATTACAAAATTATTTCGCTTTTTTTTGTGTTTTTTAAATATACGCATATTTATGTCAAGGCTAAGCCATAAAAGCAGACATTAAGCTGCAGAACAAGAAGAGCTCTTTTATTAAAATATAAAGAGCAGTACTTGGGAGGGAATGCATAGGGAATGTAAGTATGATGGAATGGGTGAAAAGTTTAAATAATAATATAAATAATAATATAAAAAAAATCAATTTAATTATACTTAAAAAAAATAAATTTGGAACTATTTGTTTAATATTTAAATTTTTTTTAAATTAAACAAATAGTTCTAATTTATTTTTTTTAAATATGAATAAATTGTTAATAATAAATTGTTAAAAATTATAAAAGATTTTCTTTTGTATTCAAAAAATTTAATTACATATTTTTGAGTTGAAGTTTGAGTAAATAATAATAATAACACTGCCAAAACAAAATGTTAATATTTAGAAATAATAAACTTTTTTTATATATAAAAAAAATAAGAGGCATATTTTCCAAATTTAATATTTAATTAAAAGACATTTTTAATATTAAAAACAAATTAAATAATAATTCTTTGCAAATATTTATATAAATTTAATAATTTAATATGTAAAAAAAATTTAATAACATTTTAATTTAAAAAAAATTTAATAACAATTCTTATATTTAAAAAATGATCCAATAAGGATTATTTTCTAGTATTTAAAACAAATAATCAGAACTTTTTTTAATATTCAAGAAAGTTAAAAAAAGAATCCTTTTCTTACATTAAAAAGGAACAAATAAAAATTCTTTTTAAAGCATTTTTTTTTTCAATTTAAAAAAATGTAGATTACATATTTATTGCTTAAAGTTTTTAACATTTAAATTCATTAAAATTTTCAAGTACAATTGAACAATTTAATTTAATGATTTAAATAGTTAAGAGCAGTTCAGTTGATTAGAGTATAGCAAATAATAAAAAAAAAGATTATTAAATAAATCCTCCGCTATTAATAATATGAAATTTAATTCCAACTCAAACAAAAAGCGAGCAAGAAAACATATTATATTTGTACGTAAATGTATTAATATTTATTTGGATTGACTCTTGTGACTATTAGCATAATGATCATAATCGAAGTTCTACAATTATTATAGAACAAATATTATTCTGCTTAAAATACGTAATATTATTTAATATTTAAATGCTTACCCCCACACAGAAGAAGAAGAGGAGGCGCACTGGACGGCTGACCACCAGGAGATCAGGAATGCGACTGAAGAAGCGCCCAACAGGCTTTCGCTCTATTTAGAGCGCGACACTCCCACTCAAAATCTAGCGAAACTCTCGAGTTATTCTCGTCTATGCTGGCTGCCTTATGACTGCAAGATCTCCGATCACTCACACAGGCGTGCCTAAACTGACTCAGCTCGTAGTCCTCAGAGACGCTGAGAGTTCTGCCAAGCCTCTTACATATAAATATACATATGACTCTTTGTCTAATGATCATTTACATAATGATCACAAACAATTGCTTAAATTTACAAATACAACTAATACAATTCAGCTTAAAATACTTAAATTTATTAACAAAATAAACACAAGAGGAGCACTGCACGGAACGACTGACCACCAGGAGATCGGGAGGGCGACTGAAGCAGCGCCCTGCAGGCTTGCCCTTTTTATAGGCTGCGAGCCTCCCACTCATAGGCTCGAGGCTCATCTCTTGAGCCTTTCGCTCAGTTTGTTTGACTCGATCGCTAGGCGACAAATGGGAAGGTACCTTAACTGCTCAACTTTGGTGCTGCCTACCCAGCAAGCATTTTTGAAGTTAACAAAGCATAATTGAGTCTTTTATGAGTCGCGCGACGATTGAAAATAGTCATATTTGCGCTCATTCTCTGATCATAAAAGACTGTTTTGTCGGGAGATAATGGTGCCCTAGTCGCGATTCATCTTGATCAGTCGCTTATGACCCTTTTTTTTAAATCATTAAAGAGTCTTCCACGAATCATAATTTAATCATTTCTCACTCATATTCGAATGAAATTTTCAAAAAGTGCCGTTGAACTTAGATCTTAAGCTTAGATAAGAATCGCTTTTGGATCAGCCAAGCAAGCAGAATGTGAGTGAGAATATGAGTGCATAGTAACAAAGCAAAAACAAACAACGATCATATGTTAATTACCTGCATGCTCATTTGGCGATTGCTTTGCATTTCGTTTTTGTATTTCAAATCAATCATACTTTGAGCATATGAAAGGGTCAATTATGAGCCTGTCGATCGCCCAGGAGACTAGTCGTTTTTTAATCGTCAAGGGGGCTCAAATGCTTGCAGGGTACCTAATGCATTTTGGATCTCCGCTCTCTGTCGACAGTCAGAGCGGAGAAATATATTGAATTTACTCAGCTCGTTGCCTAAAATCAAGAATATATATTTTATGACTGCACTCAAGAGCCTTGTTGCCACCTACATACATTTGCACATAAACTTAAAGTTCTGAATGTACTTGTATGTAAAATAAATATGTGTTATATTTAAATAAATGTAACAGAAAATAATTAAATTATTTTTTATTCAAAGTATAAATATATTAAAATTTATTTAATATATTTCAACAGTTTTTGCTAAGCATAACTAATACCAATAACTAAAATATAAATAGATTAAATAAATATAAATATTAAATGAACATACTCTTTTGCTGATGACATTTAAATAACTAACAAAATTTTAAATGAAATAAATAAATTTGATTGTTATTCAAAATACAACACGTAATAAAAATATATGTATTTAATATTATAAATTTATTTATTATTATATATATATATATATATATATATATATATATATATTATGTATTATACTTATTTGCTAACAGCTTTTGCCAAATATTATTTATGCTTTAGCATAATAAATAAACATAAATATATCAAATATATGTATACTTTTACAAATGCAATTTAAAAAATAAATAAAAAATGTTAAATTAAATAAAATTATTTCTTTAAAAATATAAACAAATTAAATAAATTAAATTCAATTATATTAATTAATATATAAAATATATTAATTAATATTTTGTATAGCTAAACAGTTATTACTAAACACAAATTATGCTATTAATATGAATGTATTAAATAAATAAAAGCATATATTAAATGACAAATAAATATATGCTGTTGCAGATTAACTTTAAAAAATAAAAAAAAAATTGTTTAATGAAAGGATAATCATTAAAAACTAGAACTAAATAAATATATAAATAATAAAAAATATATTTCAACAGTTTTATCAAAATAGAAATATATATATGTATATTAAATATTAAAGAAAAACTTTTCTTTTGCGTATGATATTTATTAGAATAAAAAAATTATATATATAAAAATATAGAAAATTATAAATATAAATATATATTATAGATCAACAGTTTTTTTTTTTTGTAATATATCAAATATTAAATAAATACATTCTCTTACAGATGAAATTTAATTTACAATCAATTTACAACTGGTCTTTATCAGATATATATATAGTATAACATATGTACATATATACATACATATCTTATTTGGTTACGCATCCGGCAAGCCCACACAAAGCCATGCCAAAACCAAATCTGACCACACAAAGCTCATCAGAGAGCATTAATGCAGCCAAGGACAACTTGATTGACCAGAGTCGAGGCGAGGCGAGGCGAAAGATCGTCGCCGGGTCGCATCGCCAACATATTTCCGGCGTCAATATTTGGTCTGTTTTTTTTTCTTCTTCTTCTTGTGTTCTCGTTGTCTCTTGGCTTTTGTCTTGGTCGCGCAGTGCACTTATTAGCTGCTTCCTTTTGCAGACAAATGCAGACAAAAGAAAAGATCAGCTGCAGACCCTGAACTTTGTCGCCTCGAATCGACTCGCAGCGAGTGCGGAGTCAGTGGAGCCGCCGAGATTGAGATTCTGATGCCAATGCCAATTTTAATTCTTTGTGCTTGGGCACTTGCACAGCAGCACTTGAGTTCTGCGGCTGTAGCCTTTGGCTCGCCTTGAATTGAGTGAGTGAACCAAGTGATTAAACGCATTTCCTGCCCCTCCGCTCACTCTCCCCACGGCCTGCCCGGCCCTGCCCTGCCAGCTGGCCTTTTGTATCGGCGTCTGCATAATGCTCCTAATGCATAAAGCGCACAAGGACCCGGGCTTCTTGGCACCCTTGAACTGCATATTGACCGCTTAATTAGGGCGTGTAAGCATGGTCGACATTCTGCTTTGTATGCGCCAGTCGTCGAACCCCGCGGAAACCCCTAAAGTAAGTACAATGCCCAGCCAGTCTGATCGCTCGCTCGCTCGCTCGCCCGGTCTATGGCCTGCCACGCGCGTCAACATTTTTAATTGTGCGCTGCATATCATTTGATATTAAATAAGTATATATGTAAATATGTATATACATATGTGCGTATGCATATTGTAACATACATATATTACAATGACGTACAATGAAGCTCTCTCTCTCTCTCTCTCTGTGTCTAGATTCCCATTTAATAACAATAAATGCTGTCGCTATCACAGTTTGCATACTCTGGCAAACGTATTTATCTTACAGAGTATACACATGTCTGATAATAGATTTTTATTGCGTAGAGCATATAAAATCCATATATATATATTTGATTATAAAAATAGATATATAATATATAGACACAGCTCTCAGATAGCCAGTGCATTGAACTCTGCCATTAATGGTTGATTATGATTCGGAATAAACTACATTCCATACAAAGCAATGTGTTTATAGAAGTTATAAATTAGATGGTAAAATATAAATGTTTATTAAAAAAATTATTAATTAATTAATATTAATAAGTATATATTTTTGAATGAAGAAATATATTGATAACAATTAATAATTTATTCTTATTGAATTAAAATTTTAAAATTTAAATAAAATTAAATTTAATTTGCTATTATTAAAATGTTATTTTTTTAAATATTACAAATTAATATAATTTAAGAAAACTTATTAAATAATTAAGAATTATATTAATAAAAAAAATAATTAATTAAAAATATATAATTCAACAATTTTAGTTTTTATTTAAATTATTAATAATTAATATTTATAAAATAATACTTATTTTTTTCAATTTAAAAATGTTCACTATTAAATAAAAATTATATTTAATATTGAGTAAGCAAGCTGCTCATACTTCATGCCTCTTAACTATTAAATATAATAATTATACCCTGAACCCATTAAAAATGGGAAATCAGGGTATAATGTTTTTGTTGAAATGTATGTAACAGGCAGAAGGAGGCGTGGCAGACCCCATAAAGTATATATATTCTTGATCAGGATGACAAGCCGAGTTGATATAGCCATGTCCGTCTGTCCGTCTGTCCGTCTGTCCGTCTGTCTGTCCGTATGTATGAACGCGTCGTTCTCAGAACCTATAAGAGCTAGAGACTTGAAATTTTTTATGTAGGTTCCTGTATAGCACGAAAAGATCGAGTTTGTTAAAAAAATCGATAACTGTCTTAATTTTAATGTTATCGATTAAAAACGAAATCGATGCTCTGTTATATAAATCTATATAATTCATCTTTAGAGCTAGAGTCTCCAAATTTTGCACTTAGTGTTATGTGAGCCTTATACAATTTCGGTTTTTGTTAAATTTTGGATGCCACGCCCCCTTCGCCTCAAATTTGTAAGTCCCGTATTTCAAATACTAGAGACTTGTGCTTTGGCACATACACACATATGGATGACATGATCACGCCCAACAAGTTTGATCAAAATCGTTGCGCTAGAAAAAAAGTTATTAAACATTTAATTTCCCATAGCATTGCCATGCAAATAGCAGGCAAAGAACAGCTGACGCACCGACTTGCGCTTGTGTGTGCTTGCGCCTGTGTATGTGTGTGTGTATGTTTTGCTTGTAATGAACGTACAAGTGCATGTGTATATAAAAGAAACGAAGAATGCAGGGTTCAGGGTATACCCTAGTCGAGCGGCCTCGACTAGAGTTTTCTTACTTGTTTTATATATTATATTTAAGCAAAAATATAAAATCTATATATCTGATTGCAAAAATAGACTTAAATATATAGATAAAAAGTTTTTAATATTTAATTTAATAATATTAAATTTTATTAGAATATTATACTTATTCATATATGTATGTATGTGTATTCAGACAATTTTAGCTAAGATTTATGAATCAGATGGGGACAAATAAATTACTTATAAAATCAAATATTTATTTTAAGGAACTAATGTAATGATAATGATAATTTATGTTAATTTATTTATAATTTTTAATATTTTTAATTGTCCTCTAACACTGAAATCTAAACAACTTATTTGTTTCCTTCTGATAATTAACATTGAGAATTTGCTTTATTTATTTCCTCATAAGTTCAGCTACATTTCAACTCTACTCATTCTTTACTTAAAATTTTCAAGGATTTATCAAGTATATTTTAATATAAATAATTGCTAAATCCAAGAAAATTCTAATAAAACTTTTCCTCAAGAAACTTGTCTAAAATATTTTCTGTTAAGCTTCTAGAACTTCAAGGTAAAAGAAAGCCTAATTAAATTCAAGCTTTATAAAGAGCTGTGAACTTTGTTGATGTATTAATAGGCAAGTAGCCAGGCAGCTCAAGTTCATAATTCATTACTCTTATAGTAATATATATTTATGTATATATACACGCAGTCGACTGTCAGCCCGTATTACCCCCTCTCTTTGTGAGCGTATAAAATCACTTCAGTTGACTTTTGTGCGAAGTGGATTAATTTCTTCTTTTTTTTCTGTCCCGATGATTAAACGGCGGAGAATGTCCAAAGTTTTCTCATTGTTTGCCACAGCTATGAATGTTAATAAATTTATATATATATATACATATACTTTTATATATATATAAACTGTATTTCACTTCAGACAAAGATCATTAAAAATAAATGCTGAAAGCGAAACCAATTCATTTAAATGCAGTCATTGAAGCCTGGTTGCCAAAGTGTCTATCCCTCTCTCTCTCTCTCTCTTTCTGTGGGTGTCGTGGCTGCCCAACTAATTTGATTCACTCTTATTACGGCAACAAAGCCACGACCATGCACTTGACCCTCGGCAATTTGCGTCAATGTCAATGCGACAATCGCGCCTGCCCCTCCAAGCGGGCTGGCCAAGTGTTTGGGTTAGGTAATTACAGTTCATGTTGCTGCCATTGAGCTAACAGTTGCGACTGCAGCAATGACCTTGAACGAGGCTGGGCAAAACCCTCTGCTTGGCACACACCCCTAAACGAATGACCTTTTCAATGCAACGAACGAACGAGCGAGCAGCTGTCTCCCTTCCACACAGGCTACTAAAAATAAGCTCTGTATGTGTGTGTGTGGGTGTGTGTGTGTGTGAAAAGCTCATGCTGAAGGTCACACAGTCCACCCAGTAGCAGCAACGGCATTAGCGCCGCTCAATGAGGCACATGCAACGGCCGCGTGCGCAAGTTCAAGTGCAAGGGTTGCCATTGCACCCGCAGCTCACGCGGCATTGGCCTTGTTGCATGCCCCTTCGCATTGACGTAGCGACCCTGAGTGGGCGCTCACCGCTCACCGCCCACCGCCCACCCGGCATTTTCATAATATTCGATGCCACCGGCCGGCGCGCTCTGCAGCTATTTTTGGCTATTTTTAGCCTCCTGTCCAGCTTGAACTTTGGCAATTTATTTCCTTTTAATTGTCAGCTTGCCTCGAATTGCGTCAAACTTGTGGCTCCGCACAGCTGAAACAGCTGTACCAACACTCGAGCGGCAAATGTGTTCTCATTAACAACAAGTTGACGGGCAGTTAAAATTCTATTGTCGCGGAAATAATTGGGCCGGAAATGAAGCATTGAGCAAGAGAGCAAATAACCAATATATATATATATATAAATAAATATGTGATTAACAGGAAGTTGACACGCACTTGACAGGCAGTTACAATTCTATGGTTCTAGAAAGAATTTATAATGCAATTTTATATATTTTATTATATAATTTGTTAACAACAATTTGACAGGCAGTTGAAACAGTTTAAGATCAAATTGCTCAGGCTGAAATATGGGTATGCTCTTGTTGAAGAGATGATAAATCATATAATTATTTGTTTATATTAAAGATTTTGTTCATAGTTACTTGACTGGCGGTTAGGTAGATAGTTCAGCTAACATGAAGTTAACAGGAAGTTAAAAGTCAATTATTTGCAGAGAAAATTAAACAGCTTGCAGAATTGACAAACGCTTCTGTCAAAGTAAATACAACTAATAAATATATATAATATATAATATAAATATAGAATAATATAAATATATAATAAATATATATATGTATTATTATAAAATTTATTAACAGCAAGTTTACATGGTGTTACGGTGTTAATGATAAACCACATGTTGAGGATAAAAACTGATTTGGAAGTACACATATATAAATATATAAATATATATATATATATATATATATATATATATATATATAAAAATATAAAGTATCTCAGGAAATTGTCAGTTTTATTTATAGAAATCTTAGTAAAGAAATGACATAAAATATATCTTTGTACGAATATTACTGTACATACATATAGAACTATACAATTTGCTAACAGCCAGTTGACAGGCACTTCAAATTTGACAGCTTAACCATTTCTTAATGGAATATTGAACATTGTGAATAATTTGCAAAGACTAAATCAAGAGATTAAGATTAAAATACATCTATATACATTTACATATTTTTAGATAAGTAGTTAACACCAAGTTGACAGGCAGTTAAAATTTAAGTTTCTCTGATCAGGTAAGTGTTGACCAGTTTTATTGATAGAAATGATCTTAGTATAGAAATGACATATAATTTAACTATGTGCCAATATTACTATATACATATATTTCTCTATAAACTCTCTCTATAAACTGAAACCATCAAGTTGACAGGCACTTCAAATTCTACAACTTAACCATATTTAAATTTTTAAGTGGAGTATTGAACATTTAAGATTAAGATAAATAAGTAAATAAAGCTATATACATCTATATATTACTAATCAATTAGTTAACAGCAAGTTGACAGGCAGTTAAATTTGTTTTCCCTTTTTTAATGCATACTACATCACTTTAAAAGGTTTACTTTTGCTTTTTTGCCATAAACCTAGCTAAAATTCCGTCGCATTCTGATACAAAGATTAAATTTTAAATGCCAGCCGAGATCTGTTAGGAACTTTGCTGCTCAGGCAGAAAATGCCGTAAAGCATCAGCGCGCAGCGCCACCTGCTCAGATAAGTTAATAAAACAAACTTCAATGGCGACACGTGGGCGCAATGCAACAACTTTCGAAATGGTGATAATAAGCCACCTCGGCGAATCGTCCTTTTGTTGACCTTTAGCTGAGAGCTGCTGAGTGCGTGGGCAAGCAGCCTCCAATTTCCATGGGTGACTGGGTAGCGAGAGGTAGCGAGAGAAGCTAAAAGAAACATTTAAAAATCAAATCAAAGTCACGCGCCGCAATGTAATCAACAGTCGACTTAGGGTCGGGCCCTGGCGTGTGGCGTGTGGCATGTGGCATGTGGCAAGAGGCATATAACAGCTCAAGGCTGCCAGGCTGCAGGTGTAGCAGAGAGGACCAGGTCCAGTCAAACAATAAGCAGCTCCATGCGCTGCTAAGTATGCAAAGACTAAGCGAGGATACCAGCAGAGGGAGGGAAAGAGACAGAGAGAGAGAGAGAGAGAGAGAGAGAGAGTGAGCTGGTGCTGCTGCTTCTCAGTCACACGCAATGGCCACGTGTGTGGGGAGGCATTGGCAATGTCACAGCGAGAAATCCTTCAGCTTTAACCTTGAACTTCACCGTTGCTAAGGCAAAGCGAGGTGGCAGCTGCTGCCAGCAGCACTCGTGCCGTCTCGTTCCCGCAGTGCTTTTACGTTAACCTTGCCGAGCGCCATGTAGTAGTGGCCGAGTCCTTGAAGCTCCGTGAGTGCGCGCCTACGCGCTGGCTATGGAAATTTTTTGGCTCGCTTTCGCTGCTGCCGTCTCGCTCGCTCGCTCAGCCAAGTTGAAGGGCATTTAGCGTTGATTGACGCTAAATAATAACGGCATTTGGCCGAAGCCTCGCTCTGCGTACACCGAAAAGCTCAAAGCTCGCTCTCGCTCTCTCGTCTCGCAGGGGCGTGTCCAGCGCAAGCTTTTGGTTGACTGTACTTCTGTGACATTGCTCGAACTTTCGCCTTGGCATTGCACGCGCTTCAACTTTGCGCTCTTGAAGCTCGGCGCGCGCTCCGGCAAGGCCACGCGACAGCCGCAAGTTTGTTGCCATTTCACATTTGTGTGGGCAAAAAGCTCATTGCCCTCTCGCTCTCCCTGTTGCGCATTTGGTTTGCTTTTTGGCGCCTGTTACATTACACCAGGCCAACCACCCACCCACCCATGTGCGTCATCTCTATTGTTGTCGCTATCATACGCCACTCTCTCCCTCTCTCCCTCTGTGAGTCCCTAATGAGCCTACGATTCGCGCCAACTAAATTCAATTTGCATTCGAAATAATGCGAGCGTTTTCCAGGAAATACTTCAAGAGCCTCAAAACACAGCTCCACGTGCGTGAAAAAGGCGCGTTCCCTGCTATATAGCATACTTCGTGGCGTGCCAGCTGGAAGGCTACGTGACTGTGTGCCCATCCACAGCCTGACTTGCCTAATACGCAATTTGTTAGCCGCCTCGTAAAAATACCTTCCAGTCGAGCCCAGTCCCGGCCCCGAATTTATGTGAAACACTTTTGTGAATGAAGTTCTCGTAGCTCGTTTCCGCGGCGTCAAAAATGCTGTTCATGCCGCCGAGAATGTACAGGAATGTGGCTCCTTGCACCCTGGCGGCACCTCGGCTAATCAACTCTCCGCTGCGTAGGTCAGACTCATCCTTGTTTATGAAGCGTTGCCATTTATGACGGCCCCCCAACAGCTCTTATTTTATTGTTGCACCGGAACGCACTAATTGCCAGACGACAGAGAGCAGAGAAGAGGAGAACTTTACGACAAACCTTGACCAAATACAACCTAAGCCTTAACATTAACATGGGAATTAGCGTGAGGCTTAACAAGAGTCGTAAAACCTGCAAATGCAATGGAAAACCCATAATTTACGACAGAATTCTTGGACATTAGGATAAGTGGGTGGGATGAAAGGGAGAGGCGAAAGAGTACGTGATAAGCTAGGATAATAGAAAGTTAGATATTTGACATGAGGTTTTAAAGGAAGTATAGCGAAGTAAGGCTAACATTAAGTTAGATATTTGACATGAGGATTTATAAAGAAGAATAAAAGTACGCGAGAAGCTAGGCGAGCAGTAAGTTAGACATGAGACATGAGGTTTGAAAGGACGTAGCAGGAGGCTAGTACAAAAGTATATTAGATATTTAACATGAGGTTTTAAAGGAAGAAGAAGGAAAGTACTAGGATTACAACAAGTTAGATATTTAACATGAGGTTTGAGAGGAAGAAGAAGAAAAGTACATGAGCTTTGAGGAAAGAAGCAGGAAAGTACGTGATAAGCTAAGTTAACAGTAAGTTAGATATTTAACATGAGGTTTGATGTGAACTTTGAGAAAATTCAAAATGGAGCTCATTTCTTGACAAGCCTTGATTGTAAGCTGAGCCAATTAAGTTTACAATCAAGTTTACAATGATGTTTACAATTAAGTTTACAATGAAGTTTACTAGATATTTGCTTTATATTTGCTCAAAGAGTTTCCCTAAGGCTAATTTAACATTAACTTTATAAACCTTTAACTATCTCATACTCCAACCCCAATACCCCCAACTTCTATCATTCAACCTTTACTTTTCCACCCATGCATAATATATATTTGTATTATCAAATTTCAATTCACCCACCTGAGTTGCCTCAGCTCTAGCCTGAGCTAGCTCAAAGCCCAGTTGCGCATATATTTTGCAAGTATTATTTTTAGGAAATTTGAACTTATTATTGATTCAATGTCAAGTGTTTGCCCTGAACTTATCACTCGAATAGCTACACATTTCGTCGTCTTCTTCTTCTTCATCATCTGCTTGCGAGCGAGCAAAAAGTCACCCTTGAAATGCCATTTGAGGGGGTGGCGCAATTTTGTCTCTGGCTTTGGTTTGCCAGCTTCCGCTTCCATCTAGCAACAAAATGCGAAAGCTTCCGGTAGGCAAACGCTGCGCCCCGCTCACCCCCACGCCCCCAGTCACCCAATCGCCCAGTCGCCCACTCGCTTCCAACACGTGTTTCAGCTGGAGGTGGAGGTTGTTGAGTTTGGTATGAGCTGGAATATGGCTGGAGCTGGAGCTGGAGCTGGAGCTGGAGCAGGAGCTGTAGCTGGAGCTGGGGCCATGGGCTGTCCGGGGCATTGGCTTGCCTGCGCAGCTGGAGCTTTGCCTTTTGTTATTGTTGTTGTTTTGGTTTCTGCTTCTGTTTCTACTGCTGCCACTGCCTCCGCCTCAGCATTTGCTAAACTTCAAGGTTAGCTTCCGGTTGACACTTGGCTCCGGCTCCCTTGCGCAACATTCAGCAGCTTGCGCGGGCGAGCCACCCACAGTTGCCCAGTTCTCCTGCTCCTGCTTCTGCTTCTGCTTCTGCCTCAGTTCCATCTCGGGCGCCATATTGCTTCTACGGGGATTATGTAATGCTAGAGCGATTGTTGTCCTTTCCCTGCCAACTGCTGCGTAGGCGTTCTCGCTACGCGGGTTCGTTCAACTTGCAGCGGCTATTAATCTTGCCAAGCCCAGCCTCGCACCCAGAATGGCGAGCGCTCTATGTGGCTTTCCTCCCCTCTCCTCTCCTTCCGGGTCATTGTACGATTGCTATGCGTGATACGTTTGAGGTCAATGTCTTGACTTTCCGCACTTCCGTTCGTGGTTCATATGCCGCTTCCCTCAGCACAACTCAGCCCGATTCTACTCCACGCTAAATTCCGCTGACGATTAGGATTACTTTCATTCGCCTCTTTTTGTTTATGTTTTGCCACAGCTATTAAATTGATGAATTAGTGTTTCGATTTGGGGCTAGTTTCGTTTCTGGCTTGAATTTCAGTGGGCGTGGGCGTGGGCGTGGGCGTAGCTCGCGCTGACTAGATAATTCTTTCATGCGCTGACCTTTAACGCAGCTCCTAAATATATATGTATGTATATATAAGTATAAGTATATGTATTTCCAAGTACTCGATTAGGTCATGACCTTTGCCGCACTCGAATATCAAGTCTAGCAAATGATATACCTCTGCACCGATGCCATGATACAACTCAACAGCTCATTTCGGACACTTATAACGAATGTCGATTAGCATTTCAGATAAGTCGAGTACAAAAAAAAACATGGAATGGCCATTATTTTCTGTCTAGTGAAACTCTATTAATTGAAATGTAGTTTATATCTGAATATGTATCTATATTATAATATACATATCATATATATCATTATATTATATAATATTATTATAATACTGTCATATGTATAAGGTGGGGCCAAAGTAGTCATCCTATGATCTTTTGCTGTAATTTATTTTAATGAAAAACTTTTGTTCTGCTTATTAAATTTTGTTATTTAATATATTAGAATTTATTCTAGCAATTCCCGAAAGTTATATTGACTAGAGTTCTCGAGAAACTTTCTCTCCCTTACCACAAATGCCGAAAGAAGCTGCTCGCATTCCTCCAAATATTCTACTTACGGGCTTTAAGAGTCTGCAGCTTATAGAGCTAAAATTTATACCAGCAAAAAACCTTGAAAAGAAGTCGAATCAAGTCTAAAGCTTTATAGGAATTTGTATTGGTTGATCTAGCTTTACAGAAACTAGAGATCGAGCAACTTCAAAATGCTGCCTTCATATATTATTTCACATTCTTAAGCAGTAAAACGCTTCAAGGCTTATAGAGATCCTCTCCCCTCCTCCCCCTTTTTACTTGAAAACTATTGAATGATTGCCGTCATTTGCAAAGGTTAAAACACGCTCCAACAGCATCATAACTTCTGCCCCACCCCGTAGACTCTTCCAAGCCGAGTTCAATCTTCAATCTACAACTTTTCCACTTCCTTCCATCTTGTCTTATTCTAAAGAAACGACAATCGAGTGACCCAGCTAAGATTTCTCACGCTTCACTTAGGATAGATATAACATCTACTCGTAGCTCCCAAAAAAAAAAAAAAACTCATGCATAATTCTTGGAAAATCGCCAGACATGCAGCGCATGTTTTCTTTATATAAACAAAATTTGTCTCTCTTACGTCTGATGTGCTCTATAAGCAAGATTTATGAACTGTCGCATACGGCCAAGTGAATATTTCTTTATGTAAGCGTTTCAATTTCAAGGTTTCAGCAATTATTCAATATGATATATACATATATGTACATATATGTTTATATAGTATATTCCTCCCGATTCTAACTCGCAAATGTGCCAACATCGACGGGTTTTATTTTTTTGTCGTTGATGTTTCCTGGAACGTTCCACAGCCGAACTGTAAACAGAACTACACAAAAAAAAAGCACAAATATAGCGCAAAATTTTCACGCTTGCGTTGCATGACGACGTTTCAAGTTCAGCGAAATGCCAGCTACAGCTAGGGGCGGTCAGGGGGTTGCAGGGGTGGCGGGTGCTCGGTGGGTTCGGCCAATGACCAATGTCCGCCAGTCGAGATAATTGCGACGCTGATGACGCATTCGAAACTGCTGAGACTCGCACTTGGCACTCGCGGGCAGCGTGAATGACCCACCAAGGGAGCGGGGCCGAGCGGGGTGGTTCCCCAGCCAAAGCTCAGGTCTTAACACAATTAAAATAGTCGCATTGAAGGGGCGTTGGGCATGTGGTAATTGATTACACGCCACTGCCCGCCCCCACTCTGGCTCTGTCCATTGCCACTTCCCACTTCCCAGTTCCCAGTTCCCACTTCCCCAACTGATGTCAGCGCTTTGCTGTAAATATTTAACAAAGATTATTCTGGCCACCCTAGAAATGAAATGGAAATTTGTCACATCGTTCGCCCGCTTGCGGCTGACATTGAAAGTTTAATTGTTCAGTTGTTGCTCAGCCTCAGAGATAGACTTGACAAATATTTAAGAGCCAATGAGAGTGTGTGCTAATTATGGCCCATTACCTTTATATGTATGTACATTTATGTAAAAATGTTTAACTTTGCTTATCATTTGTTTGCTCTGTGTAATCGGAAGGGGCTAGGGGGGAGGCATATAGACAGAACTCTATACATTTATACATATATTTATTTGATTTATTATACATATAGTTGTCTACAGAATTTTATTTTCAATATAGTTCTTGGCATTGTTCTCTGTTCGATTCTATAAATATATTTCAAATATATTATAAATCAGCTCTATTGATCACATGAAAATTCAATGAATTTCGCTTAGCATTTGACATTTCAAAATATAAATAATTGTTTATTTATAGCTGCGATTTAAGCTCAAGAAATAGGTGTCAAATAACTTTTAACTAATTTCTAAGACAATGACTCAAGGCATTTAAATACTTGTTCTCTGTCAACTATAAAACATTTGGGGGATATGCCCAAGTAGCTGATGGCTTAATGCCTTCTTTAATGGCTTTCGATTTACTAGCAAATATATATTAAAGTAAACTTGATTTAAAGTAAACTTGTATTTTCTGCTCTCTGCCTCATTTGGGTGCCAGACAGACCAACGGAGATCGACTGAAAGCCAGAGGAATTGGGTTAAATATACAAAAAGCGGGCGATGGCTTCACACAAGAAGGGAACTCTGGCTAGAGATAAAAGATTGAAAATGCTGTATATATTCCATATAATTAATCTTTTTCTATTCAATATATTATTATGTATTATCTTTTCATTACTTTCTCTGCCCAATTGGACAAAAAAAAATCATTAGCTAAAATCTAGCTACAAACTTTGGCTAGCAGGTGGCAAAAGCAAAAAAAACTCTATATATATTCTTAAAAATTCATTAATACTTTATTTTATTTAATTTTATTTTATTGTTGTTATATGTAAATATTTATATATATATTTATATCTTTTATATTTATTTACATATATTTATTTTATTTTATTTTTTATATTTTTATATAAATATTCAAATAATTTACATAAATTTGATATAGATTTAAAAAGACTTAAAATTTATATAAATACTTATACAACAAAAAATATATAGTTATAAAATATAAAAATAAAATAAAAACTATTATGTATTATCTTTTCATTACTTTCTCTGCCCAATTGGCCAACAAACATCATTAGCTAAAATCTATCTACAAACTTTGATTATCAGGTGACAAAAAAAAACTCTTTATATATTCTTAAAAATTTATTAATATATTGCTACAGTTTTTACTTTATTTTATTTTATTGTATTGTTGTTATATGTAAATATTTATATATATATTTATATATTTTATATTTATTTACATATATTTATTTTATTTTATTTTTTATATTTTTATATAAATATTTAAATAATTTACATTAATTTTATATAGATTTAAAAAGATTTAAAATTTATATAAATATTTATACAACAAAAAATATATATTTAAAAAATATAAAAATAAAATAAAAACTATAGCAATATATTCACTTTAATTTATGTACATTTAAATCTATTTAAAATTTATATAATTTATATTCATTCAAGTCTACATAAAATTTATATAATTTTTATACACTTCAGTCTATTTAAATATATTAAAGTTTATATAAATTCAAATAAAATATATTTAAATTTAAAAAATGTTCACTCGTTCAATAGGCTTTATTGGCGCACTGTCTCCACGTATTGCTACCCAGTGTATTCATTGCTTCGTTCTACCGCCATGCATGCCCTTAGGGTTCTATTCCCTCGCTGACCTTGATTTGAACTCTAACGGCACATGCAAATCCTTGAACTTTGCAGCTTCAACGATGCTGCGAAAGGAAAGAGATATTTTCACTCCAGCTGTTGCCGTTGCCGTTGCTTGGCTATAATCCGATGATGATATTTGATATGCCCTATCAGTGCTGCGTTCGTTTTACATTTTTGCATTTCGGGTAAAGCTGGGTATCTGCTTTCGTTCAGCGACCTCTTTGAAAGCGGGGCCCAAAGAAAGTTGGCTGGGCGCATGCGTCACGGCCAAAACAGCTGAAACTATGAAAAGTGTTTAATAGAAACACACATCGAGAGAAATACAGATATACATATAAAGTTCGCTCGATAACGATCATTAAAGCCCAACGACTCCAACTCCAGCGCTCCGGCGCTGACCCCAATAGGCAGCAAACAACATTCAAATCTGTGGCTCTCCGCGCTCAACTCTCACTTTTGCCGACGATCGTCGTCGTCGAGGGCTCAGCGCACGCCAAAGGGGTTCGTTTCGAGTGAAAATAATTCAAAGCTCTCGGGTTCAACAAACGCGCCTGAACTCAATCGAGAGCAATGACACCCCAAAGACGTCGCCGTTGCATTGACAAATTGTGCATCACTTTCTTTTCCTACCGAAATGAAACAGTCGAATATGACAACTCGATTATCAACTGGAGTTGTTGTTGTTGTTGTTGTTATTGTTTTTCACTTTCTTTTTCTGATTAGTTATCAAGCATCTCTCCCTCTCTCTCCCTCTCTGTCTCTGGTTCGTGCTATAGTTTTTTGAGTAGGGTAATTGATGCCCACCACCTACCCGAGCGCTCGAGTTGAACTTCAACTACCGAAAAGAAAGTGTTGAACTTTCCTGCTCTCTGCGTCTGTGTCGGCGTCTTAATTTTGAGATTTGTATTTATCGTGGCGTACATTAAATTGCTTTTAATGGGAAAAGTGTTGTAGATCGCCAGATACACAGCTATTCATATACATATCTATCTATTTTTGGGGTGTGGACAAAAACGAAAGCGTCGCAAATTGTCTATTCGATGAGCTCTCGCCTCGCAACTGCTGCTCGCTGCTCAAGGCTGCCCCAGCTCCGATTGCAGCGCACTAAAACAGTTAACAGACAGTTAAGAGTCTCGTCTCGAGAGACACAAAATTAATGTCATCTTAAAAATATTTAGTAGCGCTGACCGACTGAGCCAGCGAGCTTTGAGCCTTGAGTCGCAGACCCTGGGACCTGGGACCTGGGACCTGCAGCAACCTGGAGCCTTCAGGGCCAGCGCGAGCCCATTAAGAAAGTCGCCGGCTGCAAAAAAAAATATATATACATATATATAAACAGTGGGCAGCCGGCAGCACAATGGGCAAACAGGATGTCGACGTCTTCATTTCCGCAACGTCTGCAGATTTTATAGGCCTGTTTGCGGTGCGATCTCAGCCGGAGAGTCGGACAACCGGACGGACGGAGTGCAACAGCAGTTGCAGTTCTTTTTTTTTTTATGCGCTTGCATAAAACTTTTTTAAACGCTTCACTGGGCCAGGTTGATGTGTCATTGGAGTTTCTGGGTCAGCAGCGGTTGGCAGTGAAAGTCGAGTCACAAGGTGCAATGCTTTGCATAGTCTTGCCGACCAAATTATTATTAACCATACATGCATTAACATATGAATTTATTATGGCTGCCAACATATGCTCAACGTTAAGTTCTAAAATTTTATGAATAAGCCAGCTGCTCTCGTTGCGTTGCTTTCATTCTACAGGGAAGTCGAGCTGAGGGTCTTAAAAAATGAATTTATTTATGTTTTATTTATATATATTTATATATATTTGTATATATTTATATATATTTATATATATTTATATTTATGTTTGATTCAATATACATACATTAAGCTGGCGCTTTGAGCCCTTTAAAAAAACTTTAAGCCATGTCTCTTCACCGTCTTAATGCGAGCAAAAATAATATTTGATACCCTAAAATGAGAAGTAGTTTATAAATAAATAATAAATATTAAAATTTAAATTTAAATTTTACATGTCAATGTATTTTATTTTATTTTAATAATTTTTTTGGTTTAAATTAAATTAAAATAAATATAATAAATATAAAATAATATTAATAATAATAAATAAGAATAAAAAAAAATAAAAATAAATAAATAAGAAATGAAATAATAATTAGTTATAGATATTTGATTAAAATTTAATTTATAATAGTTTTTTAAATTAACTATTTTAATTAATTCGTAGTTTATTATTATTTAATTTAGTTTTTAATTTTAATATTTTATTATATTAATATTTTATATATTATTAAATATATTTTATGATCATTTAATTTATTATTAATTATTATATTTAATTTATTTTATTTTATTTTAATAATAATATATATTTTAATTTATTTATTTTTAATTTATGTATATATTTCATTTGATTTCATTTTCATTTTATTGCGAATTTTGAAAAAGAATTTACACTTTGTTGTTAATAAACCTATTATAATTAATATATGAATGTGTAATAATATATTTTAAATTTATATAATATATTAAATCAGTTTAATATATTTATATATTGAATTTATATATACCCTGTTTGATTTTTACTTAATTTATAATAGTAATATTAATAACAAAATATTATTATATATATTCTGTTTAATTTGTACTTAATTTATAATATTAATAGTAATATTAATAACATTATATTATGCACGCTTTATATAAATTTGAAAAAATTCTAATATGAATACAAATAAAATATAATATTTTCAGCTTGGAGTGAAAAATAGGCATTAGGCAAGCAAAAACCTATTGCTTGTTCTTAAATTGCTTCTCAGCTTCTTCTCTGCGAGAGCACAAGCAAAACACGACCAGTCGCCTCTGGTTGCTATTTCAAACTGTTCGCACTCTGCTAATATTTGAGTTAAATGGAGCGAGCAGCCTGAGTGGGGAGCGTGCGCTGGCCACTGTCCACTCTTGCAAACGCATAATCCACTCGAATACAAATGCTCTAGGTGATAGTGCGCTCAAGTGCCTTAACGGAGTGATAATGCGCTCAAGCAGCGGAAAAAAAATGAAGTAAATATAAATATATATAGTATTATTATTGATATAAGAGATGCTAGAGTTCTATATGCACTATATTATTTTATATATGGCTATAAATATTCCAGCTGATATATATATATATATTTCCATATACATATATATCCATACAAAAATATTTCTAGTCTGCTCTACTCTTCCAGCCTTTTCTTTGAAATTTACCCACACTAATAATCTCTTTCGCTTTCTTACCAAAGGTGTCAACATAGATATTATAATATCATTTAACTGTTCTTCTGAACTCTGTTTCTGGCCAGCAGCTCAACTATAGTTTCTGAACTGTGTCAATTTGATGCCACAGGTTTCACTCTCTTTGTCAAGTCTTTTGTAATTATCTAATGGGCTATACAATATGTAATGATGGCCAAAAGATGCGCTTGGCCTGAACTTCTGGGCGCGCAACAAAAGAGAATGAGAAGGAGCGAGCAAACAGCAAAGCTCTTATAGTTAAAAGTGAAAACGTTGTCAAACGAAATTGAATGGCAAAAGAAATTTGAAGAATTGTTGGCAATACAAAGGCAAAAATAAAATAAGAAATAAAAAACCAAAAACCAAACACCAAAAAAAAAAACAAAACAGCAACAACATTATAAATATAAAACGAACGAGAAAGAAATACACTTTCGCTTTTGCTTTCAATTTCATTTCAAATGTGCTGCGCTCTCTCCCTCTCCCTCTCTCCCTCTCCCTCTCTCTCTCCTTCTCTCTCTCGCTCGCCACGGGCTGCGCATGCGCGGCACGAGCTTGCAATTCAGAACGGCATGGGATGGCTTGACTCGGCTTGGCCTGGTCTGGCCTGGCCTGGCTTATGCTACGGGTCATTGAACTCGCTGCAAAATTCAGCTTTTAATTAGTTTACCAATTGGTATTAGCCAAACTATTTGCTGCCTATTTTGCCTGGGCCTGAGACTCAGCTCAGCTAATGTCTCAATTCAAAGTTTATTAAACTTGTCAACAGAAGCGAAGCAAACACAAATTTGTTGCATGTTCATGAAAAACGTTTCAATGTTTGAGGTTAATTCGCATAATTCATTGCAAAGACCCTCAGCGGCAATTATGAGGTTATTTATATGTCGTCGTCGGCCTCCTCTGCTGCCGTTTTATATAGTTGTTGTTGTTGTTGTTGTTGTAGTGTTAACTGTCATTGTTGCTGTTGTTGTTGTCGCGCTTGTTAAACAGCCGCAACAACATTGAGCTTGGCTCATGGCACTGGAACAGAGCACATGGCACAAATGAAGCCAGCTCCAAGGGGCAGGTGTGCGCGGGTGTTTGCGTCCACACACACACACACACACACACACACACACACACACACACGCATACACTGCGAAAAAAAAACGCCACTTGCTAATTGTCTCTGACCTTTTTTGGCATATTTCAGTGGCGAGGCTTTTCAGTCGTCAGTCAGCACGCCAAGCGCATAAATTGGCGCCAAATCAGCGACTAGCCCAAAGTAAATACCAACAACAACAAAAAAGACTTTAAAAATATATATATATATATAAAGGCAATTCAATATCCGAGTGCAGCTGAGCCGTCTACATGTTTGCTGTTTAATTGGGTTAGTCGGCGGCGCTTTCCTTTTGGTTCATTGACATTTGAGCCAACTCCAGCCGTAGCTACTACCACACTGGCCTGGCCTGGCCAGCATGTGGAAAAGAAAGTAAAATTTGAACAATTTGTTGACGCTGTCTTTGGTTCCGCTCCAGTTCCACGCGTCGAGGCCAGTTGCTGTCGTCGTGGCTGCTGCACCCTGCAGCCCCCGGCTGAGCTCAGCTGTCGTCTGGCTTGGGCACTTGTCGAGTTCAAACACCTCTTCGAGTTTCACTTTCGCTGTCGGCAGCTGCGCCGACGCAGCCAGCCAAGTGAAATTTTTATACGTATATATGTAATATATATATATATATATACTATATATATATCTTACCAAATGTATCGCAAAGGCACACACATCGCTGGGTTATTGACATCGTTTTGGTTTGCCCAACTCACGTGAAGCACTTCATTAATATGCGAGCATGATTTTTCAAAAACAAAAGCAAACTTTGTATTAAACCAATTTTATTAGCTGTAGAAATTGTGTATAAATTAAATATACGGGCATATATGTTATGTGCTTTGGCCACACTATTTTAGTAAATTTATATACAAAATTGCAAATAAATTTATCAAATAAATCCATAATACTAATTGTAGTTAAAAGTGCATAAAATACTTAACAAAAATATTTAAATTAAATATTTTTATTTCTTAAATAATAAAATTTAGTTAGTTTAATTTATTTTATATAAAAAATAGAAAACATATTAATCAAATAAATACTAATAGTAGTTAAAAGTGCATAAAATATTAAAGAAAAATATTTAAATTAAATATTTTTATTTATTAAATAATGAAATTTAATTAAATCAATTTAATTTATATATAAAATTGAAAATTAATTAATAATAGATCCAAATTACTAATTGTAGTTAAAAGTGCATAAAATACTTAAGAAAAATATATAACTTAAATATTTTGATTTATTAAATATTAAAGTTTAATTAATTTAATTTAATTTATATCAAAATAAAAATAAATTTATCAAATAAATCCATAATACATATTAATTGTAGTTGAAAGTGCATAAAATATTTAAGAAAAATATTTAACTTAAATATTTGTATTTATTAAATAATGAAATTTAATTAAATCAATTTAATTTATATATATAATTGAAAATTAATTAATAATAAATCCATAATACTAATTGTAGTTAAAAGTGCATGCAATACATAGTTAATAAAAATATGAGAATTAAATATTTTTATTTATTTAATAATTAAAGTATTAAAACTAAATATTTTAATAGTAAATATTGAGAGAAAAAAATTAAGTTATTGTTGATGTGCGTTGTTTTAATGACAAAAATTTTGAAAACTATTTATGTAAGTTTATTTTTTTAAATTAAAATAAAATATATAAAATGCTGAAAATAATAAAATAAACCGAAATTTTATTTTTTGGCTGAGAAGCGAAACAAAGTTCAACTTAAGCATTATAAAATATTCACAAATTTACTAAAAATATCCTTAATTAACAAATATTTATATTATACATTTTTTATTTTTTTTTTTTCATATATATATCTAAGATTTAATTTAGCTTGAGCTCCAATGAACGGATAGAGCTATTATCAAATAATATTTATGAGTTTTTGCCTTGAATAAAATTTCGCTTAATTTTAAAAAATTTTTGCTAACTAACCATGAGATATATTTAAAGTTCTTTAAACATTTTCTCAAAAACTAATTTCTTATTACAATTCACACATTATCTGTCCATATGACAAAAAAAAAAAAAAACTCTTTTATGGCTTGCAAAGTTTGCATATTGCACACTGAAAGAGATTAGAATCTGAAAAGTGATGTGTGTTTTTCAAGAATTTCTATGTTTATGGCCTTTTTTAGCGCCTTTGGCACATTGCAGCGGGTAATGGGTGTGTGCTTGACATGAAAAGTAATACAGAAAATCGTATTGTAGTATTTATTTAAACATTGCCTTGGCTAAAGGTTGTTCAGCGCGAAACAAAAGGCGTTCAGTTGGTAATAATATTATTTTTGTTGTTGTTATTGTTGCTGCTGGTTGTTGTTATTGTTGTGCTGTGTTATTGTTTTTTACATAAACCCAAACTAAAAATGGCAGATTGAATGTTGGAACCTCCAAATAATTTATTGTTGCCCGCTGCTAGTCGTCCGGCTAGCCAGCCAGCCAGCCAGTCTGCCAGCCAGCTCATATTGTATTTTATTTTTAATTTTATTTCAGTTTATTTTCAATGTTTATTGAAATTGGGTCACTTGCAAAAAGTCGCGTGCGTTTCTCACGGACATGCATACGTAGAAACGCGTCAGTGTCGCGTCGAAAACGCGCGCGACTTTGGGGCGGGTCGCGCCGCAGCTTTGAACTTTTGATTTTGCATTTTCCTTTCGTATTAAAAAACAAAAAAAACAAATCTAATTTCTATATGTTCATTGTTGCTATTGCTATTGTTGTGGCTGTGTTAATGTCGCTTTGGCCCGTTGCACAGCCTACTTTTGTTTCTGGCCCACCTCCCCCCCCCCCCGCCCCCGCCCCCCTATTAGACTGACAAATTTCTCCGCCATTTCACCGACGCGTCGCACCGTTTTGTTTGCTGCTGCTGCTGTTGTTGTTGCAAAAGAGCGTTGACTTTCGTTTTCATAAGCGAAAGTGTACTCCATTTATTTAAAATTTAAAGTTTTTTTCAGTCTTACTTTCTTGTAGTTTTGTTGCATTTCTTTAACCCGTCAGCGACTGAAACGGGTTTTCAGACCGTTTTCTGGGTCAACGAAAACTGTTTCTGTGTCTCTATCTCTCTCCCTCCCTCTCTCTCTCTCTTTGTGTGGAAAGTGTTGCTTGTTGATATTGGTTGTCTCCCATATGGAAATGCTCAACTTCATTTCAGTTATTTGATTTTGAGCATTTTAATTATCGGCGAGAAGAAAAAACTAATATAAAATATGAATGCTTTGGGCCAAGTTGACTGAACTGTAAAGCACAAAGCAGAGAAACTTTGAGATACATCCATCTATGTGTATCAAAAGCAAAGAAAGTGATTTTCGAAATTGGGTCGCGCGATGGCTCTGCTCCCTCATCATATTTTTTGTATGCGTGTTTCTTGTTGCAACAAATTGCTACGCTTAGTCTTTGTTGTTGTTGTTGTTGTTGTTGTTAGTATTATTGCAGTTGTTAGTGCTTAATGGTGGTAATAAGTATTGCCAACTAAAAGTGAAAACATTTCTTTTTATGATCATTAGGCTAAACGTGTGCGTTGCCACAGCCAACTCATTGAGGCTGATTCACTTAGAGAAATATAGTGCAGTATCTATATACATATATATGTGTACCTATTAGACTTAAGATCTGATAGTGGAATACTCAGTTAGAAGAGGATCTTGTTTTATTAAGACTGTCTGCCAGTAGGTTCCTGAACCTGCAGCTACTTTAAAGCCAAGTTAAGATCTGCAGTAGCTGCTATGCTATTAAAAACGATCCTTTCTATGTGATTCTCACTCCATAAATATATATAACTTTTCCTTCTCATATCTCTTGCGCTCTTCTTTGACTCCTCTTACTCCTTTTCCCATCCCTCATCTCAAATTGACTTCAACTGCTTCACCCTAAACACCCTTCTATGCAATTCTCACTATATTACTAAGTTCTTATTATCAATCCACAATTTTCCACTCTCATTTTCTATCAAACTTAGAATAGTTTAGCTCCTTTCAGACTACTTTCCTTTTTCCTTTCCAGTCTTCTCTGCAATTCTCACTCTATTATTAACGACAACACTCTTCTATGCAGTTCTCACTCAATCTTCAATGTCTCACTCTCATTTTATACTACTTAAATTGCTTTCAGCTTAACACTCTTCTATGCAATTCTCATTCTATATTTTCGCACTCACCTTATCAACAGACTAACGCTAACGAGGCTATTTTAGGTATACCTGGCCAAGCATATGTTTCAATTGCATTCCAGGAACTTTTGCTTTCACAAAGCTTCTTAATCATGGTAATTACAGCAACAATCGCCTGTAAGCAGTAAACATTGTGAACGCCTACGGTAAATACTAATTACATGATATCAGTTTATCAATAAAGTCGCCAGCCAGCCAGCTGGGGCAGAGGACACAATGTAAATGGATCCGGGGAATTGTTTTCCTTTTAGTGTAATGAGTGTTTTATGTTCGGAGCAATGGGCATGTGGAAATTAGAGTGAATTATGACTGAGCAGATTAGGTATTTATATGGAATTATATATATAGAGTTTAAGATAGATGTATTTCTGGTAGGCAAAAGTATATATTTCATCAGATATATTGACTTTATAAACACAATAGAAGTGAGTCAGGGAGAGAGGTCTACAAACTATGAATCTATCTAAAAAACTATCTATTTATATCTAAATATAAATGAATCTTTAGATATATTATATGAGTTTATCTCTACATCTTTCTATGAGCATATACTAAGATCTCTCTATCTACAGACCTATCTGTAATATCTATTGTATATCCAACTGTATCTATATATATCTACTATTCCGAAAACATCCCCTTAAGTGCATAGCATATTCGTCACTTCGTCATCGCAAGTTTGCTCAGTCGCCTATGACGCAGTAGCCTAAGGTGACCGCCGAACCGAACCAATATATATATATATACCTATATAATTTCTGTTGTTATTTGTTAATCAGAATAAATACAACCTTGAAATGCGAACAAATAAACGCGTGTGTGTGTGTGTGTGGGAGGGGGAGGGCAAACAAGGAGACAAATGCGTTGCCAGATGGAAATGAAGAAAGCAATAAGTAGGATCAAAGAGTTTATGGTCGATGTGCTGGCTGGCGAGGTCGAAAGCTATTCATTTGCTTGTCATTAGGCAGTGGAACAGCCGAAGCATAAGCCTGAAGTTGGGGCGGCGTTGCCACGGCATAGGCCCGAAAAGCCAACTGATTGAATTGCGTAGCAGGCAACGTTTGTTGTTGTTGTTGTCCGGGCTATTGTTGTTGTTGTTGTTGTTGTTGTTGCTGCGTATTATCATAACATAACCTTCGGCTTATTTTGGTTGGGTTTATGGTCGAGTGTGCAACCCCCGCGACAAAATAAAAGAGCAGCCAGCATTCATACATAATTGCTGGCGTATGCGGCGTATACGTGACGGGTTCTCTAACATGCCGCATCCTTGGCACCGTTAAATGCCTAAAAAAAAAACAACAACAACAACAAGAAGAATAAGAGGAGGGAGCAATGCGTACAGGCCCCGTTTATGAAGTAACGTTCTGTCGACATCCTGCGAGTTGGCCTAAATTTTGTAAAGCTTTGCTTTATGCGCCCATAAAACAGAGCTTATGAGCTTTCTATTCACATTTGATGGCCGACTTCATGCATGAATTGGGGCATAGACAGCTAGCAAGGGGATGAGAGCATTTGCTGAATGTGCCCAGGATTACGCGCAGAACTTGGCCAATAATAATAAGTTATGGCCATCAACATTTATCGTTCAATTCGGCTTTAATCGGGAATCAACTCCGAATTTATATCGAGTACATTTAATTATAATAAATTGTCATATTTTTTTGTTTCACTTTTCTTCCACTGCTTGCACCTTTCTCGGCGATTCTCATTAGCGCTCCATCCGCCGCCGGCAGCAACACAGCTCTCCCAGTTTCGGCCGCCAAGGTTAATTCTCGATTCACTCAGCGGCAAACGTTCAAGATATTCATAATATATGCCACTATTCTCAGGGCTGACATTTGTGGGGCATACATTAAACTGGAGTCTCGTGGCAGCTTCCTGTCGCCAGCTGTATCGCATTAAACACGCCACGGATCGACCCCTATGACTCTCTCTCTCTCTCTCTCTCTCTTTCTCTCTGAGCAGACATCAAGTGCTGATCCGCCGCTAGCCGAATTGGGGAATTATTCATTTTATGCACCGCCCGACCGGCAGCACTTCCTGAAACGATCGCTTGACATTGAAAGCCGCAAAATGTTTGCCGTAGTTTGCAATGCTAAACGCGCGCTCAAACACTCACAGAGAGATGGGTCTCCGTCATACGAAAATTTTATGCGCATTTCGTTGAGGAGCGATGTCCTTGACAGGCGGCGACTGGAGACAGGCGGCGCCGCAATTTTACCAAAACGCCCACCGACTCAAGCACACACACACAAACAAACAGTAATACGAACGCCTCCCCGTCGACAGTCGCCGTCATTTCTTAGATATTTATCGATGGCAACAGTTGGTTCCCATTGCCATTACCATCGCCATCGTCATCGCCATCGCCATTGCCTAGACACGCACATGGATACCATAAAAGAAGGCTCGATGTCTCGGCCAGCGCCAAGGTCCTTTGACTTAACTATGAAAATTAGATACTACTCGAAGAAATGTGGCGAAAAAACAACGTCGTCAACAAAGTAATTTAATAGCCTGCAAAGCACTCAAATGCCTCAATATCCTCGAAATTGATTTCTTAAAAGTGATTTCAAGTTGATAGAAATGGGAAAATTGCGTTAAATATTTAATGGGATAATTGGCTTGACGGGATTAATAAAATATAGAGTGGAATCGATCTCAGAAATGAAAGGGAAACGTCTAAGGAAAAGAAAGAAATTATTAATCAAGTAATAATTTAATAATCGAAAGTTATCGATAGAATAAGTAAGCTTACAAAGAAACTTATCGATTCATTCAGATTTCAGTGAATATATATGAGTAAGAATACACCTCTTCTGCTGCATATTCTTAGATTAATATATATTAAAAATTTATTATTAATTATCGATAATTATCGAAACTGTAAATGAGGCTGAGTTGGGCATATATAATAATATATATATTATATAATTTACATAAAATTGTGTACCAATGCATTTGTTTTTCAACTTCTTATGTTCTGTACTAAAAACTTATTAATCGATTATTATCGAAATAAATAAACTTAAGCTATTGATATACATTCCATAAAATTTATATTAAATTGTTTGGCAATGCATTTGTTCTTCGCCTTCTCAGATTTTTAGCCACAAAAGCATGAATCGATAATTATCGATTATCTAATAAGTTAAAATGAGCGTCTACATTAATATAGTTTAAAGTATGAATTGACATAAAATGGAACAGCAATAGGAAATATACATAATTGTAGAACTTTACTAGATTTCCTATCAATACCCTAACAATCGATAATTATCGATGCCATTCATAAGCAAGCCAGACAGCAAAAGTTGACACACATCTAGCGTTTTCTAATCCATTCTTATATTATATAACCTATATAGAGTCGGCGAGCGCGTTGCCACTTGTTGCTCTCGAGGCTTTTAATACTAAATGCAACCTTGACAGTATTTAAAATTCGAGCACTACATGTGCTTGGCGCTGCTGCTGGTGCTGATGCTGATGCTGATGAGAGGGCGAGAATGAATGGTAAACAATCGGACGCCTACACAATCATTTTGATTCGCCTTCAATATCGAGATCGACATCGACATCGACATCAGCATTTGTTCTCGACGTAATCAGAGCCCTCGATCCGCATAAATATCTAGAACATAAATAAATATTTATGAAACGTAATTCCGCAGCCGCGCTGCTCTGCGCTGCTCTGTTTATAAAATTTTAATTTCATTTCATGCGTAATTTGATTCACTTTACATGTCGATCGACTACTGCATTATGAAACTACATGTATAGATTCAGTTCGCCACTTGCCATAATCGATTGCCTTCAAAGTGTTTACGAGCGAAGTTTTCTGCTCCATTTCCAGCCACAATGTCGGCGATTGCCTCAGTTGCTGACTTCACTGAAACTCAAGATGATTTTGGCCAGACATTCAAATTGTCGTCTGTGCATGGGGCCACGCCCACAGTCCTTGAAATGCGCTTAAGGCGCATTTACGGCTCGGCTTATGGCATCAGTCACGGCTCCCTCGACAGCAGACCCCTCACGATAGTCGCGTTGCCAGTCTCGTCTTTCAGCTGGACAGACGGGCGCAGGTTGGGGCAGACAATTGAGAAGACGCAAGAACAATTACTGGGGAAAATTAGTCATCATTTAATGGGAAATTATATGGAAAGGATATTCTAGAAGTGGGCCTAGAAGTGCTCTTAAGGAATGAAAGTAAACTGTGGAAAAAGTTAGCTAGGAAATAAGAAATGGAAAGTGTTGCAGGGAATAGCTCTAATGAGAGGGAGTTAAAACAACTCTTCTCAATAGAACTCTAATTATTTAGAGTTCTATTGATGTATGATAGAACTCTAATAAGGGAACTCTCATAATATAACTCTACTAAGGGAGGTCCAATGATAGAACTCTAATGAGGGAATCATATTGATGGAACTCTAATGATAGAACTCTAATGATATAACTCTAGTGAGACAACTCTAATGATAGAACTCTAATGAAGGAAACCGAATAATAGAACTCAATTGATAGAACTCTATTGAGAGAACTCTAATGAAAGAACTCTAACGATAGAACTCTAATGAGGGAACTCTAAAAATAAAACTCTGAGGGTGAGCCTAATGTAAGAACTCTAATGAAAGAGCTCTAGGTCTCTAATGAAAGCAGCCCAATGCAAGTAGCTCAAAGAAAGAGCTCTAATGAAAGTGTCCTAATGGCAAAATAGTCAAATGAAAAAACTACAATGAAAGAGCTTTAAAAAAAAGGAACTTACTTAAATAACTCTAATGAAAGTACTATAAGAAAAGTATTATACGGAAAGTGCTATGAGGAAAGTACTATAAAGAACATACTCTACAAATAGTAGTCTTCTAAAAGTGCTCTAATAATACAGCTCTAATTAAAGTATACTAAATTTATGACTCTAATGAAAGTCAGCTAGTGTAAATGCTCTCAATGTGTACTGATGCAAAGATCCTTACTCTCAACAATATTATTATTATTTTATTATATTATATGTATAATATATATTTTATTATTTTTTTTAAGTTAATAATTGATTATACAAATTTATACAAATTATACAAATTTATATTTTTCTGACAATTTTACTTATATTTATAATTTGATTTTATTACGCAAAAGTTTCTCACAAGTTAGCTCTGCTTGAAACTAGGACTTCACTCCATAAGCCTATAGCTAATAGATTATTTGACTTTCTTCCCATAGACAACACCCTTAGCCCAATCTATTGTAGCTTTCAAGTAGATCCTTCGTCATTTGCATGCCACTCGATGTCAACTTGCCTTGATTTTAATTAGACAATTAAACAAAATGTCGACCTTTGATATATTTTTTATTTCATTTTTTATATTTTGCTGAGCAGCGCTCTGATTTAGGTCAAGTGACAGCCAAAAAATATAATTTTGAAGCCAAAACATGGGGCTGGGGGTTGCTTTTCGTACACTTGGCTGGTACGCCCGGGATCCACAGGCTGTCCAAGTCCGTGCCGGCAGATTCGGCGCATTGAGCGTGTGTTTGGCTGGAGATACTCTATGGAGAGAGGGAGTTGTTTGAAATGTGAAAAGAGCAGAAGTTGATGGAATATGGAAAGGTTATGTATGAGAGAAATGGAGATATATAGAGATGGGTAGATAGAAAGGTAGAGATATGGAGAGATATTGGGAGATTGAGATAGATTTGTAGAGAGAGGAGAAGATAGAAATATAGAGAGACAGAAAGGGGGGTTGAGAGATAGAGAACTGGACAGATTATGATAAAGGGAGAGAGAGAGAGATAAAGATACAGAGATAGAGAGATACAGAGATAGAGATGGAGAGATAAAGGAAGATAGAACTAGATAGAAAGAGATAGGAATCGTTCATGTGAGATGCTATAGAAATAAAAAAAATCTATTTTTTTTATTCTTGAAATTTTAAAATAATTATTAAAACTTAAAGAATTTTAAAAATTTATTAAAAATATCTTGAAATTTTTTAGTAAATTTTTTTAATTCCTGAAGATTTTTATTATAAAATTTTTTTTTTTTTTATATTTATTATTATTTATTTTAAAAATTGATTATATATTTCAATAAATTTTAAAAGTAAATTAAATTAAATAAAAAATTCCAAAATTGTACCTTACTATTTTCGGTTATTTTAAAAACTTGCCCAATTCTTGCTTAAATACCTAAAACTTCCTTTAAAGAGTGTTCAGTATTCGTCGTATTCTCTGCATTTGTGAACTTTTGTTTTTACGGCCAGTTCTCAACTTTGACCTTGAATGCTAACCCAAAATAAAGAGAAGAAGAAGCAGAGAAGGCACACGCATGTTGTTGGGGTTGGTTTGGAGCTTTGTGCCAGGTCGGGGGTTGGGGTGGGGGTGGTGGTTGTGTTCGGCATAAAACACAATATAATTTTGGTAAAAGCTTCCTGCCCCCGATGCCCGATGCCATGAAATGTGCGCCAAAAACATTTTCGACGCAATTTCGTTACGCGTCTCTTTGGCTTTTGTCTGCTAGGGGATGGAGGGAGGCGAGGGCAAGGACTAGGCTAGGGTAAATATTTTCGTTATTGTAATTGAGTAAATAGACCAAAAAAAAAGTGGCTGCGGGCTATTGGCTCGTGGCGTTAGCGCGCGCGTGGGGCTGTTGCACCTATATTTACCGAATAACTGTGTAAAATTAGTAGGCTCTCAGTAGGAGTGTCCTGAGGGCCTTTGTTCACCTGTCAATTAGCGGAGAGGAAGGCAATTTGCAGCAGCCGCCGGCTCCAGCTGCCAGAATTATGTGTGTGGGGGAGAGGCGAAGAGGGTCTGCACACGTGTAGCTCAATAATCGAGTATGCCCGGCACAAGTGCGCCCACGTCCAGGACTCTTTTCGGTTAGCTTTCCACGCGCCACAAAGAGGGGGCTCAGCCCACCCACGCTGATGGCATCCAATGTTATTGTCAAGGACATTTCAATACAACACACGCGTCGTGGCTCCTGGATGCTGCTCGCCTTTGACCTTTCTGAAGGAGATTTGTTGAACTGCGAAATTCGGGCTACTTGTTGGCATCTCTCATCAGGACAAAAGTTTGCTTAGGCTGAGTGCGGCTAATCTAAACTGATCATAGCATAAGGCCATAAGGCTCGCCACAGCTGTAGCTGTAGCTGACTTATTTATTTACTTATTCATGTGGAGCTGGGCTTTATCTCCGATTTATATTGATGACAGTCTAAGCCAAAATTTTGCATACTCTGTTGACAGAGAAAACAAACAAATCGAGAAATTTCTCTAAATAAATCTGCTTAAAAACCAAAAATCACTTTGGCGCCTCCTCCTTTGGGTGTGTGTGCGTGTGTGGGTGTGTGTGTGTGGGTGGGTGTGTGTGTGTGGCAAGCGCGTGTCAGTAATCAAGTGAAAAGCAAAAAGGAAGAAGGTAAACCCAAACAACAACAACAACAACAACGACGACGAGCGCAATACAAACGGCAAGTGCCAAGCGCAGGGCACACGCATCCACGCAGTCCAGCCCAAGCCAACCCAAGCCAACCCAACCCACCCACCCACGCACGAGCCAACTCCCGGCACACACAAATGGCACGGCCAACTAACTCCTCCTCCCTGCCACCCTGCCAACATTTCGTCAATCGCAGGCGCGTGCAACACTTGTCACTTGTGACCTTGGTAGCTGCCAATGCCAGCAGACAGCCCAACATCCCCCAACGCACATCATTTGCGCCCTTAGCGAAAATTTCAGCGCAAGCTTAACGAATTTTTAATGCCCTCAGTGATTTAATACCCTAATTGAAATTTAGGCTAAGAATAAGTTGAACTTGCATACAAATATTTAAATATATATTTTTTATTTTATTTATTTTTAGTTTTATGAATTACTAAGATATATAATAATAATATAATAAAATATATAATATAATAAAATAATATATATATAATATAATAATATAATATAATTATAAATATTAAATATAATAAAAACAAATAATATATAAAATTTTAAAATAATTTATAGATATACAAACATATAAAAATGTAATAAAAATTAAATTAAAATAAATAGATAAAAAATTATATATTAATATAAATAGATATAAAAAATATCAAAATATGCAAATATATGTAACTAAAATAATAAATAATATTAAAGTTGAAATAAATATATCAAAAATAAAAATAAATAAAATAATAAAAATATATATATACATATAATATAATAGAAATAAATAAATAAAAAATAAATATAAATAAAATAATAAATATATAAAATAATAAATACATAAAACATGTACACGAATGAAGAAAAAATAAATATAAATATATATGCATATATAAAAACAAATAATAATAAATTAACAACTAATATATAAATATATATAGTTTTATATGTATATAAAAAAAATAAATAAAAAATTATAATAATGTATAAAATGTATACATATTTTAATAAATCTTAAAAAATAAATACAAATGAAATAATATATGAATAAAAATATAATAATAAACATATATGTACATAAATTTTATAAAATATATAAAAATAAAAAAAGTTGTAAATAGATATAAATAAATATTTAAAAATATATATTTAAATAATTACTAAAAATCTTGTAAAATTATTATTTCTATAATTTAAGCAGTCTCGAGACGTCTATAATCAAAAACTCTCTATGAACTACTTTTCTTAAGCTCATATAGCCGTATCAAATATTTGCCAGCATTTTTAGTGTATTCCATATTCATCGAGCCCGGAACAGCTTTTCGCTTTCTTATTTGACTTACATTTCCATCAACTCCCATCTTCAGCGGCATTTTACGGCTCATCAAACAGACGACTCGGCCGTTTATTAGCCTCTCCTTTGGGGCCAATAAAGGGTTAAGGATATATGCACACTCCACTAAATAAATATCTAGCTAAATATGTATTTGCTTTGCTCATGGCAAATCTAGCCTATTTTCACTTGTTATTCCCCTATATACTATATGAATAATACTCAAGACAATTTAAATTTTATTAAAAAATAAATTCCCTTGTCAAGGTCTCTCTCTCTCTCTCTCTCTCTTTCTCTACATATGTTTGCTATATACATTTATTCAAAAGTGAGTCAGTCCATTCCCAATAGAAGCACAATTACTCATACGCCATGAATAGCCGCTATAACTAAATATCCGTTTGACTATATACTTTGAATACCAAGAATTATACATATATTGGGAGTGTGCCTGTTGCTGACCGGCAACACTATTATGGACATCACTGTGCAAGCACTGAGCAGATCTAGCTGTGAATTTTCGTCTACTCTTTGACTCGCTCAACTCCTTTAATTGTTGTTGTTACAGTTACAGCTACTTGCGCCTCAGTCATGTACAGCTGCTCAACGAAGCAGCTGCTGCAGCAGCAAAGACGACGACGACGACAGCAAAGCAGCTACAACAACAACGGCAGCTGTTGTCGCTCTCGTTGATTCTGCTATCAGCTCTGCCCTGGCATACGTTGACGTTAACGTTAGCGTCGCTGTCGGTGTGGCTGTGACTGTGGCTGTCATCGTCATCGACTGACTGCACTGCAGTTCAAGTTCAATGTCAAGCGCATTTCGCTTTGTATTTGTGTGTCTTTGTGTGTGTGTGTATGTGTGTGTGTGTATGTGTTTGTCTGCTTATATTTACCTTATTCCAAAAACGTAAAACTTTTTTGTTTATAGTCCAATTTACTCTTTTCATTGTACTTTGTTTACTGCCTTATGGCCGAGCTGTAAATTCGCCTTTGATTCATTTTGATTTTCTTTTTGTATTTTTTAAAATGATTTAAATTCGGATTAACTATAAATGAAGTCCCAATATAGAAGTATCAATCTCTTATGCCAGCCAAAATATTATTTTCAAAGTCAAAAACAAATCGTAGCCATGTGGCTGACGCTGACGCTGACGCTGCCGCTGCCGCTGCCGCTGCTGACGCTTCAGTTAGCTTCGCTGCGAAGTGCGGTTAGTCGCAGAGAGAGGAAGGGGGAAGTTGAGCATGCGTGTGCGTAGATTCGGCGCGGTTCGGGTCGCATGTTCGGCTTGCCGAGCTACGCACACGCACCGTACGCAAAGCGCGTTGCGTGGGCCTTTTATTTAGCGCGTGCTCTCATCGTCCGGTGTGGCTCTACCTCTCCCTCTCTCTCTCGCTCGCTCGCCTGCGCTACTCCCATGCTTCCTGCTCGCTCGTTCAATCATCTGCTAGAACTTTGCTAATTTCGTCTAATCAGTTAACCTTGAAATTTTGTTGTTGCTGCTGTTCCCGGTATTTGTTCTTGCTACACTCACACACACATACATAAGCATTTTGGTTGGTTCTGTAACTGTATTTGTGTGTTTTTTTGTGTCGTGGAATTTGCGCGCGTTGTGTGTATTAATTTATTTGAGGCTCGTTTCTTTTCAAGGTGAAATACGCAAAAAAAAAGAAGAAATATAAGAATCGGCGAGCAAATACAATATACTATACATACGTACATATATCGCAGGAAATTTGAAATGAAACAAGTATGCTACAGTCGATAGCGCCCGATCTGATTGTACGAGGCAGCCAGCAGGCCATCTCTCTCTCTCTCTCTCTCTCTCTGTTTGTATCCTTCTGCCTTTTGCTCTTCCTTGCTCTATCTCCTGCTCTCTTTCTCTCTCGGACTTGGTCTCTCGTTCGTTCATATTTTTTCTCTCTCTTTCTCTCCTTTTCGCTCTGTCTATTTCTCTCTCCTATCTCTCCTCCCTCTCACTCTTGTTGTCTCGCTTTATCCGCCTTCCCTTCTCTCTCTCCATCTCTGTTTCACTCTTGCTCTTCCTCTCAGTCCTACTCTCTCTCACTCACTCTCAATTGCCCCCCGTCTTCCTCTCTCTGTCTCTCGCTCTCTCTTCCTCTCACTCTCTCGCTTCCTTTCTTTCTCCTCTCTCTTCTTCTCTCTCTTTCACTATTTGTTCTTTTTCCTCCTCTCTCTCTCCCCCATTTGCTTTAGTCTCCACAGCTCCACAGCGTCGCATTGTCCAGCTTGTTTATTCTTTTCTTTAAATTTCTATTTATCGATTATTATTGTTTTGTATATCGTTTATCGATGTTCAAAATTATGTTCTATTTACTTTAGACTTACTTCTGTTTTATTAGAAAGTTTTAAAACCAATTTCCCTAATTTCGTCATACATTACTCATACGCCACATGATACAATTTATAAATGTACCATATATCGATTTTCGATAGTTCTCGCCTTAATTTGCTGTTTTTTGCCTGTTTCGATTTGTCATTAATTGATTTTTCACGCATTTTCTTCAGTTGATCTTTCGTATATAACTCATACGCAACCATTTAATTTGTTATCGATTATTGTTGTTGGAATTTCGTACCATTTCAATGTCTTTTTGCTATATTTTTTAATATTAATTCCCTATTTTGCCCGATTTTTAAATATTTTATTTGATATTTTATGCACATATTTAATGATTTATTTATTTTGTTATCGATCTATCGATTATTATTTCTTGAGAAATATATATAGTTTATTTAGCAATTATCTATTTCTTGTCTTTTATTTTTATTTATTTTTTTTACTATTTTTTAATATTCCTCTCAAATATTACTCATACGCCTCCATTCCCTTGTTTATTTATTTACTTATCGGCCTATGGATCAATAATTTTTAAGCGATATTTATCGTTTATTATTTAACTATTTGTAAAGCCTTTTAAGTCATATTTTATTGTATTCATTTCTTATTTTTTGCACTATTTTCTAATATTATTTCATACATTACTCATACGCCACATTGCACAATTTGCTAATTTGCTACGCCGCCTTATCAATGCATCTTTCACACTCTGCGCCTCTATCGATCTCTGTCTAACTCAGCTCTAACATTGAGCATGCCTCGCTCTCCCCCTCTCTCTCTCTCTCTCTCTCTCTCACTGCCCCTAGCTGTCCGACGATCTCTGGTCGAAGCTCATTATGATGTATCTATATGTTATTGTAGGCATATATAGTATGTACCCCCTGCCCCTGCCCTAACCAGGCTGAGCCCTGGCCGCTATCGTAACGTACGTTATCTACACGAGGCTGCTCCCTCGCGCAGCCCTCTCCCGCCCCGCTGCCTCTCTTTCTCTCGCTTATTTGATTATTTCGGCAAATTCATTTCGCGACACTTATCGCTCAAGGTCACGGGCAAAATTCCAAAAAGCACACACAGGCGACGACATTGAAAATTATCGCCGACTCAAGAAGCCCCATTAATGTAGAAAGAGAGAGAGAGAGAGAGAGAGAGAGAGAGAGAGAGAGAGAGACATAAACTTGATACACTTTGCCTTTTCCACTGAAATAAAACAAAGACTTTGATTTTTTTTTTTTTTGTAATTTTTGTTGATATATTTTAAATACTTATTTTCAATATTTTATTCACATATTCCATTCTGGGGTTTTTCTTTATTTAAAAACAAACTGCAATATTATTTTATTTCACAAATACAAATTTTCTTTTTGTTTTTTTTTTTATTTTTCTTCTGCTTTGTGGAGTTTCCAGCTGCTGTTGTTCTTCTTCTTCTTCTTGTTGTTGTCTCTTTAAAATGTTGTCATTCACAATTCACAATTGCCATTGTGACTGATGAAAATATGTATATACATATGTCTATATATACCTCAATCTATATATCTGTATATGTATATATATGTGCCTGTTCAGTTGCTCTGCAGCTCACCTATGCTGGCTGAGTGTTTTAAACTTTATGTTAAACATTTAAATTTGTTGTTAATTATACGCTTAATTGTCGCAATTTCATTGTTTCAGTTTGTCGCTGCATTCCGCCCCCTCCGCTTTCCTCTCCTCCTCCCATCACACGCCTGCGCACAGCTCCACTAAGTCTGCGCGTGCGTGTGTGAGTGAGTTTTTTCTTTTAATTACATAAAATATTCAGTTTTTTTTTAAATACAATTTTCTTCTTTTTTTTTTGCTAAAATTTACGGACAATTTTACACACGCACACACACACACACACACATACATATATGCCTGTATGTGTGTTTATATATATATATTTATGTATTATTATTGAAGTGTGATATTTTATAAGAATGCCTTCGTCTGGCTGCTCCCGCTGCTCCTGCTTCTCCATAAATTTTAAAAGAATATATTTGTATCATATATATATATATATATATGTATGTATATGTATATGTATATGTATGTATTTTAAATTTCATAATTTTATGCTTATTGTATGCCATTTTGTCAATCAACTTCAATTCACATAAAAAAAAACAAACTGAAATCAAAAATTGTCTGAAAACGTAAAAAATTGAAATAATAAGAACTCAAGATTTGTGTTTTTTTTTATATTTTTTTAAACAATTTTCTTTTTATTGATTTGACATAAAAATTTCTGCGCCGTTGTTGTTGTTGTTGTTTTTTCTTTGTTTTGTTTTTGTTGTTTTTTTGTTGTTGTATTTTTGTAGATTTTTTGTTGTTGCTTACGTAATTAATTAATCATAAGAATTAGAAATAATCATAATAGTACTGCATAATCATAATCATAATCATAATCATAATAATAATAATAATAGTTATAATTAATGTAATAGTTTTTTGCTACCGCAAGTTTATATTATACTTTTTTTAAATAATATTTATATCATATTTTCTTCTTCATTTTTTTTGTTTGTTTTTTTTTTAGTTTTTCTTTTCAGCTGCTAAGTTTAAATAGATTTAATTTTTGTTGACGACGCCAATTAAACATTGAATTGTTTAAGCATATATTTTCATATTTTAAATACGTTTTTTTTCTTCTGTAATTTTTAATTGTAGTTTTAAGTGTAATTTTAATTTTAATTTTATTTTAACATTTAACTATTTACACAACAAATATTCTTTTAACGTTGGGTTTTTTTGCTGCTAAAACTCTTTAAGCATTTTTTTTCTGTTTGATTTCCACATATATATATATATATATATATATATATATATATATTAATTTTTAATATATATATGTTTTTTGTATGTTTTAAAATTAGAAAACAATAATCTTAATATTTGCTTGTAATTCATAAAAACTGAATTTACTTTTGAATTTCTCGCTTGTTAAATACAAAAAAGAATTAAATAAAATAAACAATTTTCTTCGTTAACGGAGATCGCACGTGTTTTTCTTTTTCTTTTTCATTTTCTTTCTTTTTTTGGGCAACAAAAAAAATGTATTTCTATATATATAAAAAAATGTCTCAATTTGCAGTTTTTTCAAAAAACATTCTCAAAAAGCAAGTAGTTGAACGCTTTGCTTGCCTACATCAAAATAGTAGTAGTAATGATAATTATAATTATAATAATTATAATATTAATAATAATAATAATAATAATAGTGTTTAAATGTAAATATTAATTCAATAGTATGTACAAGATGTGAAGCGCTTAAAACTAAAAAATAACAAACGAAAGAAGTTGCAAAAGAAACAAACAAAAACAAAAAGAAAAAGAAAAGGAAAATTGCAAATTGAAAAGCGGAAAACCTCTGCAGGAAAATACACATTAACTGCTAAAATATATATACATATATATATATATATTTATTTATATATATATACATATTTGTTTCAGTTTCAGTTTTTGTTTTTTTAATACCTCAATTTCTGTGTTTTTTTTTTCATTTTCCTCTCGTTTTTCTTGTAATATTTAATAACTGTTGTTTTTTGTTTTTCACTTTAGTTTAAATATTTAAATTGCATGCATTTTGAAACTTTGTACACTTTGTTTTTTTTTTTTTTTTTGTTTTGTGAATTTTCTTTTTAGGTTTAAAATAATTTAATTTAATGTTTTTTTTTTTTGTTTTCATAATTTTCTTTTTGTTTTTCTTCTCTTTTCCGTTTTCTGCTGGCTTTCTTTTTGGGTTTCTCTTCAGTCTCGACCGGCTCTGCTGCTTACGCCTCCAGCATGACCTTGTGCACGGTGGCCAGGCCGCTGCCTGCGCTGCTGCTGCCTGCGCTGCTGCTGCTGCTCGTGGGCGGCGTGCTGCTGGGCGTGGGCACGGCTGCGCTGCTGGCCGCTGTCACGGTGACATCGGCGGACAGTGTTGGATAACGCTGCACCGCATTGGCGGCGGCGACCAGGGCGTGCAGCTTGCTGGGCGGCGGCGTCGGTGACTTCTTGGACAGATTCAGCGGCTGGCCAGGATCAGCGATGTCCACCTGCAGCTCAATCAGCGGCGAAGCACGGGGCGGCGCGCTCACGATGCAGCTGGAGGTGGCCGCGGCGCAGGTGGCGCTGCTGCTGCTCGTCGAGTGCGGCGACTGGAAATACTGACAACTGCTGCTGGCGGAGGAGCTGGAGCTGGTGCTGGAGCTGGTGCTGGAACTGGAGCTGGAACTGGAGCTGGAGTTGCTGCCATTGCTGTGAGGCGAGACTGACTGCTGTCGCTGCTGGCAGCTGGTGGTGGACCAGCGCACCTGCTGCTGCTGCTGCTGGTGGTGGTGGTGGTGGTGGTGGTGCTGCTGGGCGACTGGGGGCGGGCTGCTGGTGGAGGGTGAGGGGCAGTGGCTGCTCGGACTGCGTCCGCCCGTGGTGCTGCTGGCCGCCGTGGCCGGCTCGCGCATCAGATAGTTCTGGATGATGTCCGAGCGCTTCATCTGCTCCGGCGTCATGCGCGGCTCGGCCATCAGCGACTTGGCCAGGACCGAGTGGGTGCTGGCCATGGAGCCCAGCTGCTGCTGCTGCTGCTGTTGCTGTTGGGTGGGCGTGGTGCGCGTCAGGTGCATGTGGAGCTGACTGGCTGCTGCTGCTGCTGCTGGTGGCGGCGGCGGCGGCGTCTGCACCACGCTCACATGCGGCGAGGGCGTCGGCGTCGGAGTGGGCGTCGGCGTGGGCGTGGGACTCTGGCGGGGACTGTGCGCCGTCAGGCTGGTGGAGCTGCTGGCGTCCGCCTCGGCAGACTCGAACTCCCGATGCCGCAGCGCCCGGAACTTCTTGTGCGGCTTGTAGGCCTCGTCCATCAGCGAGTTGGTGTCGTACAGCGGCGGCGCCTGCAGCACCCGCTTCAGCACGGGCATGTCCTCCACGATCTGGCGCTTCAGGTTGCCGCTGCTCGAGGGCTGCGGCGAGCGCACGGGCGAGACTGAGACGGAGACGGAGACAGAGACGGCGCCAGCTGTGGCCACGGCCTGCGCTGCGTCGCTGCAGTCGAGGGCGTCGTCGACGCTGGAGCGGGGACTCGAGCAGGAGCTGCTGCCGCCGGAGCTGACCGCCTTGCACTCGTTCTTCTCGTTGCCCGACTCGATGCCCGAGTCCGTGGGCGAGTCCAGTTTGCGGTAGCGCGTGGCACCCGACGTCAGATGATGATGCAGCTGCGGATGCTGTTGCTGGTGGTGATTCACCTGGGGCTGTTGGCCCTGTTGGGATTGCTGGGACTGCTGGAGCTGGGTCTGTGGCTGCTGCTGCAGCTGCTGTTGCTGTTGCTGCTGCTGGTGGCGCACAATGGGCGTGATGGTGAGCCCATTCTGGGTGAGATGCGCGTGGGAGCCAACGATGTCCATGTCGGCGGCGCCGGAGTCACCACTAGATCCGGAGTTGGCGCGATTGCGCAGCGGACAGCCGCCGGAGAGGGTTGCTGCCAGCAAGGGTGCGGAACTGGCCAGACTGGAGGAGGAGGAGGAGGAGGATTGGGTTGGTGTGCTCGTCTGCTGCTGCTGCTGGAGCTGGGTGCTGCTGGGCGTGCCGTAGTCCAGATCGCCGGACTCCGTGCTGGAGACGGAACCCAGTGGGCTCTTGGCCGCCTCGACGTCCATGGCGTCGCCCCAGCTGGCGGCTGGGCTCTTGCTGGCATTGTCGGCCTCCTCCATGCTCCACATCTGCTGGCGCAGGAGCTCCTTGTGCTCGGTGCGGAAGACGACCAGCTTCTCGGTGTGGAGGGTGCTCAGCGTGCGCAGATCGGGCATCGTGTCGAGCAGCTTGGCCAGGAACTCCGGCTGATCGGGACGATTCTGGGAGACGATGCACTGCAGACAGCCCTTCAGCCGGCTGTACATCTTCTCGATCAGCTCGAGGTTGCGCAGACCCGGACGATCCGGCGTGATCAGCACGATGGCGCAGAAGAGTCCGATCTCCGCGTCGGTCAGATTCATCGAGTTCATGCGCTCCGCAAAGTTAAATGTGGAGTCGACCAGGAAGCGAGCGTTCGCCCCGTTCTGGATGGCATCGCGCCGCATCACCTGCCCGTTCAGGCAGATGATCGAGTTGATCGACGAGTCGAACATGCAGATCAACCGCACGAAGAGCGCATCGAAGAGCCCCGCCTTCAGCAGCGTGAACTTGTCGTCCTGGGTGAGCAGCTGGAAGCCGGGTATCATGCCAGCGAAGTCAATCACGCCGCGTATGACGTGCGCGAAGCGCTGTGAGAACTCCTGCTCCGACTGGAGCTCGGGCGCGGGATTCAGCGGACAGGCCTGATGATAGACAGAAAGAGAGAGAGAGAGAGAGAGAGAGAGAGGTTAGAGTGGTTTGAAGATGAGATTTGCATAGAGATTATCATTAATTAATGATCTTATTGGAATATATAGTTATTCTAGTTGGGTTAGACATATATGAGGTGTAGTCTCCATTTGGATTATGTGATCTGAGTGTGTAATATTACTAGTTATATATCATATCAACCTATGTATATAAATATGAATAGGTATACATGCCAATTGGAGCATATTAGTTTTCTAGTTGAAGTAGGCATAGAGTTATAGCTGTATTATGCAGAGTATATGCATATATGTTTCAATTGGATACTATATATATCTTAGCCAAAGCATGTTTAGTTCAATGGGAATAACATAGGTATTGCTAGGTATTGGAATGCCATATTATTGAAGCTAATATGCCTCTTTAAGACTCTAACGATATATACCCTCGTTAAATACAACAGTTAGTTGTTGTCCACACCTATATACCATTATATAACATACTAATTATATATCCAATATCTAGTTAGCTTACAGATAGAAGCCACTGTGGCTATCCATCCATTTTCTAGTCATATTACACCTGTAATTCGCATTCCAATTGTATAATCTGATCTTTCTACTTAGCTTGTGCCCTGCACATATGATATTTCTTCATCAGAATTTACTCATATTTCACTCTCAATATAATTCCAATTGGAACTTCCTGCTAAATCAGCTTTTACTCTGCCATCGTTAATAACTGTTTACTGTAGCCTGCCACACCTGCTGCTGGCGCCCTAATTGCCTCCCCTGTGGCAAACTGTTGCATTTCCCACAGCAACGTCATCGACGCTGTTCACGCGAAGGTCACCGAACCGCTAGCTCAATCCCTCTGCCATCACCCCTCCACCCCTGCTGTAATCAATAATCATAACTATTAGTACTTCCGCACGACGTCGCCGTCGACGTCGGCGTACCCCTGCCACTTAATACTGACTCAACTGTCGTCAAACGGCACATTTCCTCATACGAAGCTTTTCCATTACACAAAAGCTCTGCCGACGTCAGCGTGCGCTGCCGCTGCCGCTGCTTAGTTTTTAGTTTCTAGGGGCTGTTTTTTTTCTGTATTTGCGCTCTCCCACTAGCTATCTCTCTCACTCTCTTTGACAATTCTATTCGTAGTTTCTTTTTGCTGTTGCTTTGTGCTTTCGTCGCCTGTCGCTGACATTAGCGCCAAGGTCGACGAACCAGAGTTCAAGGTTCCGGTTAGTTGTTGCCGCAGTTTTTTTTTCTTTCTTTCTGTGCCCTGCGCGTGTGCCGTTAGTGTGTGCGTGTGTGTGTGAGAAGGGGGAATATATATCAGCGTTGTCTATTGCTTAAACCCTGGTTCATGTTATTTTGCCATTTAGCTTTCCGGGTTTTCAATTACATGCACGCGCCAGACAAGCGCGAACGTGCCAAGCACAATGCAACCCTACCCCACCCCCCTTGGCTAATAGATTCTTAATTTACAAATTATGTTTCATTTTATTCCGTCTCAGTCTTCTGATTAACCTTGAATCACTTTTGCCGCCTCTCAAAATGCCGGCCCAACGAATCTTCTGTTCCTCTGCTCCCACACACACACACACACAAGAGCATACGCACGCACAGGCAGACGAGCTCTACGCTACACTCCTCTCCTCTCGCTCCCTCGCTCGCTCACTGCCGCTGGCCTTCGTCAAGTGCAAGCAAAAGCAACAACAGTGCCGGCTTGCCTGCCGGCACAACAACAACGAAATTTCTTTTCTATTTTCTGCACCTTCTTTGCCGGTACGCTGACGGCGACGCCAACGCTGACGTCGGCGTGGGCTCTCTCGCCGCTGCTGTCGTATCATTTTATAAAAATATATTTTCTTGTTATATATTTGCGTTTTATTTGCGCAAAAGCGGAAATAGTTTTGCAAAATGTATAATAGCTTTGGCCATGTGTGTGTGCGTTTGCTTTCTTTATGACTTACCCCCCACCCTGCCCCCTTCCCCTATTAGCTACGCCGTCATGCGTATCACAAGACCTTCAATTTCAATCTGTTTGGCTGCCAAAATAATTCCTCGAATTCTTGCAAACGCGAAACTCAAGTCCAATCAACAGTTACACAAATTGCAATATGTCTGCTGTGCACACACCCATACTCATATATTTAAATACACCTCTATGCACTTATTTATAGTCCCTTACACCTTGTACTCGCTGCTTCCGCCTTGTCGCATAGCTCAATAGCATTTTGCATAGGCGCTTCCTTATAAGCATTTCAAAATAATAATAATCATAAAGCAACCACCTGACTGTATTCAAATGAACTGCGCCGTTTTGCATGCCATCGCACTCAAGCACATACACACTTACACCCGCTCACTCAGCTGCATCTCGCTCACTCATTACAATTTGCTAATAATGCTGCCTACTTGCTTGCTTGCTGTAATTGTTGTTGGCATTCGCTTTTGCGTTCTCTCTCTCTCTCTCTCTCTCTCTCTCTCTCTTTGACGAAGGCGCTTGTCGTTAAAAAGTGCCGTTAGTGTTGTTTTTGCTATTGCTGCTGCTGCGCTGCTGCTGCTTTTGTTTCTGGTCTGGCTTTTGCATTCGCTTCCTCATACTCATGACATTTACATTGACGAGTGTGCACGAGCTGCCCCCGCCCCCTAGGCATACATATTTGTATAATTTTTATATATTATTATGTAAGTATTATTGCTTACTCATATACATACATACGCAAGTAGTTCTATGTATATACATAATACCCCTATCAACAACTACATGCGCAAAAAGAAGCAGCAAGAAAAAAAAATAACGCTACACACAGGCACAACCATTTCATTCATTCCAAGGTTAAAAAATAACTCGCCACAAGGTCGTCTCGCGACTCGCATGCGAGCATTCTAACTGTGTGTCTATGTGTGTGTGTGTGTGTGTTTATTCTACGCTGCAGACATGTGCAAATTATTCTTTTGGCAGCGTCATTTTATGGCGCGCGCGCTCTCTGCTGCTGTTCTCGCTCTCTCTCTCTCTCTCACTCACTCATTGATCATATTTGCGCTCTCTTTGCTTGTGTAAAAAGCTCTTACAGTGCCTGCGCCTCTGTTGTTGTTGCTGCTGCTGCTGCTGCTGCTAGAGCCTTGCACTTGACTTTGACAATGGAAACACTTTGTTTACTATCGCACACGCTCTCTTATCGCTAACTCATTAACGCAACTGTCTGATAATCGGGCGAAAAGAAAAGACAAAAAAAGAAATAGAAAGCTGAAAGCGGGCAGCAAGACGCGCGCTGCTCTCCTTTGATTATTTTTGAATGCTTAATTCGCCTTTATTTAAACAGCCGCCACATGTGTCTAAATACTTTCGCCCCTTTAGTGCGCGCGCCCTCTCGCTCGCTCACACTGTGCTATCCCTGCTTGTGTATGTGTGTGTGTGTGCTATTTTGTTCCATTAATAATGACGCTACGCCTGACCTTGAGCTTTGGAAATGTATTTTTGTTATTGTCGGAACACGTTTCTCGCCTGGCTCAACGTAGGTTTCGTTCAGTTTTTTCATTCGTTCTGGTTTCCTTATCGTTAAGTTGTGATAAGTCCAATGAGAACAGTACTTAACGACGGTTTCTTATAGGAAACGGTTATTTATTATTTTTAATATTTATTATTGCTATAATTCTTTATTATAATTATTTTATTGATTATTATTATTTTTATTTATTATTATTTATTTATTATTATTTATTTATCATTTATTATTACAATTATTTATTATTTATTTTATTTTATTTTATTATTATTATTTTATCTATTCATGATCCTTTTTGTTCCTTATTTCCTCTTCTCATTCTTTCTTCTTTTCTTCTCTTCTTCTTCTGATTCTTTCCTCTTTTCTTCTCTTCTTCTTCTGATTTTTTCTTCTTTTTGTTTTTCTTATTCTTTCATCTTCTCCCTTCTCTTCTTATTCTTCTTCTTCGCCTCTTTCTCGTCTTCTTTTCCTGTCTTCCTCTTCTCCTTTCTTCCTCTTCCCCTTCCTCCTGCTCACATCTCTCTCTCTCTCCCCATAACTTATGCTCACACCTGACGTCACCTGTAATTTGTTGTTACCTGGGCCAACGAGCTCGTTCAGCTCGAGTCGCGTTGACAGCATTTACAACCCATTTATCATTTATCATTTTCCGTCCGTCAGTCACTTTGACATTGACAGCTTTTGGCCAAAGTCAAGAAAGACACAAAGCGAACAACAAAAATTTGGCTTTTAAGAACTTGACCCCAAAGCGCGGCATCGCGACGCTTCAATGCCCCGATCTATGGCAAGCTCTCTCCCCCTTTATCTCTCTCTATATATATATATCTCTCACTCCCTCTGTCTCTCTCGCTCTCTCTCTGTAGCCCAGCCGGAGGTCTTACAGACGCGGCTACGTGCGATGCTTTTGATTTCCTGGTTTAGAATCATGCAAACTGGTTCACCTTGGCGTATGAGTAACGTTCGAGCAGTCAGTTTGTTGTTGTTGTTATTGTTTATAATATTATTGTCATTGTTGTTGTTGTTGTTGTTGCTGAGATCTATGAGCATGCCAATAGCAAAAATGTGCCCGGAAATGTGCTTTGACATTCGCCTACGCTGAGAAAACTCTTTAAAAAGTTCAACTAAATGCGTAATTGGATATATTCCAATTGGAATATGCTTAAATATAATATAGTCAAATTGGAGTAGATGTTATAGAGCATATATGATGTGCCTTAAGCGTATGAAAGTATATTCTATATAAGATGTGCCCATTGGTGGCTAATAATAGAGTTCAAATTTGATATGTTCCAATTGGAATAAGCTCATTTTATCTGATATGTTATATATGCCAATTGAAGTGGATGTTATAGTATATATATATGATGTATCTAAAGTGAACTGAAGTAAATTCTATATAATTTAGAGTTGATATATATTATAATCCAATTGGATATTACCTATATATGCCATGATCTAATTTTATTAATATATTTTATAGCTTATATCTGATGTATTCTAAGCGAACTACAATTCTACATTTCATATTTCAACAATCTTCAACTTTTCAACTATTCTCCAATTGTCCTCCAATTGGAACATATTAAATATTCGATCTATGTTCTAGTTCTTATCATATATGTATATTATTGACTACAATCAGATCACTATGTATGACTATCATCTATTATTTATGCCTATTGGATCATAATATATACCTAATATAGACTACACTCTAAACTTAGAATTCTCTTCATTTTTCTTGGCTTTCACTTACCAGCAGGGTGGGCATTGAGTAGGAGGGGCAGTCTCTGGCGCGCTGTCGCATCGCGGAGACCTTCTCCTTGGTGAATTCGCATGTCTCCAGATGGGCGCGCAGCACGGCCGCCAGCAGGCGTGGCTGATCGTCCAGCTCGGTGGCCAGAGCGCGCTGTTGTCCGCGATTCTGTGTGCTCTGCTGCATGGCGGCCAAAATGCGCGCCTTCTCGCGCTTGGGCACGCGACCAAAGCGAACAGCTGCAAAGAGACAAAGAGGAAAAAGAAGAAGAGTTAACTAGATATGCATATGAATATATATGTATATATAGAGCTATATGTATGTGTGTCTGTCTGTTTTACACCTGAGTGAGCAGGTGCAAGGAGCTGCAGCTGTTGTCACGCAGTCAGAAGTCTCCTCTCTCTCTCTCTCTCTCTCTCTGTGTGTGCTCACTCTGCAGGCCTCGACTGTAATTTATGGCCAGCCCTTCGAACTGGGTCATTGCCTGCGCTCAGCTGTCGTTCAACTCTTTTCGGCTGTACTCGTTCTTCACGCTTGCTACACTTTCTCTTTTTTTCTTCTTCTGCTTCTTCTTCTTCTTCTTGTTGTTGTTGTTGTAAATTTGTTTGTTTGTTTGTGGATTTTAATTTGCACTAACGAATTTGTATGTGGGTGAACTTTCACATTTCACCAGAGCAACGGACACGTTTCTGGTCACGTTTCGCAGATCAACGGATCAGACGTCTTGGCCCAAAAAACAGCAACAAAATATTGTCAAAGGGGGCTTAAATGCAGATACAGTGAAGGCACGCATAATATACATAGGTATGCTCAATATTTATGACACTAGTATATATAACTGGCGCATACTCTATTTCTTTTCCCTAAACTAAGCATGCCTAATTGTCAATCATGCATGCTCCATAGTTAAACCTCTACTGTCTAACTGCTGCTCTCCTACATTGCATTAAGCAAAGCATGCCTAATTGTTAAGCCTGCACTATCTCACTTTTACTCTTTTACACTCCTTCATATTCATAACCACGCCATGCCTAATTGTCAAGCCTCTGCTGGCTAGCTGCTGCTCACTCTCCTTCATTTTCCTATCCAAAGGCAAAAGCATGCACACTTATTAAGAATAGACTCTACAACTACAGCTCTCCCACTCTCCTTCATTACACCATGCCTAATTGCTAGCTGTAGCTCTTCTACACTACCGCCATCCCACTCTATCCTTTGCGCTCTTGTGAACTCATAAAAAATTTGCCTAAGCTGCTCCATTTCTTACGCTCTCGTTCTCCCGCTCTCTTTCGTTAAGTCTACAATTGCTATTCGCCTGCTGCAATTCGCCTTAAAAACGAAACATTAATCAAAACTAAATGGAATGGTGTGTGCTGATTAGGCCATTTTGGCCAACTTTTCAATGTCAATGCAATTTCTACAATTTCACTCAATTGCCACAAATAACTGGCACACTAAACACAAAATCAGTAACAAAAGTGAAACAGCAACAACAACAACAAACACCAAACTGGGCGCTTGGCTAAGATTTTTCACTACTTTTTCCACAGCAGCCGAGAAATCGCCGCTTGACTGACTGAATGACCCAGTTGGCAGGCAGCGAAATTCAGGTCAAACGAAATGGAAAATGAACGCAGCTGCGGCTGCGCGTAGAAATTAGAGCGAGCAAGCAAAGCGCACGCCTGCGCCAATGGTAACAGCGACAGCGCTGCCTGCGCCAACTTTCGACGCTGCAAAGTTGGTCAAACATGAGAAGAGAGGCAACAGCGGCAAGCGCAGCAACAGCAGCAGCAGCAGCTTTCGTTGCTTTTTAGAAAATAGCAAAAGTCGCACAAGTGGGCAGAGCTGTCGGCGTCGTTGCTAAAGTTTCATTTCAAGTTTAAAGCTCTTCCGCGGCAAACCAAACACAACAATAACAACAGCAACAACAGCAAAAGTCATTATTGTGTGCGTTTAAAAACGAGGTCAACACTTCAATGGCGCTTAAAGAGTTAGTTGTTGTTTGACAGCAGCAAGCAGCACAAGAAAAAACAAAAAACAAAATGTAAACAAAACGAAAAAGCAAATCAAAGTCATCTGCTGGTAAGGGGGTAAGGCATGCATGCCATTCCAACTGGGTGCTCAAATCTGCATTTCGAAGTAAAAGCATTGATTGGAAATTGAAAGCGAATTTGTGTCATGTTGCGGCGAAATGAGTAGAGTATGAGCATCCGAGTGTGAGTGAGTGAGGGAGTGAGTCTGTGTTAGTTGTCTCAACTTACGCGCATTGTGATAGTTCACGTTGCCTTTGAGTATGCCTTTCAATATAGGAAGTTCTTCGCCCATTTTTGTGCGAGTGTGTGTGTGTGTGAGACAGTTATGTTTGGATTTTTGCTGTTGATCTTTGTTTTGGTTATGCGCTCACTGAGAGACTCGAGATTCTCGGTTTTGCTGCACACTGGGGCGCATTTAATTTGTATTTGGAATATTCATTAAAATTTCCTTTTGCTTTCTTTTGGCACACACAATTTTCTTTATTTTCTTTTTTGGTTGAACTTGACTTTTCAGGTACTCCACAGGTAATTGCAAAAATATTTCTGTTTTCTATGTTTTCTCAAATTTTCTTTAAATATTTGCACTAAATCTGTTTTAAACATATATTTAAATTAATTTTTCTTTCTTTCTTTCTTTTTTTGTATTTTTGCAGGAACTTTCTTTGCTTTTCTCTTCTTTTTCCACTTTTCGTGTTGTTAAAATAATTTTTGGAATTTCTTTTGCTGAACTTGGCTTGAACTTTTTGTTTTTATTTTAATTTTAATTTTTATTTTTCAATTTTATTTTGATTTAGATTTTTGTGTGTGTGTGTTTTACCGCGTAATCCAAAAATGCGTTTCGGGTTGCTGAGATTTGAGATTTTGGTCGACTTTTCTTCACATTAACAGAGCATTTAAATATATTTATTTATATTCATATTTATTTATATATTTTGTAGTTGTAATTGTTAAAGACACAAAACACACTTGAAATGTTGCTTGAGTGTATTTTGATTGCAATAATTCGCTAACATGACAAAACTCGACAAGGTCTCGAACGCGACTAACTGTAAAAAGCAAAGCACGTTACGAATATACCCAAAGGTAGCGGCGCGACTGAGACCGAGACTGAGTCGAGCAACAACAGCAACAGAAACGGCACAAGCAACTGAAAAAGTCGCCAGAGCCAACGACCAAACGTACCATCAAAGAGAGGGAGCGCGAGCGAGCGCACGCTAAATGCTCTGAGAGCCGAACGCACGCAAGAGCGAGCAAAGCTCTGAGAGCGAGGGGCCAATAAACCAGCAAAAGAAAGAACGAAACAACAAGAGCAACAGCAGCAGCAGCTGCTGCAAGCGTAAATTTAGTGATAAGCGAATTAGTCACGGAAGGGAACTTGGAACAAATTTTAAAATAAATTTATTTATTCTAAAAATTAATATTAAATTAAATTCAATTTATAATTTATTTATTTAATTTTAGTTTTATTAGTTTTTTTTTCATTTCCATTTTAATTCTTCTTTAATTTAAGTCGCATTTGGTTGCAAGTTCAAGCACTGATAAGCTCTGCCTCAGCCTCAGCCTCAAGCAAGCTCTTTATCTCAATATCTCAACGAAAGTTCAATGCTCGTGGCGCCAAAAACAAATAACAAATAAACGCCAAGCATAGCTAAGAGCGTGCGCTCTCGCTCCCTCTCTTACAACGGCGCATGCTCTTAAATGCTTGCAAGAGCTTTTCAACACACCGTGTTGAATTTGCTGGCAAGTTAAGAGAACGCAAAGCTCTCTAGCGAGCTTTTTTGCAACATATGCTTGCATGGCGCCAAGCAGCGCAGATCACGCTTCGCGCCGCTGCTGCTGTTTATTTGACGAATCGTTAAAAATGCAATTTGCGAGATTTGTGACGCCCTCAGCGAGAGCGAGAGCGAGAGGCACTGAGTCACGCAGCTCGCGCTGTTCGCTGAACTAATTTAAATTTGAAACAAAAAATCAAATCTTTGTTTTATTGAGGTCAAACAGCGAGGCGAAGTGACTCAGTCGACTGATTATATTCAGATCGAATGCAAACTAATTCAGCAAGAAGAGGAGGAGGAGGAGGAAGTAACAGCAGAAGGAAGGAGCCATAAGCGCGGGTCATTGAACTGAAGCCACAAAATTGAGGCCAAAAAAACAAACAAACAAACAATGACGACAATAAACACACAAACAACAACAACAGCAACAAAAGAAAGACCAAAATTAATAATATAAGCGAATCGAAGCGTCGCTTCATTATGTTGTTGCTGTTGTTGTTGTTGTTGGCCGAACGTCATTGCCTCATTTCTCAGCCACGAAAGTAAAAGTGAAAGTTTTTTGTTGTTGTTTTTATTTTATTTTTTGGGGTAGAAATTTTCGACGTGTTTCGTAGCAGCAGCCAAAAGCGAAATTGAGCAACTGTTGCCCGCTCGTTCGCTTAGGCCTATAAAAAGAGGCGGGCGGGCGGGGGGAGGGGAGGGGGGGCTGGAGCAACAACTCAAATTGTGTAAGCGACAGACACACAAGCGACAAGAAAACAAACTGGAATATGCCAGCGAAATGATGTGGGGAATCGAATATACATAAAAAAAACATATATTATAAATATATATGAATATATATAAATTTATAGTTGAGTTCATCTGGGCTATGGGATATACTTGAGTTTTTTTTATATCGGCTTATATAAATTAAAATTTGAATTTAAGCTGCAGCGATGCGCTTTGATTTTGAATTTGAATGTAAATTATTATTTATTTTATATAGTATTTTTTGTAGATATTAAAAATAGGTATTTAAATTTTTAAAACTATTTAATTTTGTTGTTAGGCAATTTTGTTTTAATTACAATTTAATTTAAGTTAATTTTGTTTGGAATTTTATTTAAAATTGTTTTATTATAAATATTTAATTATTTATTTAATTACTTTATATATCTCAAAAATATTTTTAAAAAAATTAAGTTTTATATAAAATCTTTATTTTTCTATATTTTTTGAGATTAATAAAAACAAATAATAAATTTATAAACATATTTTTATATCTTTGAAATATATTAAGACAATTAATAAATATTAATATTTAAATATTTGTATGTATATATATATTTTTTTATAACTTGATATTCTATTTTCAATTTATTTATTATTTTAAATATTTATTTATTTTTATTTTTTATTTATTTTATTTTTATTTTTATTCATTTAGTATTTTATTATTTACTTTTACATATTTTTAAAATATTTCAAATACATAATTTTTTATTTATTTATTTTATTTATATTTTTATTCACCTTTTAATTTGATTAGTATTCATTTTAAGAGCTCAACAAATTTTAAATTATTATCATTTTATATAAAATTATATATGTATATATTTTTAATTAGCTATTTTTTATTAGTTCAACAAATTTTAAGTTATTTTCATTTTAAATAAAAATGTGTATGTATAGATTTTTGTAAATATATTTAAATCTTTTAAAAATTTATTTTAAATATATTTCTATTTTTTTTTAACATTTATTTTATATTCAAATAAAAAACTCAGCTTGCAGCATTTTTTAAAAGTTAATCTAATTATATTTGTTTGCTAACAAATTTGTAAATATTTGTATTTTTTATATTTTATAGAAATAGGTATAATATAAAAAAATATATATATTTATTTATTTTTTTTTATTTATTTCAGTGCCCAAAAATCAACGAAAGCCGAAAACAAAATCAGTTTACAGTTGCCACAATAATTGCACACATTCATTAATATATATATATATATATGTACATATATCTGTTACATATATATAAATATATATATATATTCGACAATTAAAAGCCAATTAACAGCTCTGCAACGAAATTTCACTTTCACTTGCTCCACCAAGAGAGTGTTTTGGCTTCAACCTCAATTCCAAGCAAGACAGACAGACACGCCCCCTGCCTCTCGGCCCCCTCCTCTTCCCTTTGCTATGCGGGTGCTTTCTCTAATGAACAATTGAATAGCAATTGTTAGCATTGTTATTATGATTGTTATTAGCATTGTGAGCGGCTGGCGCTGCTCGTCTTACGCCGCGACGGCGCTAATTGCCAAGCAAAGTTGAAGAGTTGAAGAGGAAACAAAAAAAAGTTGTTTATGTTTTCTTTTCGAGTTGGCCAAAGTTCAATGCACCAGCGACGAAGAGTCGAGAAGCATGTGGCATGGGCATGAGGCAGGAGGCATGAGGCCTACTTTCGGCTTAGAGTTGGGTGATTCACGGGCTTTACGTAAAAATCAAATAAGCGACACAGTTATTGTTGTTGTTGTTGCTGTTGTTGTTGCGTAAGTTGTTTACAAAAAGAACACACAAAGTGTGTGTGTGTGTGTGAGGCAGAGCGAAAGAGATAGCAGCAATGCCATAAAAAACCAAACAAAACAAAACACGAAAGCAGCTGAAGAAAGACTAAAGAAATTTTGTTGTTGCTTTTCCCGAAACTTCCAGCGCGACAAAGAAAGCAGAGATCAGTGCGGATATATGTATGTGTGTATGTATGTGTATTGAATATATGTGCATATATGTAAATATTTATTTTTATTTTTATTTTGAAATATATTTATGTTTAATTTATAATTATTTTTGAATTAAAAATAGTTTTTCATATATATTTTAATTTATATATATATTTTTTAAATATTAAAATAAATACTGTTTTGTATATTTAATTTTATATGTATATTTCTGTTTTTTATTTTTAATTTTTTCTATATTTGGCAAAATTTAAAATAAATATTTTTTGTATATATTTGATATTATATCAATTGTTTTAATAAATATTTATGTTTTTTATTTTTTAATATTTAAAAAACTATTTTTTGAATATGTTTTATTTTATATATTTTTTTATATAAATATTTATTTTTTTATGTATTTTATATATTTAAAAAAATTATTTCATATATTTTAAAAAATTTATTTTATATATTTTTTATATAAATATTTATATTTTTTATTTTATATATTTTTGTATATAAATATTTTTTTCTAACTTATTTTATATATATTTTTTATAGAAATATTTTAGTATACATACATGCATATGTATATAATTTTTTAAATATTTTTTGTATATACATATATTTTATTATTTATATATACATATATACAGTTTTTTTTATTTTATTTATTTTTTATATATTTTATTATATGAATATATTTTTAATACATACATATATATTACATATTTATACATATATGTATCTATATTTTTTTTGTTAATTTTGTGGGTCATCTCACTGGCAGAGAGGCTGCGAGCGGGAGGCGGGGAGGTCACAAAACAGACAGACGAAGGCGACGCTCAATAACAAATGGCGTTCAATGGGGCAGACCCTGTGCCATATATTACAAATATCAATTATAAAAAGGTCAGGCATATAAATACACACACACACATGCATGCATGCATGCATGCATGCACATATTGACACACACTCACTCACACATACATGCAAACAAAAGAAGTGATTTCGCGTACTACGGTGCGGCTACGCAACTTGCTTATGCATCGGCTCGGTCAATATTGAGACAGATCTAGTAAATCCTTTATTTGCCGTTCTGTTTGACTCTCGTCGTTGCGCATTCATAATTATTTTCAAATAAATGCGCGCCAAGGCAACTGCCAATTGCAATTGCAATTGCAATGCGAACGCTGCGCTGCGCTGCGCTGCGACTGAGGCGAATGACCGTGCCTGACCCAAATAAAAGTCGCTGCACTCGCGCCAACAAAGGCGACAAATGCCTGCCCGCTCGCTCGCACTCACGCTCGCGCTCGCACTCTCTTTCACTCATACGCTCAGTCGCAAAAATTGCAGCATGAAAAAAAAAGCGCAGCGCGCACTCAAAATGAGGCCGAGTGCAATGAACAGCATTCAGCGCGCACACACACACACACACACTCACACATGAGAGAGCGCAGAAATGAGCGAGAGAGCGCAAAAGAGAGCCTATGCAAATGCAGTGCTGCTGCTGCAGTCGAACAAGTTGCGACGCTGATGTTGCAATGCGAAACCTTCGAGAAATTTTACAAGAGTCGTTGAACTCGCCATGTTGTCGGTCGTTTAACTGTGCCCCAAAACGGCAGCGACGCCGGCGTCACAGCAGCACACATTGCAGCAATGTTGGCTGTGGCTCGACGCGACGCGGCTCGTCTCGACTCGGCTCGGCTCCACTTGAAGCTTGAAACTAGTTTGACGTCGAGGCATTGAAAAAGCGAAAGTACATTTTTCTGCTGCCCGTCGCTCTGTGTATGTGTGTGTGTGTGTGCATGGCGCTCGTCTTGCTCGTGTTTGTGTGCTGCTGCTGCTGCTGCTGTTCGTGTTTGACGTTCGTTCGCTCGTTTGTGCGCGCGAGGTAAATGAACCTTTTGAAGGTTCAACTTGCGTAGTAGGCGACGTCGACAGCGACGCCGACGTCGCTGCCTGGTGTAAAACAAGTTTGTTACGTTGCGGGCTGTCGGGCTGCTTTTGACGGCTTTGTTTTGCGCTCTTTCCTTTGCAATTTCACCGTTAAGCCAAACAACAAACACAGGTGAAGCGCACAGCTTTATGTAACCAAAAGAGAGAGGGAGATAGCTGCAGTTCAGCTGTTGATGATGCGTGTCACGCGTCAAAAATGATTTCACTGATGACAAGAAACAAAAAGTAAAGCAAATTGTATAATAAACAAGTGCGATCTGTTATGCATTAACTTGGCTAACCTTCCACTCACACACACCTTAGCCAGCAGCAGCAGTAGCAGCAGCAGCAGGCTCGCCCACATATGCACATATTTGCTGCAGTTGCCAAACGGCATTATCATCATTATCATCATCATGAGCTCGTTGTACTTGACGCTCTGACCCACGCCCAGCTGCCGCACAGCCAGCTCAATGCTATGAAACTATACAAAACTTCAATTCGCCCTGGGGCGCAGCACAATTTTATTTTTTTTTTTATTATTATTGTCTCAGATTGTTCAGTTCGTGTGGTAGCCTCCAATATTATTTTAGTCAACACCTCTGTGTGTGTGTGTAGCACTGGCATTTTAATGTATTTGTAATTGACCTGAATAAAGTTCAAAACACTCGCCGCGGCTACGACGATGACGGCAAGGCGAAATCTACATACATACGTATATATACATACATATGTGTGTGTGTGTCCATGTGTAGCCTCAAAAAATAATGATTGCGACAACAACAAAAACGTCACAGCTCACACACAAACACTCACATGTTACTACAACAAAAAACTAAAATAAATAAAGTTTTGCCTTCGATAATTGACAATTGTCTGATTAGTTTTTTTTCTCTCTCTCTGTGTTTGTTGTTTTTGTTCAGCTACAACTACAAAGCTAATTGACAGCCATTTGCTGCTGTTTGAATACACACATACAGTCATTTGCTCACTGCTATGCATATGTTCCACTCTAACTCATTCCCAGCTTAAGCAAGAGAGAGCCATTCAGCATAAGCATAACTGTAACATAGCTGCGCGCGCTCTTGCCGAGGCTTGCTGAATCTTGAGCCTGTTCAATTCGATTAGCCTCGCGCTGATTCGAGTTCATTTTAATTAAACTCAGCATGAAAACTAATAAAATAAAGTCTTAAAAACATATGTATATAAAGTAGGTACATATTTATATATGTCTATGCCTTTTCCGCGACAGCTACAAATTTAAGCAAATGCAAAACGAACTGAGTGAAAAAAAAGCGTGTTTACTATCAAGCAGCTTACTTGCACACAAACACGTACGCACACAAATACACACACGCACAGGCAGGCACCTTCACTGTTGCTGCTGCGTCGCTGCTTTGGCTGACCCAGTTTCGTCGGTCAATGAACTGAGGCGCTGCCGTCGAGGCTGAATGTTTTTGTGGGAGAGCGAGAGTGAGAGAGGGCGCGCGCGGGCTGCGTGTCTGTTTGTTGCTTTTTTCGGTGTTTTTTTTCTTTTGAGGGGCGCTCTATGCACGGGAGAGTGTCTGCCTGCATGTATGTATGTATGTGTGTGTGTGTGTGTCTGACTCGCTGTAGCTGTGTGCGTGCGCTAAATTTCGGTTTCGTTTTCATTTTGACGGCGCGTCTTGCGTTTATTTTCGGTATCTTTGCAATAGGCAAACATCAACAAAATGGCGCCTAATAATATTACTACACACGAAAAAGAAATTATGAAAGCCGCAAAAGAAAGTGGCCAAGTGAAAGTGTTGCATATTATGTATATATGTAACATAATGAGCATCATAATAATATGATCAATTTCTAGGTCAGTGCGTGTTTTAACAAAAGTAACTGTAAATATTTCGACAACAGCCTGTGTGTGTGTGTGTGTGTGTGTGTGTCAGTGTACAAATTTAATTTTCCTTGAAAGATAAGGCGCAGCGCGAGCAGCGCTGTCGACGGCAACGCCAGCGGCGACTGCGCTTAAATAGCACACGGTCATTTTTATTATAAACAATTCGAATTTTCGTTGTTTTTTGCTTTTTCGTTGGCTGTTGCCGAGTTTATTTTGATGGCGGTCGTATTTTAGTTTTTTATTGAGATTTTTGGCATTAGCGGCGCATAGAACTAGTTCAAGGATTTGCCAATTTCTAAATACTAATCTAGACAGTGATTAATTTAGTTAATATATGTATGTACATATATTTTTGATAGTTATTTTCTGTTTATCTCTGCTTACATAACTTTCGTTCATTTCATGTGCGCAGCACGCACCAAAAAAGAAATGAAACGAAACGAAATGAAACGAAAAGAAAACAAACTGTAATCCATCAATTACAGCATACACATGTTCAAGTAGCATTGCAGCAACAACAACAGCAGCTGTTAAGCATAGGCTGCGACTGCGTGCTGCGCTGCCTGCCAAGCAGCCACAGCGACGACTTAACAGCTCTCTTACTGTCTCTCTCTCTCTCTCTCTCGCTCGCTCTCACTCTGCAGCATGAACCACTTTCGTTTTCGACAGCAACATGGCCGCCATGATAGATAGCAAGAAGAAGAGCGCAAAAGTCAATGAACGCGTTGTTGTTGTTGTTGCTGCTGTTGCTGCTCTTTTTATGTACATATTTTATTTTGTTTTCTGTGCGCTTTCATAATCGATATGAACGTCGCGGCATTTCCTGTACAAATGTTTTCCGGGCTTGCTCTCAATTTAAACAAATTATTACAAAATTTAATAAAAGCAATTGTGAAAGAGCGCCAGAGAAAGAAAGATTGCCCAGTGAGCGGGAGAGCGCGGCATGGCCTCGCGCTGCCTTTATGAATTTAGGTTAAGTGCGTTCATTCAACTTTTAACACAATTTCGAAATGGCGCACAGTTGCCGCTGCTGTTGCCGCTGTTGCTCCCATTTATCATGCGGGTGTTGGAAATTTGTTTAAACAAAATTTACATATATGTAGTTTGTGCTTTTTTTCAGGGCAGCCAGGCAGGCAGCTAACAACTTTTACTTTGCCGTGAAATCGCGCGCGCTATACAAATGTTGCAATGCACACACACACATACACACACACATGCTCTCTCACTCAGCAGCTGAAATTTCGTTCATGGCTGGTCAATGAACTCAATGCTAGTCGTCGTTCGGCTGTCGTTCGTTAAGTTTCGTTGTGTTTCGGTTTTTAGCTTAATGATTGTTGTTGTTGTTTCTATTTTTATTGTGTTTGAGCTTGACTCTCCGCAGCTCGCGTGCGTGCGAGTGCGAAAGAGCGATTTAGGATTAGTAAAGTGCAAGCGGTACTCACCATCGCGACTCATGCCAACGGCAATGCATTTTTTCAGGCGACAATATTGACAGCGATTGCGATTGATACGCAAAATGCTGCACTGCTGGTTCTTGGTGCACGGGCGATACTGGATCTTTTGCTGTATGGAGCGACGGAAGAAGCCCTGTAATTGAATGCAAATAGAAAAATTGGTATTAATTATAATTGATTGAACGAAATATACAAAAATGTATAAAAAATATATTTATGATTTTAAAAAATTGTAAACAAATTGAAAATATTTATAGTTAAAAAATAACTTGAAGAAAAATAATTTAAATTAATTAAAATTAATAAAAAATTAATAAAAATACAAAATAAATGAAATAAGAAGTATTTATAATTAACGAAAATGTAAAATAATTTTTTTTTCTAATTTATAAAAAGTATTAAGAAATGTAAAAAAATATTTAAAATTTATAAAAATGAAAGAAAAACTAGTTATAATTAATAAAATAATAATAAATAAATTTTAAGTTACTTTATATGATTTTTTAAATATAATAAAAATAATTTAATAATAATTAATAAAAATTTAAAATACAAAAGATTTAAAATAATTAAAAACATATGTTTTTAATAATTCTAAATTTGATATAGTGAATTATAAAATATTTGTATAATAATAATAATATTAATAATTTTACTAATTGATAAATATTGAAAATTTTAAATACAATTTATTAATAAATGTTAAAAAAAATAAGAAAAATTTATAATTTTATATTATAATATTTAAAAATATATAATAATAAAAAATATGTAAATATTTTATAATAATAATAAATTATTATTATTAAATAATTTATACCCAATTAAAATGTAATATAAAAATATTTAAAATAAATAAAAATAAATATTTCCATAAATTTTTGATTTCATTTTGAATTTACTGAATATATTTATATATATTAGATATTATTATGGTTATGATATGATATTATCACGATTATATATCATCATAAAAATGGTTAAGCAAATTCTTCTATCAGTAAAACTAGAGAAAGAAGCTTTCTTCAGGGCAGGCAGTGCTAAAGAGCTTTACAGGGTATCAAAAGCTCATTTAGCAGCCAAATTCCATATCAAACTCTATCATTTTATATATATCATTTGAATTTGAAGTATATCTAATTAGACCTACATCAGCGCTGGCTTCCTCAATTGCTGTTGTCGCTTTGGCTGCAGCTGAGTTGCTGTTGTTGTTGTTGTTGCTGTTGCTCAAGGCTGTGTCCAGCTTTTCGTCAAACTTTTGACACAAGTAGTTGAGCTGCGATGCCTCGAGGCGCTGATGATGCTGCTCGCACAGCTCATCGTCGCAGCCCGAGTCCTGGGCGTCCATGTCCTCGAGCAGCTGCTTGTGTTGCTGCTGATCCTCGTCGCTGCTGCTGTTGCCGTTGTTGCAAGTGCAACAATTGCCATTCGTCAGCGACTGAGTGCTCGAGTTGCTCAGCAGCGAGCAGTTGCTGTCGGAGCTGTCGCGTCGCTGCTGCTGCTGCAACAGTTGCTGTTGTTGTTGCTGATGTTGCTGTTGTTGCTGTTGTTGCTGCTGCTGCTGATGTGTTTGTTGCATTAGCAAATTGGCAATTTCTTTGTGTGTTTGCGCGGAGAAAGGACTATCACAATGCAGCTGATTGAGCTTGTTGCTGGTGGGTGTTGTTGCTGCTGCAGCAACAGTTGCTGTTGTTGCAGTCGCTGTTGCTGTCGCTGTTGCTGTTGCAGCTAGGTTCGTCTGCTCCAATTCACGCTGCTTCAGTTCCCGCGCATAGCGTATTTTCTTCCACGGGCACTGATATTGCTCGTAGTCCCCGGCGGCAACAGTTGCTGCCGTCGGGCTGCTGCTGCCAGCATTGGCCTTGGGCGGCAGCTCATCGTCGCTGTTCGCGCAGTCCTCATCGATGCCCGACTCGCTGTCATTTTTGGCGCTGAGATCGGCGCATGGCTTTGGTGTTGCTGCTGTTGCTGGGGCTGTTGCTGTTGTTGCTGTTGCAGCTGGCTGTTGCAGCAGCAATACGATTTGCTGCTGCTGCTGACTAATACTATTTGTTGTGGTTGCTGTTGCTGTCTGGTTGGTGGTTGTCTTTACTAATGTTGCAGGTGTTTGTTGTTGTTGCTCTTCGTTTTTCAGTCTTTTGCGTTGCTGTTGCTGTTGCTGTTGTTGCAGGTAAACAATTTGTCTGGGCTGCGGCTGTTGCTGCTGCTGCTGCTGCTTGCTCAGCGGCCCTGATTCGAGCAGCTTGACCAGCGCCGAGTGCTGCTGCTTCAGCTGACTTTTGATCTGTTGCTGCTGTGGTGCATGTTGCTGCGGTGCACTGACAATGTGCACGTTGCTGTTGCCGGACGTCAGCAGCACAATTGTTGTGCCATGTTGCTGCTGTGGCAGCGGCAACTGTTGCAGTTGCTGTTGCTGCTGCTGCTGCTGCTGCTGCTGCTGCTGTTGTTCCATTGCACAAACCATTTTTGATTAAGATTTAAACTTTTTACTTTTTGGTACCACAATGACACTTGAACTCTTCTCTCTCTCCCTTTTCTCTTCTCTCCTTCTAGATTGCTGTTGACTTTGCTCTACAATTTGCTATTAAGGAACATTGCGTTTGCGTTTGCGTTTGATTTCAACTTGAAACTCGAATTTGCATTCAAATATCGCACTTCACCCACAATTTGAGCGCCAAAAAGTCTCGCTGATCTCTCTCTCTCCCACTCTCTCTCTCTCTTCTGGCTTGATCTCTTTGATTTCACAGCACTGGCACCAATAAAAATAATTATATTTATTTGATTTATTTCAACTATTTTTGTAACGTTGTTCTAGTTGCCGTTTTTCAGTTTTTGTTTGCTTATTTATAGTTTTAGTTTGAGTTTTTTCTTTCTATGCTCTTTCGCGCGCTTTTCTTGCTCTGCACAACCGCTGCCTACGACGAGCAATTTGCGAATGAAAGCAGCGCCAGCAGCGCCAACAACTCATGCCTGCTCGCTGCGCTTTGGCTTCGGCTCCAGCTTCGGCTCTCGCTCTCGGCTCGCTTGCGCTCTCGCTTACTGGCTGCGCTGCCGCTGCTGCTGCCAACCTCGCGCCACATATTGTTTTTGTTTTTGTGCACTAACTGAGGACATTCACTCCAACGCTGACATCGCTGTCAACGCTGGCAGCTAACAATAGACGCCGCTGGCGCTGCCACTGCCACTGCTGCTGCTGCTGCTGCTGTTGGTTGGGGGCGCTTTTTGTTGTTGTTGTTTGTTGTATTGTAAACAATTCTTGGAACACCTACGCGACGCAGATTTTGTAGGTAGCTTCTGCTACTGCCACCTGACTGATCAGCTTTGTTTGATAACAGCAGCAGCAGCAACAACAACAAAACATGGGCAAAGGGGCTTAGAAACATGAGTGACAAATAAGATTAATTGATATTGGAGTGGGCGGGGGGCGGGGGCGGGAGCAGCGCTATCAGCCAAGCTGACAGCCATAAGAGGATCGCAGATTTGGAACAGCTCTAAGAAGTTTCCAGAGAGAGAGTGTGTGTGTGTGTGTGTGTGTGTGTGTGTGGGAGGGGAGGTTACAATTGCCCAACTCGTAGCTATTAATCATAGAGTCGTGCCCCAATTATAGTCTGGAATACTTTGATTACTTAACACCCCGAAATGCACTCAACTCAACGTCGCCTCGACTCATTTCATGAACTACTAAATTTAACGCCTCGTTATTAATAATATTAAATAATATTTCTTTCTTTCCTTTCTTTTCTTCTCTTTCTTTCGTTTTTTTTGAGGCCACACAAAACGTAAGCAACGACACATGCTGGAGGAAGGCTACGTAACCAAAAAGCCCCGCGACGTCGACGTCGCCGACGACGTCAACATAATACGACGACGTCAGCAGAGGTTGGCTGACTGGCAGGCAGGCAGGCAGGCAGCAAGCAGTTCAGTTCAACGAACCCCGCCATTGTCGTGACCCACTTTTCGGTCAAATACCTCCAAATGTAGAGCTGCTGCTCAGCCAGCGCCGAACGAATGAGCGAACGAACGAATCAGCCGAATAGCCGAATGGCCGCACGAGCGAGCGAGCAGACGAACGAAATTGACTCTTCGTGCATTGTTGCTCTCAATTGCTCAGCAGCAGCAGCAGAAGCAGCGCTCGCTCTCAATGCATTCGCATGCAAATTTGTTGTTGCTGCTGCTGCTGCTGCAGTTTGCAAGCCACTGCTTTAACTTTTTGGTTTGGAGTTCATTCGAGCTGGCGGTCGGTCAACGACACAGAAACCCCAGTTTGTGGGCTTGGCCTCAAAGGCGGGCTGGCCACCGAAGAGGGGAGGGGGGGAGTAATGGCCATTGCAAGACGACGGCGACTATATGGCTAAAATGCGTTCAAGGAAATCTTTGGCAATGCAGCGTACTCGAGTGGTTTTTGGGATAGGCCCGGAGAATTGCATCAGCCAGCAGTTGGGCTGCACTCGCAGCGCATTATATAATTAACAACAATAATAATTCAAAGCAATTAAGCAAACAGCCAAAACATAGCTCAAGCGGGCGACCGGGCGACCGGGCGAGCGAGCGAGCGAGTTCAATGCACTCAGCAGCGACAATTTGCACTCATTTCAATGCCTCACGGCCCCCGCAAATGAACTGCGAGCGGAGCAGAGCAGCGCTGAGTCGGGCTTTACTTTTTGCCGAAGAACTTTCGGGAACAGCTGTGCCCGTTTCAGCTACGCTCTCTCTCTCTCTCTCTTTTTTTGCTTGTGTGTGTTTGTGTGCTGTTCTATCACCTGCACGACGAGCTCGGCGCGCGCTCTCGCGCTTTTGCTCTCTTGGTCTGGCTGCCAAATGTGAATGAACTCTGCTGGCAGCTGCAATGCGAATAACAAGTTTCAAAGGAAAGTGAGAGCATTTCACGTTACACATACATTTGTGTGTGTCTAGCTGCCAGTGGTTATGCGTATGTGTGTGTGTGTGTGAGTGTGTTGGGCAATGCGCGTTTAAGCAGTGAAGCGTTGATGATGATTCGACATCGTCATTGCGCGCATAATGACAGCCATTCTGTGTTTGTTTAAGCTTATTTTTTTTTACTTTTTAATATTTTTTATATTTATTTTTATTTATTTTAAATTTAATTTTTAATTTTTTTTGTATTTTTCTTTATTATCTGCCTTCTTTGCAAATATCCATTGAAAAGTCATGAATGAATAGCTTCTATAGCCATACCTGACTACCTGTTGCTGCTGCTGCTCTGCTGTTGCTGGCCACGCACGATCAGTGGGCCACAACTGATCACTTGACCCGCATACAATGCGGGCTGCTGCCACTTGAAGCTCACTTTATGGGCTACTGTTAGATCTTGACATCAATATGGGAACAACAAGAATTTGGCTAGCTGAAGAGCATTGGAAATTCCTAAAAGATCATTCATTTCATCATTCATTACTTATCATTCATTATGCATCATTCATCATACGTTATTCATAATTCATCATCATTCATTGGCCAATAGGATCTGCTGGAGTTCACTCCATATTCCATATTTAGCTCTCTTCATTCCATTTCACTCTTTCTCTCTCACTCACACAGGATCTGCTAAAGTTCATTCCCGATTCATTTCTAAGCTCTTCATTCCATCCGTCTCTCTCACACAAATAGGATCTACTCTACTCATTCTATATTCATTTCAGCTCTCTCTCTCTCTCTCTATTCCACCTCTCTCCCACACAGGAACTACTCTCTTCATTTCATTCCATTCATTTCTGCTGCCATCTCTGCCTAACACACGCTCTCTAAGCCTCACTCAATCATAACTGTCTTTTCGTCTGTTTTTCGAATTCTCTTTTGGGCCCGTCCCATGCGTCAGCAATTAGCACGTGCCTAGCCTATCCGGAACTTTATGGCGCTTTACAGTTCGTCATGTTCTGTCGGCTTCTCTGCTTAGAATTCGAATTGGTAATTGCTGAAAGCTTTGCTTAGCTCCGGCTCATATTTCATGGCCCATTGCCGAGGGCCCCCCACCCTCACCCCCTCAAGTCATTAGGCCCGCAATTAGTTGGCCAAAAAATATATATGTAGAATAAATAAACGATGTTCGAGCAGTGGCTGCTGTCGCATTTTGGGTCAAAGTTCAATGCCCTTTACCTAGGCAAGGATATTTTTCGCCCCCACCCTGCATTGCCACCTCCTGCTCGGCAGTCGTAGTCGTAGTAAAAAGGAACACGAGGTCAGCCGCACGTACGCAACGCCAGGCAAGCAGCCAGGCAGCCAGCCGGGCAGAAACGAGAGCGGAAGGGGTGGACCCACCCCCACCCACTGCCCGACCACTGGCACGAAGTGTTTCCCTTTGGCCTCGCGCCTATTGACGTCACTTTTGCAGTCGCTGCGCTGCCTGAGTTCGTTCAACTCGGCTGCCTCATGGTCGCCTGCATTCGAGCAAGGGTTGGGGGTTGCTGGCACAGGAAATGCTTGTGATCGAAAAGCCAAAGTGAAATCAAGCGAATTGACATTAATCACCTCAGCGCGTGTTCAATAGCTAATCGATAGATTAGTAATTGAGGGCAATAATTTATGTAATATATTAAGTCGGAGTCAGGTAATTAGTCTCTAAGTAAATGCTTTGCTTGGCGCATGACAAATGCTAAACATAATGATGAAGATGCGAAGAAGCATAAAGAGAGAAAAACAATAAAACATATTGAACTGAACTCGCTTTGGGGCAAGCGGAAATACCTTTCACATTTCTCAGCCAGCCAAGCGCTGCGAAGGGCAGCCAAAAAGAAGTAGAAACAAATGCAGAAAGAGACAAATTATCCTGCCAGGGACAGCATCTGAGCGCCCAAAATACAACACAGTCAGCCAGCCAGCAACAGCAACAACAACAACAGCAAGAGCCAAGGAGACCAACGATTGAGGACATTGCACCGCAATAACCTTAAAGAAGCAGCACAGGCTGAATCACAGCAACAAAGGCAGAGAGAGAGCAACAGCGAGAGAGCAGAATCATGCACGCACACACGCTCTCTTTTGCGCTGCTGCTGACTTGGCGCGCAGCAAACAGTGCTTGCTCCAAAGAACATTTGATTTTTGTTTTTGCATAGCGCAGCGGAACGGGGTGAAACGAAACAAGCTCTGTGTGCGTGGCTGTGTGTGTGAGTATGTGTGCCTAGGCAAACGAACATTCGAGCAAGCGGGTAAACGGGCACGGGCACGGGCAAACGTGCAAGCGGGTGAACGGTTGAGCAAGTGAGCGCGCCGCGCGCTAGGCGACTGCTGAGCATTCACAGTTAGAAAGCTCCAGTTAGACTGCGCGATTTGTAGTGGGCAGAGGAAATGACCTCAGGAAGGAAATGCAATGCATTTAATTGGCCAAATGTCTGTGTGTATGTGTGTGCGTGGGTGTACAGAAAGGTAGAAAGAGATATGTATATAAATATATATAGAGTATCTATATGAATCTTATGATAATTGATGTTAAGTAAGCTCAGCTCGAGCCTCGAGTGCTGCAATCAGCTCAAATTGTCCTTTAGCCCGTCCAATGAACCCAGCTCGAAATTGGCGCGCGCAATGGAAGACACCTGTGCCCTGTCAAACAATGAGGCAGAAAGCGCCACCCACCCACATTTCACTTTTGCTGCTCTTTGGGGGGGTTGGGGGTTGGCGTTTGCCCAAGGGTGGCTTGCACAGACATTGCTTTGACCCACATAGCGTGCGTTGAACTCTTAGCTGCGACCGGATGAGCGAGAGAGAGAGAGAGAGGGGGAGAGGGGAGATGCAGGTGGAGGGGTGGGGGTGGGTGAGAGCGAGAGGTCTATGCTAAACATTGGGCATGGAACGACAAACGTTTTAGGGGTTACGCTCTCTCTCAGTGTGTGTGTGTGTGTGGAACGAAAGTGTTTGGACAGCCGCTAGGTGGCGCTGCAGCATTAACCTTAAAAATTGCTGCTGCGGCTGCGGCTGCCTGGTCATGTGACGCTCTGCGCTCTGCGCTCAGCTGGAGCAATGACCGCAGCTCGACAAAGTTGAAGGATAAAGCAAAGCGAAATGCAATTTGGCCACGTGGGGGACAGGGGCTGGCCGTGGGGGGTTGGCTAGGCAATTTCAGCTTGTGGGCCTTTACTGCCTGCCCAGTCATAATTAAGAGCCGCCCGCTGCCCCAGCCCAGCCGCAGCTCAATCACATTTCATGCAACGTGTGTGCTCCACTTATTGCCCGCTCAGATATATATATATGTATATATACCCCCACTATATATCTGTGCATATATTTTTATCTCTCCATCTGCTGTGCGTAATTTGTTTTAGTTTCTTTTTTGTACTTTTTCTTCTATCTATTTCTATTTTATCTATTTTTATTTATTTATTATTTTGTTTTAGCCGTTCGCCTGAGTTCATTGAACTCCACGCAATTATTTTGCGATTATCTTATTTCAATAGTTGTGTCTGTGCTGTGGGCCCAAAAAAACAACAAGAACCAGCCAAAACCGCCAAGCGAAGCTAAATTTAGCTGCAAGTTGCACTAGAAATACTCTAACAATAGCCAAAACTAGCTGGACTTAGCTGTAGAATTAACTAGTATATATTCTATAGCATATAGAAACTTGAGTTAAACATTTGTATTCTTCAGATTTTTTTCAGTATTTTTTCAGATTTTTTTCAGTATTTTTTTCTGATTTTTTCAGTATTTGTTCAGATTTTTTAATAAATTCGTTTACAGCTTTTTCCTATTTTTAAGTATTTTTTTTAATTAAAAAATTTATTTTCAGATTTTTTAGTATTTTTCAGGAATAAAAAAAATTTAAAATTTATTTTCAGATTTTTAAAAAGTTTGTTCAATTGTTTTCAGTACTTTTAAAAATTTTTAAAATTCATTTTCAGATTTTTTTTGGTATTTTTTAGATTTTTAAAGTTTTTTTCTGATTTTTTTTTATAATTTTAAAAGCTAAACTTTGTTAAATTAGACTTGAACTTAGCCGAAGATATATAGAGATTGTTAGTGTCAATATTTACGAATTTAAAAAATTTAATATATATAAATTAAAAACATATTTTAATATATATTTTATTAAATTTTAATATTTATTAAATTTAATATATATAATATAAATTTGTTTAATTTTAATATACATTAAAATTTAAAAAATGTTCACTATAAATTATATAAAAAATCTAGAGAAGTTTGTGTACACAAATTCTAGCTCTTTTCAAGCTGCCTCAGCCGCTTTCGAGCTAGTTCAAGGAATATATAGCATAGCTTAAAGTCAAGCCAAACTCTAGCTATTTCTTAGCTACTTCTGTAGCTTTTTAGCTAACCTTAAGTTGCTCATATATATGGCCCTCTCTGCCATAGCACATCAGTTGATCTAGCGGGCGTACCCCGACTGAAACAGACGGCAAACAAAGCGCTGACAACTGGCGCCTGTTTGTTATTTGTTATTTGTTGTTGGCGCACAATTATGAGCCATTATGTGCCGATTGTTATTTGGGCACGGTTGTCCAAATAAACAGAATATGCCAGAATACACATACATACATATATATATATATATATATGTATGTATATATGTATATATATATGTATAGATAACTCTATGTGCTTAGTTGAAACAGAATCTAATCCATGTTGGGCCATTGGCGTCACGGCTTGACGCAAATGCTATTAAAAACAGTTGGGGCAAACAGAGAAACTTGTTTCCATCAGAGACGAAAATGCTGCAAATGTTGGCTTAGACTACAACAACAACAACAACACAAGCAACAACAACAACAACAGCAGCAACATTGCAGAAGACAAGAGGCAAGGTCTTTTGCGTGCAAATCCAGCCAACGACCAACAAAATCTAACTGCAGTTCTGCGCAGGTCGTTGCCATTTCACAAGCTAGAGCGAGCGAGAGAGCGAGAGGGAGAGGGACAGAGAGAGAGAGAGAGAGAGAGAGTGCAGTGAACTTTTGCGGCCCGGATTCGAAGCCCGATTTCGATGGCTCTGCGCTCACCCACCATTAATGCAATTCCAATTGTTGTTGTTGTTGTTGTTGCTTTTGTTGTTGTTGTTGGCGTTTTCCATTTTTGGTCAGTTGGCACTCTTAATGACGCCCCGGCTGACATAAGAACCAAACAATAAAACAAAAACACACAAAACTGTCATATAAATTGTTGGCGTTTCGTCGTCGCTGCCTCTTAATGACTCACACAGCAAATCATTGCAGCCACGCCCCCCCCTCCCTGCCTGGCCGCCTTTGAGACGTCGTCTGCACAGACCGCTCACGTGCCAGCGCGCAGTGCCGCTATATATGGGCGCCTATTATATGTAGATACCCTGTAAATAGCTGCGGGACCTAGATCTTGTGTCCATATCTGATAACTGATAAGTCAGGCTATATACATACGTACATACATATATATTTATCTGTTTGCTTGCTCTTTATCTGTGTGTTGCTTGAGCAAAGCTCGAAAAATAGCTGAATAAATATTTTTATAGAAGCAAGTGAAATTTAGAGCTTATACAAATTTAAAAAATTATAAAAAATAAATTAAATATTTTTAAAAAATATAAAAAAATATACAAAATAATGAAAAATAATAAAAATTAATAAAAACAAGTAAGAAAACTCTAGTCGAGACCGCTCGACTAGGGTATACCCTGAACCCTGCGAAGAACCGCTATTCCAAGAATTCTTAATTTCTTTTATATACACATGCATATGCACGTTCATTACAAGCAAAACATACACACACACATACACAGGCGCACGCATACACAAGCGCAAGTCGTTGCGTCAGCTGTTGTTTGGCTGCTATTTGCATGCCAATGTTATGGGAAATTAAATGTTTAATAACTTTTTTTCTAGACGAACGATTTTGATGGGGCGTGATCTTGTCATCCATATGTGTGTATGTGCCAAAGCACAAGTCTCTAGTATTTGATATACGGGAGTTACAAATTTGAGGCGAAGGGGGCGTGGCACCCAAAATTTAACAAAACCCGAAATTGCGTAAGGCTTACATAACACTAAATGCAAAATTTGAAGACTCTAGCTAGAAAGATGATTTAGATAGAATTTTATAACTTAATTTAGATTTTCGTTTTTAATCGATAACAATAAAACGATAAAAGTTATCGAATTTCTGAAACAAACTCGATCTTTTCGTGCTATACAGGAACCTACATAAAAAATTTCAAGTCTCTAGCTCTTGTAGGTTCTGAGAACGACGCGTTCATACATACGGACAGACGGACGGACAGACGGACAGACGGACATGGCTATATCAACTCGGCTTGTCATCCTGATCAAGAATATATATACTTTATGGGGTCTGCCACGCCTCCTTCTGCCTGTTACATACATTTCAACAAAAACATTATACCCTGAATTCCCATTTTCAATGGGTTCAGGGTATAAAAATTCAAAATGAATAAAAAAATAATAAAAATTCATACTAAATAATAAAAATTAATAAATATTAATAAAAGTTAACAAGAATAAAATTAAAATATATGTAAAATACAAAAATTAATACAACATAATATAAAAAAAATAATAAAAATAAACATAAAACAATCTAAAATTGTTAATAACATAATATATAAAAAAATTATCAAACAATTTTTAAAAACTATTATAAAAATATAAAAAAATGTACAAAATTAAATAAATAAATTAAATATTTAAAAAAAAATATACGTTAATGTTAAGAAAATAAAAGCAAATTTTAAACCAAACAAATACATAAAAAATAAAATACCGAATTGAAACTATATAAGAAAAAAAAATAATAAACAAATTAAATAAATATACAAAAAATAAAAAAACATAAAAAATGATTAATATAATAAATAATTTAAAAATATATATATTTCAACATCTTCAATAGATTTAAAAAATGATTTATAATTTTACAAATAAATTTGTATTCAATCAGCTCGTGAAATGGTAATAATATATGGAAAATATTTATTATTAATATTTTTTAAAGGGCAGAAAACAATATTACACGACTCTTTAGATAATCTTCATATTAAATTAATTAAAAAAATTATTTATATATTTAATTTAAAAATATATATGTATTTAAACAACTTCAATTAATAAGAAAGAATTTAAAAAATAGAAAAAAATTATTTTCAAATATTTTTTAAAATTATATATATTTATTTATGTTATATATTTAAGTATTATATATATTTATATACTTTTTTTTAATGCTTTTCTGCCTTTGATTATTGTTTTAAAGGATATTATTATTTAAATATTTTCGTAGCACCCAAGGGAAACTCTCAAATAAATTTATAAAATTTAAGCTAAAATCAATAAAACATTTCGTACATCTTCACTTCATGCTAGGGTATTTGAAGTGCCATCAACACACTCCGCTTAGAAACTCTTCCAATTTATTTAATTTTGTTTTTATTTTTTATAAAATTTGATTTGTCGAGTCGAGTCGAGTCGAGGCGGCTCGACTAGCGCTGCCGAAACGCATGAGATCTCACTCCTTTGGTAAGTGGGCGACCCACGGACAGCGACGGCGACGACAGCGGCGACAGCGACAGCCATTTGCACTAAATGGGGCTGCAGCTGCGTTTGTTCAATTATGCAACAGTTGCAGTTGCAGTGGCTGCCGCTGCTGTTGCTGTTGCTGCTTTTGTTGTTGTTGTTGTTGTAGCAGTTGCACTCGCATTTTTGTTGCATTATGACGCTCGCTTTTTACTTTATTTATGACAAAACTGGCGGCAAATTATTATTTTCAATATTGAGTCATCAAGCGGACCATAAAGAAAAGATACAATCATTTGCCGAGGGGGCGTGGCATGAGCAATATGACGCACCGAACAGCCGAGAGAAACTGGTGGGGCACAGGAGAAGTGCCAGAAAAAGGTGCAAGTTGAAGAGATTCTCTCGGAGCTGATTGAAAGTCAAAGTAACACGAGATTCTCTCTCCTATCTCTGTCAATTGCGGTCATAGCGGAGTCTCTCTTCATATTCTCTATCAATTTTTGCGCTATCTCTGTTCTTCTTTCTCTCTCTATTTATTTCTCTATTTATGTTCTTTATTCTCTATATGTCTTTCTCTTTCTCCATTTATCTCTCTTTCTCTCAATCTATTTCTCTCTCTCTCTCTCTACCTGTCTATTTCTTCCTCTCTCTGTCTACTTCTTCCTCTCTCTCTCTCTATTTCTCTCTCTATGTCCATTTCTTTCTCTCTCTCTTTCTCTCTCTCTCTCTCTCGCTTTCTTTCACTTTGTCTCTATTTCTTTATTTCTCTTTTTCCTTCTCTTTCTCTATATTTCTTTCTCTTTCTCTATTTATTTCTCTCTCTCTCCCTCTCTCTCTCTCCCTCTCTCTCTATCTCTCTCTCTCTCTCTCTCTCTGTTGCTCTGCTTATCTCTCACTCCATCTATCTCCGATATCTATCTCTGTCTATCTCTATATCTCTATTCTTCTTTCTCTTTCTCCCTATTTCTTCCTCTTTCTCTGTCTCTCCATGCCTACAGTCTTTCTCCTTCTTTCAGTTTGGGAATTTCTAGAGATTCATAAACGGCAATTCAGAAAAGGAGTGAGAAAAATATATAATTTCACGCTCTTTCTCCCTCTCTCCCTATTTCCCATTTTCCGATTTCCTGTTTACGCATTTCTAGAACTGTCCAAACTGTTTCGCTCTATTTCTCTCTCTGTCTCTTCCTCTTTCACAGAACTTCTCAACTTCTATTTACGAATTTCTAGAAATTTCTAAACAAAAATGATTGAAATTCGGAAGGTCAAGAGTGCAGTTTGATCTATGAACTTTTAAGGCTTGAAATATTAGGAAAACTTTTGTGAAATTATCAAAAATTTCCACATTTAAAATTGATTATATAAAACAATGCTCAGGCTATGATCTCTAGTGAAATTGAAATAAATTTTCATATATATATTTTTGATACTCCCCTACTTATGTCCAGTTATGTCTCTCTCAGCTCTAGCTCCTTCTCTGCACTCTCAAATTGAGTTGCCTTAGCCTCAAGCTCTTGTTGCATGTGTGTTAAGTGTGTTTTTTCTATATTTTTATTTTTTTTCTTTATTTTTCGTGTAGTCTACGAGCCCCTCTACTTCCCTGCACACGCATCGCGCGGCCAGTGTTGCACAATGTGCAAATGTTTATAAACTTGCGAGTCTTTATCAAAATGTTGACAGCAACAACAACAGCAACAGCAACAGCCACAGCCACAGGCACAGCCTCAGTCGACGCCGCTGTCTAATAATAATTTATTTTATTAATTTGAAAATCACATTTTGCTCGACAAGAGCAGCGAGAAAATTGCAAATGTTGCAGTTGTTGTTGCTGTTGTTGCTGTGGGCTCATGCAAAGTGAGGTCGCTGCCGTTCAATAACCTCGAGCGCCGAGTGCAGCTACGCAATTGCAGCAGCAGCAGCTACGTTGGCGCATAGCAACAACAACAACAACAACAGCAACAGCAACAACTGTGCCACACACTCGAGTGTCATGTCATGTAAGTATGCGTATGCCTCTGCCCCTGCCCCTGCCTCTGCCCCTGCCTGTGCGTGTGTGTGCGAGGCACTTGGCAACGCTGCCGTCGCTTCGCACTAATCGTCTCTGTACGTTCAACCATCCATCCATCCATCCACCCACCTCTCGCTCTCTCCCTCTCTCTTTCACACTCGTTTGCCTGGCTATTTGTTTGGCTGGTAATTGGGCAGCGCCGCTGGGGGAAAAGGTTTCGGGCTGGGCCTGGCCCAAGGCAGCGTAACGCATTCTAATGCAATAACTTACTCAGCAATTGAATGACTCTCAGAGATATACATATATACTATATAATTCATTATAAAAGGCAGACATACCTGTAACGAAATGAATAAAGAAAATACTAATTAGTTCCAAGTCATACATGGCTATAAGAGAGACAAGTTAAGGGCAGATCTCAAGTAGTTTAAGCTCTCCAGCCCCTTACAGACTCTATTTATAATGAAGCATGATTATAAATATATAACTCATACGCCATATAGCACCATATGGCTGATATCTTAAGACCCGCAACTGCCATCGAGTGCTTTAAATAGTAATGCGAGCAATTATAGCTCGAGCATGAATCAGTGGAACATTATAAAATGCCCAGCAATAAAAGAATTGAGCGCACTTGCTATAAAAATACATAAAAAGTTCTAGAAAAAATATTATAAAAATTTATAAAATACAAAAATATCTAGGGAAATTAAATTTTAGTTTTAAAATTCATTTTATTATTTAATTTTTTGATTTTTTAAACTATTTTTATGGCATTATCTAACTTTCGTAATAGAGTATGTTATATTTGTTTATAGCATTAACTAAAATTTATTGCAAAAATTGAAAAAAATACCAAAAAATTTGAAAAAATTTAAAATTTAAAATTTAATTATTATATTAATATTATTAATAATTATTAAAACTTTTTTTTTAGTTTTTTCAAAAACTTGTTATGAAATTATTAAAAACATTATATAAATTATAAAAAAAATGTCTAAAAATGTAATACTTTATAAAAAAATTGTTAAAAATAAATTAATGAAAATCTATTTATTTAAAACTATTTTTATTTTATTTTTTATTTTTTTTTTTTTTTATTTTATTTTTTTAATATTTAAAATATATTTTTACAATTTTAAAATAATTTTTGTTAATTGTTAAAAAAAATATATTTTAAACAATTTTAAAAATAGTTCAACCATATTTATGTAAGCTATAAAAATATTTTTAAAATACTAAAATACTAAATAAAAATAAATACATAGAGTATTTACGAACCCAAATCAACTTCCACTATGTATTTAACCCAAGAAACCCTCCATAAAATCACTTAAAAACCCCAAGCAAAGCCCCAAGCTAACGATTCAGATAAGAAAAACATGAAAGCACATAAAGTTCTTGAGCTCTGGCCACTTGCCCTTTTCAACAGACGCATTTAACCCACATAGTTTAGATGGCAGATGGTCGTAGCTGATACATAGTGTCATGGATATAGGTGAGTGCACTCACCTCAGCCAATCAAGCCCTAAAAATCGAATTCCCCAACTTGTCACACTCAACGCAACGCGGCTATCGGGCAGAGGCATCAGCTTAACGAAGCCCATCAAATCATAACTGCGAGCCTTCAAATCACTTCAAATAACTTCAGTTGCGACACTTGACTTGCACCTGCTGTCGCTCGTTGCTGCTACCTGCTTCCGTCTGTGCAACAATCCATTTTCTTGTTGCAGCCATTTTGATTCCCATACCAAAACCAAAGCGTTTTTGGGGCCAGGCCCAAGCAATTAAAGCGAATCACAACACAGCTCTGCCTCTTCATGTGTTGGCCAGCGGAGTCGCTGCAGTCGCCGTCGTTTGTTTTGAGAGCTTATCGCATTTCACAAACGAGAACACACACACACACACAAAAAGAAGAGAGACAGAGAGAGAGAGAGAGAGAGGCGCAGCAGAAGTCAGGTCTAGTCGAGCCGCAAGTAACTAACCTAACCTAACCCAAAGCTAACCTAACCTACGCTAACCCAATTCGAAGCCAGCTCGTTGAGTTCAATAACCCAACGACGACCGAACGAACGAGCCGAACGAACCGAACACAGCTCGAGCTGTCGCACGAAAACCTAACGACGGGCAATCGTCAGTTAACGAAGCAGCATGCTGCAGTTGAGTAGCGAATGGGAGAGGAGAGGGAGAGGAATGGAGTGGAGTGAAGTGAAGTGAAGTGAAGTGAAGTGAAGTGAAGTGGGCAAGCGCTTGCTGGGCTCAAGTCGCCGTCGTCTACCTACAATATTTTTGTATATGCTATGCGCGCACAGGGGCCGCGGCATCAAGTTATTACAATTCTGAAATATAGATTAGCTGTAAATCTTGAGTCTAATCAGCGCTGCGTTGCGTATGCGCCGCTTTGCTTTGATTTGCATGCACAAACACACACACACACACACACACGCATACACACTTACAGTCAATGACATGCATATGCGCCGTTTCAGTCTTTGCTTAGTGCTCAATTCTTCGTTCTTGAGGCTCTACCTCTCTCGCTCGCTCTGGCCTGCGCGACTGCCTCAACTAGAACTTGCTTGACTTGGTCGTTCGCCCAGTCGCTAAGTTCATTGCACTTGTGGCGTAGCGGCATATTTTGCATTAATCTGACCCTCTCTCTCTCTCTCTCTCCACTGTCCTGCTGTCTATTTGGCGACCTATCTTTTGGCACGATTTGTTGCTGCCTTTTACTTTGGGCTGCGCGCTCGCTTCGTTTCGTTAAGTTTCGTTTCGTTTCGTTTTGTTTCGTTCCCCGCTCTCCCACTGAAACAATGAGCTACAAATCTTCGCATGACTCCACAAATTAACGTGCCCTCTCCCTCACACTCACTCACACAGTCCCTCTCAACTACTCTCTCCTTTTCATAATCGAGTCTGTGGCGCTGCCTTTTGGCACAGCTCTTCGAACAGTGTCGAAATAATTGCATTAATTACAAAATAGAAAGGAAAATGTGTACGGAAAATGGGCGAAATTATGCTTGTCACGTAAAATTCTGTAGGTTCTGTTAATTAAAAGCAATTAAAAATAGCTCTCGCGCCTCTCAGCCGCATTGCCGTATTGCCGGACAGCTCGCTGTCCGTTCGAATTTTTAGTTTGAGTTTTAGTTTCAATTTTTGCTTGCCGTTTTTCTTACTTTTTTTTCTTTCTTTTTCCCCCCCCATTTTCTGGCGCTTGACAGCTCTGACGGAAACACGAAAATTTTAGGCATTTGAAAAGCGTCGCCTGTCGTATTATTAGAACACTTTTTGGTGAAGAGAAAGAAAAACAAAATAAACACAAAAAATCCGAAAAAATGCGAACATATGAAAATTGAGTTTAATGCAGACAGTGGAAATCGAGTTTTCTTTCTTTTTTTCTTTTCTCTCTCTCTCTCTCGAAAAAAGAGCGACAAATTACGCACCTATTTTTGGTGTTGCAAATGGGTTAGGCATTTTGTTGTTGTTGTTGTTGTATTTTTGGGGTTTGTCTGCGACGCTAAATACGAAAATGGAACTAGTTCTTTGCTTGCGAAATTCTTATACGACTTTATTTTTGCTGTTGCTAATGCCTAGATATAGACAGATGAGCTGAAGAGTTTTGCAGTATTTTTTATATACCAGGAAAATTATATTACAAATATTACAAAATATTTATTAACTTTATTATAAATAAAAAATAAAATATTTAATATTATTTATATATCTTTTATTTTATTTTATATTTTATATTTTTTTTATTTTATATTTTATATATTTTTTTTTTATATTTTATATTTTATATATTTTTTTATTTTATATTTTATATTATTTATATTTTATATTTTATATTTCATATATTTTTTTTTATTTTATATATTTTATATTTTTTATTTTATATCTTATATTTTATATTTTATATTTTATATATTTTATACTTAAGCTTTGATTAAATAGTCAATTCTTTTTTTTATCATTTTGCAACACTAGAAGTTGCTCTATATAGAAGTCGAAGCTTTTCAACATGTTCATTCACATTCAACTAGCTCAGAAAACATTTGAATATATGTATATAAGTTTCTCGAACAGAGTTCTTCGTCTTTGCAGTTGTAGAAGTTTCTCTCATTGAAGTTTCACGCAAGAAGCTTAACAACACTGGACTTGTTATATATGTATATATACATAAAGTGGAACTTCTGCTATGCCCATAGGCCTAAAGTTCACCTTGCTCATGCCTAACTATATTTCTCTCTGTAAGCCTTAGAGCAAATGTGAGTCACAAAAGTTCTTTCAATAACTTTACAACACTGGCTCAGCTTCTGTAGAGCACAACTCTTCATTGGCAACTTTTACTATTGCTGAATTGCTTATTTTTTTGTGTGTTTCTTGTCGCCTTGGAGTTGAATGACATGTTGCATCTGTCACCTAGTTGCTGCCGCCTGCTTGCTACGCATTGGGAAAATAACCAATGATTTGTCTATGGATTGGTGCCAGCTAAAATTCAAATAGTAACGTAACTCAGATTTACAACAAAGGCGCCCACATAACAAAAAAAAAAAAGGAAAAAAAAACAAATAGAAATAGCAAAAAAATCAATTGCGAATTGTAAATTTGAATTGTAAAGGCTGCGGTCGCAGCAACAACTCGAACAACTTGGAACAACTTTAATGCCTGGGCAGAGAATTGCTCGCTGTTGTTGTTGTCCATGTTGTTGTTGCTGTTGTTGCGCCCATTAAATGCAATTCCATCTACTTGAGTTGGGCCGCCATCGAGTCACGTTTTTTGGTCTAGTCCAAGAGAGCGGAGTCTAGAGAACTATATGCCACAACAAGGTGATTGTACTGGTTAACAGCAGTTTCTGAAGGCTGCCGAACGAGTTTAACAAGCAACAACAACAACAACTGCAACAACAACTGCAACATGCAACATGCGCAGCTAGCAGCTAGTCAAAATCTATCTGCGAAAATTGAGTTACATTCGATTTTAGTTCTTTTTTCAGAGTCAACATAAATTATACGCGGCTTAATTTTCACACAGCAACCGAGAGAGAGAGAGAGGGGGGGGGCAGCTCAAGCTACTGCGCTTTGACATTTGGGCTGCCAAAACTGTAGCTGTCGGGCCGTGTTGGCCATGTTGCCGTTTCGATTGAGCTTATGACAACAGCCAAGAGACACGACAGCAACAGCGACGTCATTAAGGCAAGCCCAAAAGGGTCCGCGACAGCTGAATGGCCAACGACAGCGACAGCGACAGCGACACAAATGCCAAAGCGCCAAAGCGAACACACACAATGGGCCAAAAGCGCCAATCAAGAGGTCGCCATTGGGCGCCACCTGAGCTGATGAAAACCAGACGACGGCTAAGACGAGGATTGCTAGTGCAATTGGAATGTTTTTTTTTTGGTAAGAGTGAGACAATAGAAGAATAGCAGAATAGAAGAATGATTATAATGTATTATGGTAACAGAAATAATATTCTTTCAGCATCCAAGTGAGCTTTGATTTAAGCTTCAATTTTATATTTCATTATCATATATATTTAAATATATTAAATTATATTATATTATTTGAAGTATATATTTTTAAATATGTTTTCTTTTAATTTTTTAAATATTAAAATTAGCAAACATATTTTTATAATATTTATTCATTATATTATATTTATTATTATTTTTTAATAATTTTTTTTTAACTTTTTGTTTTTAATTTTTTGTCTATTTAAATTGTAAATTTATTTTTCTAATATTTATTTATTTTATAATTTTTATTATCAGTATTTTTTTAAAATTAAAATTTGTAGTCTCTTTTGAATATTGAAAATTTATCTTTCTTTGAATTGTTATATTATTTTTTAATTTTTTTAAAATTTTTTAAATATTAAAATTTATAACTATATTAATGAATATAAAAAAATTTTATAATATTTATTTTTTATAATTAAACGAATTTTTGTATATTAAAATCGACAGTTTTTTTGAATGTTTATCATATATTTATCTTTACATTATTTTTTTGCTTTTAATTTTGTTTATATAAATATTTGTAAATTTTTTTTTTTAATAATATACATTAAAATTTATAAATATATTTATTTATTTTATGTAAAAACTATTTTTTTTTAATATTAAATTTTTGTAATATTTATTTATTTTTACATATTAAAAAGACATTTTTTTTAAATTTTAATGTTATATTTGAATATTTATATATTTTTATTTTTACATATTTAAATGTTTTTTTTTTTAATTTAATATACTTTTTCAATAATTGAATTCTCAATTTTGAATATATTTTTTTTCATTTTTGCCTCCTATGGAATTCCCTTTTCGCAAATTGCCTTTCAGTTTATTGACCGAATTGCTCATACGCACTGTTAACGGTAATTGCATTCGCAACGGCAACGGCAACGGCAACGTCGCTGCGGCCTTTCGGGGCATGCGTCTAATTTATGCAACATTTTGCAGCCTTTATGTCAGCGTGTAGTACTACGCCAGCTAATGGGCAAATGGGCGGTGGGCAAATGTGGGCATGGCAAATGCATATTACTCATACGCAGCGTACACACAGAGAGTGCGGCTGGCCCACATTAATTACCATAAAAATAGGCATAAAAAAAAATTGCAGGCATGAAACTTTTGGCAGCGGGTGTAATGTGCATGTGTGTATTGGTGTGTGTGTGTGTATTAGTGTGTGCGTGTGTGTGTGAACGCATTCATAGAATTTGTGACGGAAATGAGTTAGTGCCGTTTGCCATGCCCCAGCCATAAATGGACTCTAAGCAAGAGAGGCAGGCAGGGCTAGGCGTAGAGGGGGGCGTGGCGATGCCAGTGGGAGTTAGCGCCCAGCAGTTAGTTGGGTTTCGCTGCATTTGACTTTTGCCGCTTGCATAATTATCATGCAACAAAACGTCAAGATTTGCGGCAGCCAAAGGCCTGCGGCGGAGAGAGCAACGCACGGAGGGAGATTGAGAGAGAAAGAGAGGGAGAGAGAGGGAGTGGAGAGGGAGTGGCAAGGCAAGGGAGAAACAGAGATAGAGTTTAGAGTCACACAATTTACGCACAAATTGTAAAACGAGGGCGAAACCAAAAGTTTATGTAAAGCGAAAAAAATGGGGATAAAAAGAATAAACACAAAAAAAATTATAAAAAAATATAGAGACATTTAGAAATTATACATATTTATTTGAGGCAAAAAAAAATTTGTTGTAAATAATATTAGAGTTTATTTTATTCATTTATATATTTATTTTAATAAAATTTTGGTATAGTTAGTAATATAAATAAATTGTATAAAAATTTGTATTGCTTTGTTTTATTTTTATTTTATTTTTATTTTATATTTATTTTATTTAAGTTTTTTTTTTATTTTATTTTTATTTTATTTAAATTTTAAAATATATTTTATTCATTCAATTATTGAATTTAAATATATTTTATTTATTTATTTATTATTTATATAACATAAAAATATTATTTTTAGGTACCAAAATATATGTTTATAATATGTTTTCAAGCACACAACAATAAATATCTTTTATATATTTAAACAAATATTTTTGGTACATTTAAAGCTTTTAAAAATATTTTTTATACTTATATATTTTTTATATAATTAAAAAAATATGGTAAATATATTTAAAAATTGTATTGTATATAAAAAATATATTTTTTATATATTTAAAAAAATCTTTATTAAACTAAAATATATTTTTAACACAAAAACTAAAAAAAAAAATATTTTAAGATACATTTAAGAATACATATACCCAAAATATTTTTTTCTATCTTAAATTATTTTTTTTTTTAGTTTTTGTGTTAAAAATATATTTTAATTTAATATAAAACACTAAGTAAAAATATATATATATTTTAAAAATAAAATAAAATATATATAAAATTCAAATTGAAATTAATTTTTTAATTAAAATAAAAAATAAAATAAAATAAATATATAAGTTACAAAATAAAATAATGCAAGATATTATATATAGTCTGGTATATAGTATAGTATATATGTACATATATATGTATATGTATATATTTATATGTATGTATATATGTATATATGTGTATATAGTCTATATATGTATAGTCTACTTGGTGCACTGTCAACTTAAGCCACAGCACAGCGAATCGTTTGGGCCCAGTTAGCTGCATTGATTTGTGCGCCGCTCAGTTAACCTGGCCGAAAGCAAAGGCTACACAAGTCAGGCACTTCTGTTGCGGCTACCGATTTGCTCCCGCACATGTGAACGTTGCCGTTAGCCCCAAACACCTGGCCGCCCCAGCTGGGTCAGCACCGCTGCCCAGCCAGCGATTGGCCTGCCGCGGGCGCGCATTCATTGTCTGAGGTTAGTGCCGGAGCAGCAAAGCGCCAAAGCGCCAAAGCGCAACAACAACACAAACAGCAGCGGGAAAATCTCAAATACAAAATCAGTTAAACGCCCGTTGGCCACAACAACAACAACAACAGCAACAGCAACAACAATAAATTTTCCTCAGATTTTTCCTTCTTTTTTTTTCGTTGCCTAAGAAAATCCAAAGCAAGGCGAAGCGAAACATTTCCCATTCGCATTCCCATTCGACTCGCGTGCTTTGTTAGCCATAGTTTTTATTGCTCTTTGTTGTTGTTGTTGCTGCTTGTTTGTTTGTTGTTGCTGTTGCTTGTTTGTTGGCTGTTAGTTGTGGCTCTGGGGCACATTTCGTGTTGCCTATCGCGCGTCAAATGTGCAGCCAAAGCCACATAAATCAATTAGTTAGCGGGAGCGAGGCTTGCTTCGCCCAGGGGGCGTGGCTCTTAGCAGTGGCAATCGCACCAAAGCCCAACAGAAGCCAGCCTGGCCAAGTGCGTTGAACCCCAGCCAAGGATGAACCAACAGCGGTGCGTAAGGAATGCAGCGAATGCAGGCAAATTGCGAGAAAAGCTTATGGAAAATGAGTTTAAAATAGTATTTAAAAAATACTAAAAAAAAATTAAAAATATCTCAATTTTTAGTTAAAATATATGTAAATATTGTGGAAGTATATGAATATACAATATGTTTAGTGATATTCGTTAAATATTAAATACATTTATAATATAATAATGAAAGTTAAAATATATATATATTTATTTATTTATGGATAATAATTATATAGACAATAATATTAAAAACAATTAAACGTATTTATTAAAATTTAAATTTTGTATCAAAAATATTCCCATATTTGTATTCATATTTTTTTTTTTTTATTATTAATTTATTCTTATTATATTTTCATGTTTTATAAAAATACAAATATAATAATTACATAAAAAAATGAAAATGTAAATATATAATATAGAAATAAAAATATTTTTTATATATTAAATATTACTTTTTATTATATATTTCTAATTATATTATTATAATTATAAATATATAATAAAAAGTAATATTATATATATATATATATATATATATATATATATATATATATATATATATATATATATATATATAATATTATATAATTATTATATTTGTATTTTTATACAAAATATTTGTATTAAAATTTTGTATTAATTGATTTTGATTATAATATTTGAATTTTTAATTTTAATTTTTTTTTTTTTTATAATTATTATATAAACCTTAAATTATTCATATAAATATAATGTACATATTTTTGATAAGTATTTAAAAAAAAAGTTTAAAATATTGTTTTAATATTTAAGATTAGTTTATTTTTTATAATTACTTATTTAAATATTATTATTTTCATACTATTTATTTTATAGTATTTTTTTATTTTAAAATTTCATATTTTTAGCTATTTTATTTTATTTATTATTATTATTTTTATTTAACTTAATTTATTAATTATAGTTTTATTTTCTATTATATTTTTATATTATTTTTATTATTTTTATTTATATTTATATATTTTATATATATATATTTATTATTTTTTAAATTAATTTCACAAATTTATTTATTTTATTTAACTTTTTTTTTATATATTTAAATTTGTTTTTTATATTATTATTTTTTTTTTTTTATTTTTACATTTTAATTACATATATTTTTGTAATATTAAAAAACACTTTAAGTCTCTATAAATAACATAATTTTACAGCTTTCGTGGGCAGTTCGAAGACTTTTTGGCATTCGCACGCTTTTTAATAGTCAAAATGCCACGCCCTTAGCCAACAGCCCACGCCGTGGTATGATCATAAATAATGCGTTAAACGTTTTGTGGCTTTTAATTGCAAAGCTGACCAAAGTTGTTGTTGTTGTTGCAGTTGTTGCTGCTGTTGCTGTTGTTGTTGTTGTTGCTGCTGTTAACAGCTGGCAAAACGCATAAAACTGTCAACAAATGCCACACAACATTTTGACTTATGACATCAGGCAATTACGAGCTGCAACAATATCTATGTTGCATGTGTGTGTGCGAGAGAGCAACCAGTTGCTTCTGTGCAACATTTGGTACAAAGCGAAGAGCCATTTGCATGCAAAGTGCATTCAACTCAAGCCGCAACAAGCAACATGCAACAACAACAACAACAACGACAACTGCAACATTAGCAGTAGCCCCAGCCGCAGCCGCAGTCGCAGCCGCAGCCGACGTCGCTGTCGTCGCAGCGAAGAAAGCAAAGCAAAGTCAATGCACTTTGGCTGCCTCTATTCCAGCGTATAAACATGTATATATACATGTATACATACATGCATGCATACATACATGCCTGTGTCTGTTTTTGCAGTTTTGTTGCGGTACTTTCATTGCTCAACAGCGACGTCAACGGCGACGTCAACTGCGCTCAACTATTTTGCAGCGAGCTGGCGCGAGTTCGTTGACGTTTCTCAGCTGCTGTTGTTGTTGTTGTTGCTGATGCATGTTGCTGTTATTCTTGTTGAGTATTTTCTAGAATGTTGCGCGCCAAATGTGCCAGGCAATAAGTTGCAGCAGAGAAAGAGAAAGCAATGTGGGAAAACAACATAATGACGAGCATTCAGCAACAAAGATGTCAAGCGCTGGCAACATGTGGAGCTAAACAACAATTAAACATGTTAATACAACTGGCTGGCAACATGTTGTTGCGCTGTTAATGCATAGCAAAGGGAATAATTATGGCAAGCAACATTTACTGCCAAACATGCTGCTAACAATGCCTAACTAAGTTGAGTGCTGTTCGACACTAGCAACACTTCGTCCAGTCTTCGACATGTTGCTGAGGATCATACTGCATTTGCATTGCCTGCCTGGCAACATGTCTAATGAGTGCAGGCTAGTTCAAGCATGTTGCTGACGAGACAACCAATATATGCCATTGAACACATGTTGCTGAGTGTTTTTTGCGATAGCTTCGTCAAGCCTTCGACATTTCAAACATGTTGCTGAGGATCAATATGTTTAATTAGCGCAGGCCATGCCAAACATGTTGCTTAGAGCACTTAACAAATGTTGCTCAGACTTGCACTGCATTTGTATTGGCTGCCTCCAGCCTGTGCAATTAGTGCAGGGCATGTCAAACATGTTGCTAACAATGCTTAACTAGCAACACTTCGTCCAGTCTTCGACATTTCAAACATGTTGCTGAGGATCATACTGAATTTGCATTGACTGCCTTAAAACATTCACAAATTCATTTGCCATTTGCCATTTGACACATGTTGCCGAGACTTGTTCAACTTTTCGTTAAGCCTTTGTTGCTGAGCTGCAGCAACACTTCGTCAAGGCTTTGGCTGATCAGATTCCAATTGGACGTGTTGGGGGGTTTTCATGCATTTTTCATACATTTTGATTTCGTTGTTGTTGTTTTTATTGCTCAGCAGCAAACAGGGCATTTAATTAGCAATAAAGTCAACAAGCGGCAGCCGAAAATACTTGAATTTATAGCCAGCAAAAGCAAACAGCGAACAACTAAGCCACAAGGCAAACAGCAACCCCAACTGTAAGTGGAGCTGAAAAGGGGTAAGTAACCTCGAATGAAAGCAAAGCCACGTGCTGGCAGCAGCGGCGAATGACACTTAACTGGGTCAGCAGCAAAAGTGGCGCTGCCAGCAGCAAAGCCACCCCCAAACGACAACAAACCCCTAGCAGAGCAACCCCCAGCTAGCAGAGCTGCCATAGATATGTGTGTATGTGTATGTATGTGTATGTATGTATGTAGTGCACGTTTTACTATCACTCGTAATTTTGCTGCTGCTGCTGCTGCTGTGGCATGCAACATATAAACTTGCAACTGCAACTGCTGCTTGCAACCAGCCAGCGAGCTGAGGCCAGGCAGCCAGCCAGCCAGCAGGCAGTCAGCGTCAGTTCATTGCACTATGCCCTCGCCCCAGTTACGTAGCTCGTAGTACACTCTTGTTGTTGTTGTAGCTGTGTTGCAGCTGCACGTTCTCTTTGCCACACACACACACAGACACACACACATCAAGTTGTTAGATAAGCTTTGCTGCTGCTGCTGGTGGGCGTTTGCCCATATATTAATTTAATGCTATTTTTTCATTGCAAATTATAATAACAATAATTGCTGATTGAAAATATATATATATATATGTACATATATATAATTTGATATAACAGTTCATCTATGAGCGGAGCGCGTGTGTGTGAGCGTCTGTTGGCCTTGGCCAAAACAACTGAACAAAGCTTGCACAGTAAAACTTTAGCCAGAAAAAACTTTAGCCAAATTAGAAATGATCAAAAACATTTTTTTTGAAATAGAAAAACTTGAAAGAATTTATTATAATTTTAATTATATTTTTTTTTTGTTATTTTTTTTTTTTTTTTTTTTTATTATAATTTTAATTACATTTTTATTTATTTTTTTTTAAATTTTATTATAATGCTTATTATATTTTTGACTTTATTATAATTTTAATTATATTTTATATTTTTATTTATTTTTTTTTATTTTATTATAATTTTTATTATATTTTTGACTTTTGATTTTCTTTTTATTTTTGACTTTATTATAATTTTAATAATTTTTTTTTGTTTTTTTTTTTTATTATAATTTTAATTATATTTTTAATTTTTGTTTATTTATTTTCTTATTTTATTATAATTTTTATTATATTTTTGACTTTATTATAATTTTAACTTTTAATTTTTTTTTTGTTATTTTATTATAATTTTAATTATATTTTTAATTTTTGTTTATTTATTTTTTTATTTTATTATAATTTTTATTTTATTTTTGACTTTTGATTTTCTTTTTATTTTTGACTTTATTATAATTTTAATAATTTTTTTTGTTTTGTTTTTTTTTTTATAATTTTAATTATATTTTTATTTTTTGTTTATTTATTTTTTTATTTTATTATAATTTTTATATTTTTGACTTTATTATAAATTTAATTATATTTTTTTTGTTATTTTATTATAATTTTAATTATATTTTTATTTTTTATTTATTTTTTTTATTTTATTATAATTTTAATTATATTTTTACTTTGGTTTTCTTTTTATTTTTGACTTAATTATAATTTTAATTATATTTTTGAAAAATAATTTTATGATTATATATACTCTATAGACTGATCGAAAAGATGATGGAGAGTATGCCCAGGCCTTTGGACTAAATATTAAAAAAAAAACATGCCTTAATCTAATAATTAATCTAATACGAGCAAAGAGTGATTCTTGCTCATTTTAAAGTTTTTTTTTTTCAATTATTCGGAGGAGAGAGTGAATTAAATTGTTTGTTTTTCGTTTTATATATTATTAATAAATTTCTGTTAAAAATTTGGAATCGAATAGCCACTCAAAGTCACAGTATCGAAACAACTATCCGCCTGCGCTCGCCACTGTATTTATTTAAATATAATTTAAATTTAAAGTAATAAATAATAAAAGTCTTTAAATTATGTGCTTTAAATATAATTAAAATTTTGGCAGCCATTTTAAAACATTGTTAAATTATTAATAAATTTTAAATCCATTTTTTTAAACATATAAATATATGCATATGTATATAAATAATATTTAAAAAAATATAATTTAAATTAATAAAAATAGCAAAATTACTTCTTTAAATATACCTAAAATTTTATAAACAAATTTGAAGCATTGGTAAATTGTTTCTTATATTTAAACTTATATTTCTTATATATTTATATTTAATAAAAATGTATAGCCTCTAAAGTCTTAAAACAATTTCTAAAAATATAATTTAAAATTTATAAAAAAAAAATTAAAACATTGTTAATTTTCCTAATATTTTCAAATATTAACCAATATTTTTTTAACATATGCAAAAACATTAAATGAATTTGCTTTATTTGGTTAAACAAAAGCCTGCTCTGCTCTGCTCTGCTCTGCTCTGCTTGGCGCGCACTCAAAAGCTGCTTGCTATAGCAGTGCGCTGCTAACTATTTGTATAGCATACTTTTGCGCTGTGTGCACAGGCAAATTACGCTAGGTGGCGTGCCACACGCTAACAGCGCTGCTCCACATTTAACAGAGCACGCGCTCGCATGCGAGTTAAATTGTCATAAAATTTATATATTTTGTTGGAATTATTAAATAAATGTTTAAAATAATAAGTAAATTTTGATAAATATAAGATAATTAATTTGTTTAAATATTTTTTATATATTTTTTAATGAATTTTTAAAAATTATAATAAATTCATTATTTAAATAAATGTAAAAAATAATAAACAAATTAATATCATTTTACTCAATTTGTTTATATATTTATATTTAGGCTAATTAATTTTTGTATATATATTTTTTTTATATTTTAAATAATTTAATATATTTTTGAAATTATTATAAATATTTTAAAAATATTAAACAAATAAAGATAATTTTGCTATATTTACACAGATTTTTCTATGAACTTTGCTGGCCTTAATAGACGAAGGTTGTTGACCTAAATTGCAAAGTGCAATGAACTATTTGTGGGCGGAATGCAAAAGGCGTGTGAGTGTGTGTGAGTAAGCACGTGGTGGAGTCTCTTAATAGTATTACGTAAATAAAACTACATAAATATGTTGAAAACTTCATAAAAATGTTAAATAAAATACAAAATCAAAAGCACACATACAGCAGCATTTCTAGAACATTCTACACCAACACACACACACACACGCAAACATACACATAGTAGCGTTGGCTCGACACCCCCACACACTCGCACTCACAGAGCAGGAACTGCAGTCAGTCGTTCAAGTGCATGTCAGAGCATTAACCTCTGATTACATATGCATGTATATAAATATCTCTCACTGTATGTGTGTGTGCATGTGTTTGTCTGCTGCTCTATTTGGGTCCTAGCTCAACACTAATACAGGCGCACAGCCAAATATGCACTCTCTCTCTCTCTCTCACGCTCTGGCAATGCCTAGCTGCGCCGCTCATTTGCTGCTGCAGTCAGCGTGCGCTCGCTCTCTTCGCCCTATTCCCGTTTCGGTTTTTTTTTTTATCCAATTCGAATAGAAGAGAGAGAGTCTGATAAGTGTAAAGGCAGCAAGAGCAGGAAATGCAATGTTAAATTAAATAAAATAAAACCAAAGTTAATAAAGAGAAGCTTGTTGATTAACTGTTAACTATTTATTTATATTATTATCTATTATGATTACGACAGCTAAAATATTTGTTTTCTTTCCTTGTGTGTGTTCTTTCTATATTTACTTTACGTATTTTCTATTTATTCTCGGTCAACCCTCACATGCACACACACACACATGCACACACAAATGTTTCTCTCTATGCTGATTATCAAGTGTATTATCATTGTCTGTCGTTCTCCCTCTCTCTCTCTTTCTATTATTGATGCAACGTCATTATTGATGCAGGTTAGGAATGTAATGAAATTTTAAAATGGAACTTTCAACAGAGCGAGAGAGATGAGTCAGTCTGAAAGGCAGTATTGAAAGCCTACGCAGATAAGAGTAAAAATTCAACGAAATGTTAATCACTCCACAAGCCTATATGCATACATACGCACATTAACATACATACACATGTGCATACACGCAAACATGCATAAGTAGATCAACAACAATTAACGAAAACTCTACTAAACTCAACTAAACTATAAGCAGAGAGCACAATTGCCGCTGCATGTGCAGGAGAGCGCAAGAGGGCTCTCACGGCTTATGCTCTTTGCTGTTGGTGTTGGCTCTGCCGGTGCTCTGCTGCTGCCACTACTGCTGCTGTTGCTTCTTGTGGCCCATGCTGCGTGCGCTGCTTCGCCGTCGTTGCTGACATTGAACGAGTTCATTCACATTTACACAACCACACACACGCATACTTGCGCCGCTCGCACACGCACACGCATACACACTCACTCACTCACTCGCTCGCTCGCACACTCGAGACAACAACTGCACGAAGCATAAAATACAACAAGCACAGCAAAAAACGCAATAACAAATGTATGCATGTGTGCGAGAGTGTGGAAAGGCGAAGAATAACAACAAATGTACAATAAATAAATATGCTAAATAATATGAAAGAACAAAAGCATGTTGTATAACAGCTAACAGCCGAAGAGCAGCCCGAGTGGAGCAAAGAAAGCAAACCATTCACCAGGCAGGCCGTAGGGAGAGAGAGAGAGAGAGCGGGACGCAGCTCATAACAGAAATCACACTCGAAAACGCCAACGTCAACAAATACCTAGTCATGTGTGTGTGTGTGTGTGTGTGTGTGTGTGTTTGTGTTGCTTTTAATTTATTTTTCTGCCTCCGTTTGCTTTTTTTTTTATTACGTTTTGTTTTTATGCTTAAATTTGGAGGAATTATCGAAGAGCGCGCAAATGAGCCATTCCCATAACTCGGACCCGAGGACAGCGCACAAATTGGGTCATTAGGCACAGTGGAAAAGTGTTGTGTGTGTGTGTTGCCATGGCGAGAGCCGAGAATATGGTAAATAGTCAAGCGATCGAAGCCGAAGAGGGGGGAAGAGAGAGAGAGAGTGAGAGAGGAAAACAGGCTTATTCTAGGGGAATAGGCAAAGGTTTAATGAGCTAGCTACATATGTAGGTAGACTGATGCTGATGGTTGCTTGGCAGAAATGGAATATTTTCGATATTCGAAAGTTGAAAATGAAGCAAAAACAAATAAACAGTGTTGGTTAACTTAGAATGAGAATATAATGAGCAAGATTCGCGTGAGTTTCATATAGAATAGAAATTCGAACTCGAATTCGAATTCGAAATGCAGCAAATCTATTGGTAGAATCTTAAGTTTAAACTGGTAGAAAGTGGGCTTGCATATAAGAATAGTACGAAATTCGAACTCGAATTCGAATTCGAAATAGAGCTGTGCTGGCTAAGCTATAGCGCAAAAAGTCAGACTAAGCTAGCAAAGTGTGTGCTTTTAGTGGAGTATATGTATAATGAGGAATTCGAACTCGAACTCGAATTCGAACTCGAATTCGCACTCGAAACAGAGCAATGTCGGCTAAGCTATGGCAAGCATAATAAGACAAGGCTGGCCATGTTGCCATATAAGAATAGCTAGAATTTCGAACTCGAATTCGAACTCGAAACAGATCAGCAGCTAAAAGATTAATGCGAAGCTGCCAGAATTTGTATATATTTAAGAACAGTACGAAATTCGAACTCGAATTCGAATTTGATTTATATACATCTACATAATGTGTATATGTATGTTTAAACAAACTAAAATAGAGGTCAATAGACACGGCGAAGGCTGGCGCTGGCCAGGTGCTCGAGCCAGTCAGCGCTGGGGCCTGGGCGGAAGTAGCAGCAACATGACGAACAGCAACAACAGCAACAACAGCAACAACAGCAACAACAGCAACAATGATGACAGCGTTTAACGCGTCGTATGAGCAATACAAAAATGGCAAAAAACCTCTAAAAACTTGCTTCCTACTTCTAGAGTCTACTTCGAGTGAGGGAGAGAGAGAGGGAGAGTGAGCGAGACGGCCTGCGTGCGTGTGCAAAGAAGGGCAGGACAGGTTTTTTTTTCGTTGAGCTCGCTCTAGAGCGCAGCTCTGCTGGGACCCTCTCGGCAGCGCCTTTAGCTTAACCTTGAACTTCAAAAAAGCGCGTACGAAGCGGCTGCTTAATAGGCCTACCTGCCAGACGTATATATGTATATATGTGTATATGTATATATGCATGTAAATTAGCGCATGTGTGTGTGTGTGTGACTGGCACATTGATAAAGAGCGACGCGAGCTACTTAATATCATTTATACATAAAGAGAGCGAGTTACACACACACACACATACACGCATGCAAAACTCTACACAGCAAAAACTCTACACTACACAGCAGCAAGAAACTGAAGAGTGGACGACGACGACGACGACGACGACGCTTGACCAAGAGCAAAGTCAATGAACTTGCCAAAAAAGAAGAAGAAGAAGAAGAAGAGAACGCAAAGAATATGCGCAAAAAAAAAGGCAGCGAGCCAAAGTCTTGGAAAGTTTGAAATTTCAGACGCACAGACGACGACGACGACGCGTCGGCAGGCCGCACGAAAGAAACCAAAGCTAAACAAATAAAAATAACTACAAAGGATCGCAGACGAGCGAGAGAGAGAGAGAGAGAGGGAGATAGAACTGGAAACTGGCTGTTAACCTAATTCAAGGACGTCATTGAGACATTATTCCCGACTTTGGCGGCGACGCGGCGAATATAAGGGAATAGGGCAAACTACTTTGCCAAGGTTGAAGCGACAGCGAGAGCGAGAGCGAGACAGCAGCAGCAACGAGAGAGAGAGAGAGAGCGGCAGAGGCAGAGGCAGAGGGGCGCTTGATCAGCGGGCGAATGAACTTGCGGCAATTTTCAATGTCACAGACAAAGGGCTAAAGCCTGGCCACGACTGCCGCTGCCACTGCCGCTGCCGGTGGTGTTTCAGGCCACTTTTGATTTATTTTATTGCGACGCAATTTATGCAAGGACAAACAGCAGCAGTAGCAGGAGCAGGAGCCGCATGCAGGTTTGCCCCGTCTGCCACGCCACGCTGTTGCAACCCTCCGCGCTTTACCCTTGCCAGCGCGAGGTCAACGGAGTTCAATGTCAGCGCAGACACCGCTGTCCCGGTGGTTGCAAACACCCCCTCAATATCTACTTATATATACATATATATAGAGTGAGAGTATGAGTGGGTGGGGTTGAACTTACCTTGCAGCCCTCGCAGGAATGCACGCCGTAGTGGAAGCCGCTGGCCTTATCACCGCAGACGCGGCACAGCACAGTGGTCCCGTCGAATTCTGCAAAAGGGAGAGCAAAAGAGAAAACCGATTAAAAAGAAAATCAATAAAAATGCAATTAAAATCAAGAATAAAAGGAGGAAAATATTTATATAAATAGTTAAGGTATTTACTTAATATATAGTCTATTTATAATATAATAAGTATTAATTTAATGAGATAAATAAAATATAAAAATCAATAAAAGTGATATAAAAATGTAATTTAAGATTAATAACATAATTAATATTAATATAATAATATAAATAAAACATAAAAATTAATAAAAATAATATTAAAATCTATAGAAATTGATTAGATATATTATTATGCATAATATAAAAATCAATAAAAATAATATTCTTATAAAAAATAATTTAAAATAAAAATTAAATTAATAAAAATGCAATTAAAATTTTTAAAAATTTATAAAAATAGTTGAAGTATATAACTAATCTGTATATATTATTAGAGAATATAAAAAGAAATAAAAATGAAATAGAAATACCCAAAAATAATTTATATATATAATAGATCTATGATATATTCATATAAAATATTATAAAAATAAAATTTAAATTACTCAAATTGAAAATGAATCAAGATATATTTAAAATATATATACAATATTCTAAATAAATCTATAATAATCAAGAGATTATTGAAATATTTATATATAACTGATGTATTACAATTTTTTACTATTTATTTATTTATTTAATTTTAAAAAACTTAGAAATATATTTAAAATTTAAAAAAAATGTTTTTTAAATATTAAAAAATGTTTTTTTTATATATATTAAAAAGTATTTAAAAAATATTTAAAAATATTTTAAATATTTTTAAATATTAAAAAGTATTTTAAAAATTTAAAAAATATTTTTTAAAAATGTTTTAAAATATTTAAAAATATTCCAAAATTAAATGAGCTCATATTTGTTATGCTAAAACATAAAACTTGCAACTTGCACTTAAATTTCTTTGATATCTCATTTAATTTATATGTTATAGATAGCAGATGACCTATGAACCACTGCATATAATTAAACTATACTTTAAATTCCCAATTAGATTTCAATCAGAGTAAATCTTGTTGCTTAAACAAACTGAGCTGAAACTTTTACTCTCACAATGCCGAAGAAAGTAAATACAGACGTAATACTTTCTTTGCACACGAAGAGCCAGTCGCTCGCTCGCTCGCTCGCTCAGTCGCCTGGCCAATGCCAATGTCAACGAAGAAAGCAGCAAAACAAAATGGGCAACTGGTTGAACTTGAGCTTGTTCTGGCCAAGCAGCACAGGCAAGAGAAAGAGAGACAGAGAGAGAGAGAGAGAGAGAGAGGGGCGTAGCATGTGAAGACAATTGCAGGCAGCAAGTGTTACGTAACTTTCACCACTGCCAAAGAAAGCAGCCGAACGAAGAAAGTAAACAAAGCAGAACAAGAATCTTGCGCGCAGATAACAAAGCGAGAGAGCCAGCGCGAGAAAGACTTTCTTCAGCAAACAACAACAACAACAACACACAACAAACTGGTTTTCATACACAAGAAAGTCTTGCGCTCTGCTCTTTGCTCTTCTTCTCCTCTGTTCCTCTGCTCGCTCACTAGCACTAGAGCTTGCGTGCGTGCGAGCGAGCTGGCGCTACACGCATTGTCTGCACACTCGTGCACAAAAACAATTGCAAACTGCCGTCGGCCTGCATGCCCGAAAGCATGCTCAGATATGCTCATCGTTAGCGAGCGCAAACGTCATTATCTGCTGTGTGATCATGATCATGAAAGCGACGCTGTGACTGGGCATTGTGCATAGCTGTTGTTGTTGTTGTTGTCTGTGTGCCAGACACGCTTCGACGTCTGCATTTGGTAGCTGCTGCTGCTGCGGCTGCTGCTGCTGTTGTTGTCGTCTCGACAAGTTCACTGACATTTCGCACTGCAGATCGTTGCACTTTTGCTTGCTCTACCTCTCTCCCGCTCGCACTCATTGGGTGTGCGAGTGCGTGTGAAATCTTTCGTTCAGTTTTAGTTTTAGATAAATGCATGCAGTTTTCTTATCAGTATTTATATGACGCATTCTCTGCCCTTTAAGTTTTTTTTTTTCTTGCCTATCTATTGATAAGCGCCAATCGCTTGGTTGCCTCTGCCCACGTCTTCGTCTTTATCTATCTCTCTATTTTTAGTATTACATTTTACACGTGTCGTCGATTAACAAATTGAATTGCTTTAGATGATCGAAGCGAGTGTCGGGGGGTGAGCGGATCGGCACAGGTGACCTTGTTGCTTTGTTTATAGGAACGAGCTCGTGAGTGGATTACAAAGCAAGTTTCCAAAACAATATATATATATATATATATATGTATATATATGTATGAGTATATACATATTTAAACTAATAAAACATTCTCTGGTGACGTCAGTCGCACAGAATCCCATGTTGGGTATACAGACAGTGGGAGAGACAGACAGACAAATGGAAAGGGAGAGGCAGGGCGTAGGTGTTATTCTAACTGCGCCCACATTCCGTTATACATATGTATGTACATACATATATATTTTTAAATATGTGCCACATGGAAATAATATATAGCAAAATGTAAGAAAACTGCGAAGAAACTGACTAGAAGATACCCTGTATAATAGATACTTTCATATAAGATAATATGGATAATATGTTTAAGATACTAGGTTGAGGGAAGCAATTAATTATAGTATTAATAATAGTATTTATCAATGTTAATAAATTGAATTTAACTTTTTTTTAAAGTTGTATAGTATAATAATATAAGCATTTAAAGAATTAAATTAATTTCATTTTTAATTTTTGAATATTTTAATTTAATTTAAATAATTTTAGTATTCTTATTTTATATATTATTTTTATTATTATAATATGCATTTATTTCAAGTATTTTTTTAAAATTATTTTAATATATATAAAATATTTATATATATATATAAAATATTTATTTAATTCTTAATTTTTTAAATATTTTTTATTTATTTTATTTTTAATCTTAAACTTAATTTTGTTGTTTATATATTTTTTATATTTATATATATTTTGTATATATATTTTTAATACTTTAAATATCATTATATAATGGTTTTATTTTAAAAGATTATTTTAATTTATCAAATTAATTTATTTTATTTAGTTTTACATATATTAAAATACATTTTGTTTATTAAATTGTTTAATATATGCTATTTTATTTTTTTAACATGATATATATTTTTTTCAAATATCTGATATATTTTTAAATATATTTTTTAACATATTTATATTTTTTAATATATATATTATTTTTTTACAGGGTATTTCCAGCTTTGCTCTATATTAAAAATAGCGCAAAATTCGCAATTGAAAATTTAAAATACGTAGAAAAAACATTTGTTTTTGTTTAGGCTAAACTGATAAGGTAATAATAAGAATTCGGCGCATGCACACACACACGCACACAGACACAGTAAATATATAGGGTAAATTTAGATATGGCTATAAAGCAGAAATGCTTCCTGGTTTAATAAAACTACTTATTCCAGTTTACCCAAAAATACACACATACAAATACTTAAATTAAATATTGTTTTTCTTTTTTTTTATATATTAATAACACTCGATATAGAAGCCGATTAACCAGTTCACAGTTTGGAGTGAGAGATAGATTCGGATCTGATGATCTGCTGAGCAAATCTGGGGCCCAAGGACGATGTGTGACTGTCTATATTAGATATGAGAGTCTACATATATAGCAGAAGAAGAATTCATGACTATTATCTAATACGCACACTGCACACGCAGACAGGCGCACGCCGAGGCGACCTTGAAAGTTTCATTCACTTCACACGAACACAGTCGACGTAGGCAGCGCGGGGTGCGGCGGCGCGGGCAGAGCACTATCAGCTAGAAATACGCCAAAAGAACAACAAACAAACAAATGGCAGCCCCCAAAACACACACACACACACACACGCGCACACACTTGCATAATAGTTGCTCATGTGTTGGTGGCATACAAACAAATTAATTCCGACAGCTCAACCAAAATTTTCGGCTCGCTTGATATGAAATACACAAACACACACACACACACCCATAGAGAGATATAATAGAAAACAATACACACACACACTCACATGTGTAGACAGCAGAGAGCGCGCGAGAGCGAGAGGTGGTAATGTTCTGAGTCAAAAACGCAACTAAAATAAAATTTGACATTGAAATTTAGCTGCGTCGTGCTCTCCCGCTCGCACCAATCTAAATCAATAAATAAAAGTTTAGCGCGTGCAGGCTGGAGAGAGCGAGAGCGAGAGCGAGAGCGAGTGCACGCTGTGTTCTCATTCTCACCGATTCGCTCACTCGCCCGCTCGCTGGCTCGTTCACTCTCTCTGCTCGGCAGCGCCAATGCGGAAATGTTCGTACAGGTTTTTATTTATTTTTTAACGAAACAGACGCAAGTTCAACGATTCGTGCAATAAAATTCAATTTTCGACTAAATTTTTAGCCAGTTGTTGGGTTCAAAAAACGCAGCTGAGGTCACACGCATATTTAATTGGCGGCGCCTTGTAAAGTGGGCGTGCACAGCCGCCCACCGGCTGACTCTCGATTATGCAATAATGCCATTCACACTGCATTCATGATCGGCGAACGACCGCTGCGTGCATTGACTTGACTTGATTCGACTTGACTTTTTCTCCTGCAGCTGCCGCAAGGTTGACGCTCGACCTGGGCGTGGGAACATCTGTTGGGGGTTCTCGCGTCGACTCAGAGAAAAGGGTGAACATACTTTCTGCCATAAACAAGATTTCTGCTTAAGCAATGCACATATCAAAATTGACTGGCCCTCAGCTGCCTGGCAAATTATCAATTTAAATGCGATTCGGAATTTTAAGTTGATGAAATTTAATAAAAAAGCAAAGGAAGATGCAACATGAGAGGGAGAGAGAGAGAGAGAGGGAGAGGGAGTTAGCTTAAAGAACTGTCAAGTAGATCAAAGTAAAATCTCAAGAACTCAAAGACTATGGACACATATCTAGCAATAATCTGTAGTAACTTTGTTTTAGGCCTAAACTCAACTAAAATTAACTTCTTTAATATAAAAGAGGAGCATAATAGGAAATTCTGCTATAATAGATAGCAAAGCTCAATATTTTGATCTACTTTGCTGCTGATTAAGATCCAAGGGTCTTAAGAACTCAGAATTGATTGAAAAAAGTAGTTTAAAGCGTTAAGAATTATTTTAAAATATTTAAAAAATTATTTAGCCAAATTTGTATTATAATTAATGATCGTTAAGCTTTTTGCTTGAACTATAATGCATAGAAAAAAGTATTATAATATTAAAAGTGATTTTAGCATATATAATATATATGTAAACTATATAAAAATAAGAAATAATAGAGGAAAATATTCCAGAAGAGATGTTTTCTATATAAAACTGAACACTTTTAGTATATTTATTTATTTAAATTATTATTTTTTTAAATTTTATATTGTTTTTTTATACACATATGATAAAACTTGTCTATACTTTTATATAGAACATATTTTTAGTATATTATTTTATATATTTCTTGACATTTTATGCATATAGATTTCTATATCAGTTCTAAATGATCTATAAAAATAGTTAGGATAATAAAAGTAATCATTCTTATAGTATAAGTGTATATAGTATAAGTATATATTATATAAGTGATTATTCTGTGATCATTGTTATATAGAATTGATCACTTTTCGTATATTTATTTGGGAGTTGTTATATAATAGCTATCTCTTTTATATAGACAAATATAGAAGTGATCATTCTAGCCATTGATCACTGATTATTCCTATATACATGCTCTCTCCTAACTGATCTTTTAGAATAACTTAACCCAAACCCAAAAGCTGCCCATATATAGTTATATAGCTCATTTAATTGCCTTATTATTATGATACCTGCCTCTATCTACTCAGCCTTAGTTACTACTTTTAGCCTAATACCTTAAGGTAAAAGTCTAAGCCGGCAACAAAGCCAAAAGTAATTGCAAAAAAAAAAAAAATACTAAAAAAAGGGTTTTTACTTTCAGTTAAATAGTTTTCACTTTTGCTCAGCTGCTCTCTGTCTCCCACTCTCTCTCTCTCACTCTCTGTGATAGCAGCGGGTCTTTGACCGTTTCAATAAATTTCTAAAATGCACAAATAATTGTGCCAATAAAAATAAACACGACGCAGAAAAACTTTCCAAGCAAAAGTTCAAACGCCGCCTACGAAAAGCAGCGAAAAAGCCAAAAGAAACGAAAAACGAAAAACTGCAAAGCAAATAACTTTTCTTTTGCACAATTGTAGCGAGTCGAGGCGCGGTCTGCTGCATTGACTTTCACCGACATTTCAACAAAAGCCAGACTTCACTGTGGCTAGGGATACGATCAACCGGACGGACGAGTCGCAGTCCAAGTGCAATGTAAAAATGTCAAAGACAATTTGACAGCGAATTTAAATTAAGCGCAACGAGGGAGACTCTCTGAGAGGGGGGTATAGGGGGTGGCTCGCCTGGCTGGGGGCTGCTGCGTTTTGGCCATAAATTGACTGCGCATGCGCAGTGAAAACTAAAAGTGAATTTTCTGCAGTTGCATTCGACTCGACTGCGACTGCGACTGCGACTGCGACTGCGACTCGCCTCGCTTTGCTTTGCTTTGCTTTGCTTTGCTTTGCTTTTCACTTTCGTTTTCGCAATTGAAATTAAAAACTTGGCTAACGGATGCATTTACAAATGCCAACTGCACACATACACACACACATACATATATCTATATATATATACATATATCTTTGGGTAGCAATGAACTTGGCTTGGCATATCAAATGCATTCGCCCAGTCGCCCAGTTTTTTGTTTTTGTTTGGAGAAATGCAACGCCAACAGACGCAAATAAATAAAACTATTGCACTCCCCTCCCTCTCTCTCTCTCTCTCTCTCTCTCTCTTTTTTTTAAATAATAGAAACAAATATAAACAAATTTCACTTTCCTCTGGGCACAGCGCGACGACGCGAGCCATTCAGATTAGATTGGATTTGGATTCGGATTTGGATTTCGATTGCAGCTTAAGTTATTGAGAGAGTAAATTATTGAGAGTAAGCTAAGTGAACTTGAGCTAGTGATAAAAGTGCAAGCTAGAGAGAGAGAGATAGATGAAAGATGAGGTATAGATGAGGATAGTTAGATAAAGGAATATTCATATAAAGCAGGCTTTTTATGGCTAAAAGAACAATATACATATATAGAATAAGATATTTGTTTTGGCCTACATTATATATATAATTTAGTATAATAAACATTCATAATTAAAGTATGCAATTTTTGAAGAACTCAAAGGAAATTCTTTTTCTTTTATAAAATTATGATTATTTTGAAGAAGTTTCTGTTTTGTTATATGTATTACTAGAGGCTGAGATACTGAATAGACAAAAAATGTGTTATTAAATTAATTTCAGTTCGATTTCAAATAGCTGTTGCTATTCAAATGCATGGCAGTGTATTATTAAAGCATTCAAACATTAATATCTATATTGAAAATATTATTTAGAGTATTCTATATTATTATATTTAAATCTTATATTTTTTTATAATTTTTATATAATTTAAATATTTATAAGAAATTATTTGTCTGGCTCTAAATATTTAGCTCTTTATATAGAAAATATTAGAAAGTCTTTAAAGTTATGCAAAATATATATTATTGACTGAAGTTTAGCAAAATTGATTACTCAGAGCTTCAGAGCTGGCTATAATAATGTATAATATATATATATATATATATATATATATATATATATTATATATTTTATTATATATTACTATATTATATATATTATTATATATTACTATAGTCAATGCCCTATATATAAAGTCTTTTTAGGGAATTCATCTCTGCTTTCCATAATTCTATTATGATAATAAGTCCGACCACTGGCAATATTTATAATACGTTTCTCAACGTATTCTCTTTAACAACTCAGCTAAGAGCTTTTAAAGGAAACAAATGGAAATAGCTGGGAAATTTCAAGGAAATATTTGAAGACTAAACGTGCATATATAAAATAATTTTATATAATACTATTTTCATATCATATAATAATTCATAATTTTATATAACATTATTTTATATAGTTTTTTTTATCATATCAAAATTCAATATATTTTTTGTGAATTTTGTATAAATGATAATTGAGTTACTTATAGATATTATTTTATATAAAAATATTATTACATGAAATTTAATTTTTATTACAAAAAAAATGTAATATTTTTATAAATATTTTGCGATTATTTCAGACATTTTAAAATATTTGTTTTACGCTTTATTTTTTTATCATATCAAATTCCAATCAATTTTATAAATATTTCTATAATTTTATTTTTAATTTTTTAATTTTTAAGAATGATTATTATGTAAAATTTAATTTATTCGTGCATCAAATTTAATATTTTTATAAATACTTTGAGTTTCTTTTAGACATTATTAAATATTTGTTTTAAGCTTTATTTTTTTATTCCATTCAATAATAAATTATATAAATATTTCTATAATTTCATTTATTTAGCTTTTCATTTTAAAAAATATTTTTAAAAATTTTTATATATTATTTTTAATATTTTTTAAATTTTATTACGAATATTTATTTTAAATTTAAACGATATCAGAATCATGTCAGCTACAAGATCAGCTACTCCCCATTGAGCAGGATTTATTACAGGCTCAGCATAATAAACACAGTGCCTCACATATGTATGTGCACATATCTGGCCATATTTATAACGTCATTAATAGGGGGCTTTACCTTGACTCATCGCTTTGAACCCGCTTTGACTGCGCGCCTGCAGTCGGTGATTTATAAGGCGACGCAGCTCGACTCACGCTGCTGCTGTTGCTTTAGATAACCCAGGCAGGCAGGCTGGCTGGCTGGCTGGCAGTCAGTGCATTAACTCCCTTCCTGACATTGAGATACAGTTATTTTTATAACTCAAACGAGTTAATTGAACTCGCTCGAACTTCGAGCTCGCACTCGCGCTCGAGCTGTATGCGGAACGACCTTGTTGACTGAGTGAACGACTGACTGAGCGACTCAGTGCAAAATGTATTCGGAAGCGTTGCTTTGGCCAGCCAATTAACATGACGTCAAAAAGTCAATACACTCATTAAGACTTTAGCCTTAGCAACCCAAATACAATACGGCCATATAAGTTTATATATACATATAGATTAAGCTTCCGTTCCGTTCAGATCTGCTCTGTTGCCAACTGCTTAAAGCCTTAGACTTAGGCCTATTGCAATATTAGTTAAAAGTCCAAGGCTCTCTCAAAGCGGAAACATGCGCTCAACGCTGGGAGCAGCACACAGACTAGCATACAGTGAATATTCGATATTGTGTGATTCTTAGTTGAGCGCAATAAAATTCTTATTAAAACTCTTGGGAAATGTTTAAAAAAATTGTTGTAAATATATTTACATATACTTTTAAACATTTTTACTATTTTTTTATTTTTTCTAATTCTTTTTCTTTGTGAAAATACTTTAGCTAGTATTTTTAGCTCAATTTAAAATAATATAAAAATATTGAGAAAATTATTTTAAATATTTAAAAATAATATTTCATAATATAAATATTATTAATGAATATCTTTATATTTTTTAAATATATTTTATTTTATTTTATTTCATGTTTAAATATTACTTAATTTAATATGAAATATTTATATATTAATTAATATTTGAAATATTATTTTTTAATATATAAAAACATTTTCTGACTGCTTGTATATTTATAAAAATTAAAAAAAAAATGAATAAAATTTAATGAATATTTATTAATGTTTAAAAATGATATAAAATCAAATATTTATTAAATTTTAAATATTTAAAAATGAAATATAATCAAATATTTATTAAATTTTAAATATTTAAAAATGAAATATAATCAAATATTTATTAAATTTTAAATATTTATTAATATTTAAATGTAAAATATTATTTGGAAATACTCAAAAATATTTTTGCATTTTTTTTATATATTATTTTAATTATTTTTTATTTGTTATATATTTTATTATATTGTTTGTAAACTCAAAAAATGTAAAAAAAAACTAAATATTAATTAATATTGTAAATTGAATTAATATATTAAATATTTATAGCTTCATAAATATTTTTTGTTTGTTTTTATAGCCAAGATTCATATTAATATCAAATATATTTTTTTATTATATTAAAAAATTATTAATATATATTTTCCTTTAATCCTAAAATATTTCTATTGCACTCTAAAATTATATAAATATTTCCACTACACTCCCAACTCTACAATATGGCAAAATCCCAATTGGATTTGCGGGATTATCTAATTCTTATCAGCAGTTCTCAGTTTCCCTCTCCCTTGTGTTAACCTCCCCTTTCAATGCATTTCCCACTCCAGCAGATACTTTTCCCTTTGAAAAAACTCACCAATATTCAGCTCTGGTTCGCCCTTGACCGAACTGGCGACAGTTGTATCCATAACTGGGTAGGATTTGATATATTCCGGGGTCTGAGGACGCGAATCGGCGGGCATGACGACAATTTGGCCATTGGGCTGGGCGGCGGGCACGGCGACCGTTAGCTGATGATGATGATGATGATGACTGTGGTGGTGCCCGGCACTGGGATAGCCAGCGTGCACCGCTGTGGCGCCCTCTGTCGCCTGGTGGTGGTACATGGCGGCCATGTGGTGGGCATGGTGGGGCGCCTGCTCGAAGTGGGACTGGGGCAGCAGCTGTGGTGCCTCGGTGGTGCTGACCACCACGCTGGAGCTGGACTTGTTCACGTAGATGACATTGCTGTGGGGCATCTTGCTGGCCAGGGGCACACCTGCGGGCGGCACAGTATCCATTTCTGTGACAGGTGCGACCTGGTGCTGATGATGGTATTCCGTCTTGAAGATGACGGCACTACCGCTAGCCTGCTGGCCCTGTTGAGGCTGCTGGGACTGAGACTGAGACTGGGACTGCGGCTGTGGCTGTGGCGCCTGCGGTTGGCCCACAATCAGTTTGCTGTGCTGGTAGTAGGTGGAGACGCTCGTGTTGGGCGGCAACTTCAGAGCATTCTCCAAATGGGAGCGACCAGCCACCAGCAGCTGGGCATTGCTGGTGGTGCTGCTGGGCTGGCCGAGGCAGATGACCGAGGTGGTCTTTGAACCAGAGGCGTCCACTTCCATGGCGCTGCTGCTCGGCTGACAATCGGAGCTGTCCGCGGACATGAGCATTTTGTGTGAAAGACGGTGGACACGGCACTTCTTGGTATACAGACAGATTGATTTATCAAATCTGGCCTAAACAGGCATTGTTGTTTGTTAATTTTTATTTATTTGGATTTTTTCTCAATTTTTATTTGAATAAAAATTTTCTTTTGCATGCACAGAAAACACTTGGTCACTTGGGGCAATATTTAAATATTTTTAATTTTATTTAATTTCAATTTTTTGTTGAATTTTTTTCAATTTTATTTTGTTAACTTAAGCGAAGTGCGCAACGCGTTGAACACGTAAAAAACGTTAACGACGGCGAATTTATAGCGAGGCGAACGACAGCGACGACGACGGAGCTAACGACGATCTGCTCGCTGCGATGTTTCAACGTTGAATGAAAGGAAAATCAACACTCGCATTGGATCTTGTTCAGTTTTTCGGCCAGTCGTCGTCGTCGTCGTCGTCGGCCCTGTGAGAGCAAGAGAGCGTGAGAGCGTGAGAGCGTGAGAGCGTAAGCGCTCGCTCACGTGCTCTTGAAATACAACGAAACATGTGGCGCGGCGGCGAGGCGAGGCGAGGCGAGCATAAGAAAACAAAACATCAACAAGAGCGAGCGCAGCGAGTGTGTGTGTGAGAGAGAGTGCGCGAGATCTAACTGCTGTTGAGGGTGTTGCTGAGCCACTCACACACTAATAAGTATTTACTCTAGCTCTAGCCACCCCAGCAAAGCGCCCAATTTGTCAGGCTGTGGCCCTTAACTACCCTGGCAACAGGCGGTTGCCGTTTCACCCGTTTCGCTCTCGCCCGTTCTCTCGGTGTAGAGTGAAACACATGTCGCCAATAAACCGATAGCCGGCCCAAGGTAAACGCCGCTCAGCGGTTAATGTACTCTTTTAGCAATGATTCCCATTGCCAGCAGCAGGCGGCAGCATTATAATCATCATTATGATCCTGATCATTATTACTATTATCATGCATGCTAGTTCATGGCGTCGTTCAACAAGTTCAATAAAACCTAACCAAGTTCATGCGCTCAGTGAAATGCTGTTTTCTTTTGGAATTTTTAGCGATCTTTTTTGTTCGTTTTGATATTGCAATTTATTTAATTACAACTTGTTGCGTGTATAATTAAAATTATATCACAACACACAATGCAAGTCATTGACACGATGCCGTTGACATTTTGAGTTGAGCGAAATTGAAAAAAAAAAAAAAAACAAAACAAAATTAAATTGAATTTAATTTAAATAAATATTTACATGGCAGCCGCCTGCCTAGGTCAATGTGAAAATCATTTCCTGTTGTCAACTGCAAATGCCACGTGTGGCCGACTAGGCGGCGGCTGTTGCTGTCCCTCTCTCTCTTTGTCTCTATGCAAGGCTAAGGCTCTCTTCCTCTGTCTGCCTCTCCCGCTCTCTCTGCGGCTTGCGTGGGTGCCATAAGATTTCGTTTTTTTTTTTTCTGGGCTCAAAATAACCTGCTGCAAGACATTTTCGGTTTTCTTTTGTATGTTATTTATTGGAGAAATGTTTTTCAAAACAATACGAAAATTCCAGAGAATTGTGGGCGTGTCGCCCAGCCTAAACAGTTAACGGGAAATTGAAAGTGATCAGGCAGGATCGCGGTGTCCCAAAAGTCACGCAAGAAGTAATTTTGATAGAAAACACAGATTTTGAATTAAAAAACGTAAATTTTTTATGGATTTATATAGTATACAGTATAGGGTTATATATGGCATTGCATAGGCACTCCTTTGTATATATCAGCATGTATATCTATCTTTAAGCAAACTTGTCACTTGATCAGGCCCGATTCACTTAATGTCAACAAGCAAATTGGCTTAGAAAAACAAGCTATGGCTGAAAGCCAATATGCTCATTTCACTTTCGTGCCTCGGTAAATCTCTGGCAGTGCCAGACTGTACGAAAATAAACATTGAACTTCCTTATTAATGCAATTTCAATAATAATAACAAGTTCGTTTAAAAATAAATGAGCAGACAAAACGAAAGTGGAGAAAGAACGAGAGAGAGAGAGAGAGAGAGAGTGGGGGTGAGAGGGAGGTAGCACTGCACTGCAGTCGATCTGGCAACACTGTGCAGGCAGCAGTTCAAGTGGAGGTCAAGTTCAGCTCAAAATTGGGTAGCCTGAGCCATGCCGAGTCGAGCCGAGTCGAGTCGAGCCGATTCGAGTCGATGGCTCTCAAGAGTTCAGAGCATTATTGAAATCACTTTTTCTCTCTGCTCGCAACCGCCAATTTGAGAGGAGTTTACAAGTGATGCCAGCGATTCGCAACGTCATGATCAACGACTTTTTGGCTGCGTCATGAACAATGCATTCGCCATGATCCGATCCGACGATCGTCGAGGCGAATGCACCCCAGCCAAATGTCATTGGCTTCGAATGGATATGCCGCATAGGCGGCTGCCACTGCCACTGCGACTGCGACTGCGACTTCGTTTTCGACTTCGACTCCAGCAACAACAACAATAAATTTGGTTATCAGTCTGTTGGCCCGGCTGCCTGCCTGGCTGCCTGCAGCATCAACTTGATCTTGAGCGGCTATCAAAAGGACTGCAAACACAATGGACTTTAACGCCGCCCAAGTAGTTGACCGATAATTGAAACAGGGCCAGCGCGACAAAGAGGGCGAGAGAGAGAGAGAGAGAGAGAGAGAGAGAGTGGGCGAGGTCGAGGGCCACTGAGTGAGAGAGAGAATTGCGATCAATGTTAATCAAGCACTTAATAATAGAATCTCATTGTGGACTTAAACAATTTACGCTTATTCAATTTTCTATGAGGCGGTTAAGGTTAAACTTTTAAGGTTGATCGCTGTACATGAAGAGCATTATGCTGTTATACTAGTACGCTGTTATACTGGTATATTGCTATACTGTTATATTGTTATACTTTTATATTGTTATACTATTATGACTGTATACTGTGATGTTATACTGTTGCACTGTTATACTGGTATATTGTTATACTGTTATATTGTTATACTATTGTACTTTTATGCTGCTATACTGATATACTGTTATATTGCTATACTGTTGTACTTCCATGCTGCTATATTGATATACTGTTATATTGTTATACTTTTATATTGTCATACTGTTATACTTTTATATTGTTATACTGTAAGACTGTTATGCTTTATTATTGTTATGAGCATAACGTACTTTCATACTGTTATACTATTGTACTGCTAAACTGTTATAGTGCAAAACTGTTATACTGCTTTATTGTTATAATATACTGTTACATTGTTATATTGTTATACTGTTATACTGTCATACTGTTATACTTTTACATTGTTATACTGTTATAATGTTATGCTTTCATGATGTTATTCTGTTATATTGTTATAGCTTAAGATTGATATACTGTTTTACTGCTATACTGTTATATTATTGGACTGTTATACTTTTTTGCAGGTTTACTGTTATACTATTAAATTGTTATACTGTAATACTGTTATACCTTTGTAATGTTGTGCTGCTCTACTGCTATATTGTTATACTTTTATACTGTTATATCGTATAAGAGTTGTATAACTCGCATTATGAATATATGATATGTTGTTTAATATAAATAGCCATAGAACAATATTGATAAAGCTAGTTTTAACTGGGAACTAGCAATTATATAGTCAACAACTAATTTTACTAAACTAGTTCGAACCAGGAAGCTTATAATTAACAATCATATAACAGTTTTACTTATTTTTACAAATATAACAGTTTTCTAACCTGCACAGAAACTAAGCCTAAGCCTTTGGTAAAGTTTGAAGTCTTCAAAGGCAGTAGATAGTTATATTTAACTCTATATAGTTATAATGTCGCTCATATGTATATTCAGGGCATGATCATGATATGAACTACTTTAAATGATCTTCAAAGTATCTGTAGGTTCATAGAACGTTCATGAGTTTGCGAATTGTGTCGCCCCCAAGTTTTTAATCGGTTAGGCCAGTCAGTCATATATATATATATATATATATGTCTATATATGTGTATATACATATATATAATTTTGTGTTGAGGCTTAATCAGAGCGACCTTCCATTTGGGCTCTCTTCAGATTCTCCGGCTGCTCTCTGACACGCGTTGGCCGCGCTCTTCATTGAGTTGAACGACTCTTGATGACTTTTTCCTTGGTAGTTGTTGTTGTTGTTGTTTTATTATTATTTATTTTTTATTTTATATTTATTTTTGTTGTGCAAAAACTGTGTGATTAAGAGACAAAATAAACTTCCTTGATAACTTGTTAACAATTTGGGCAAGTAATTTCGTTTTGAGTTTTAGAACTGAAAAACCAGTTTTCTTGCCGTTGTTGTTGTTGTTGTTGCTGGGATTGCGCAACTTTTGAACTTGCCAAACGATTCGAATTATGCGAACGGCGCGGGCAGAGGGCAGAGGGTTTAGCCATCTGCTCTATGTTGGCTTATTTGTTTTATCCTCATATACAGCCAAAAATATATATCTGCATCTGTATCTGTATCTGTATCTGCATCTGTATCTGTATTGTTCGCTCTCACTATATAATTAACGCACAATGGGGAGGTGCGTGGTTCCTCCATCTGCCCCTACGTCTCGTTCTCTCTCTGCGTCTGTCTGATCGCCGCTCTGCGTGTGTCTGTCTGTGTGTCCGTCTGTCTGTGCCACGTTTGCTGGTGTTCATGAACTCGGTCAATTTGAAGGCCAACACAATTTTGCGGTATACGCATAAAAAATGTGTGCGTTTTTTTTTTAATTTTTAATCTCGCATCGTAGATACCCTAACAAAAAGCTTAGGCTGTCGGGGCATGGGTTTGATGCATGAGAAAATAGAGTTATTAAGAGTAAGAGAGAGAGAGAGAGAGAGAGAAAGAGAAAGAGAGAGAGAGAGATAGAGAAAACTATGCACAGCTGAAGTATTGTATAGCTTGCGCTATGAACCTATAGTTTCAGATCAAGCAGCTGATCAGCATCAGCTTAATCAATATAAATTTTAAGTAATATATATTATTAAAAATTCTAAAACTCCCGAGATTTATAGACTAGACTAATCATTATTTATATAAAAAAATATATGGTATTAAAAATTACAATAAGATTATTTATATTAATATTTGATCAATTATATTTAAATAAAAAAATCATTTTATTTTAAATTTTAAATTATTTTAATTATAAAAAAAATAAATAAATTAGAAAGAGGTTTTTAAAAATTATTAATATTTTTTATTTTATTATTATTATTATTTTTTTTTTATTAATATTATATTTATTTTTTATTATTATTATTTTTTTTTTTATTATAATTTTCAATTGAAAACAACCTAATAATTTTTAAAAAATGAGTTTATTTTATATTTTATATTGTATTATATATTTTATTATAGTCTATATTTATGCTTAAAATCTTATTAATTTTTATTTATTAATTATTTTTATTATAATTATTTAATTATTTTTTTATAGTGATTTAAAAAGAATAATGTAAAAATTTTAAATACCAATATTTATTTTATATAATTAATATTATGTTTTTTTTTTTTTTTTATTCCAATCTTTTTGTAATGCATTTATAATTTATATAATAAAATAATTTTATAAATTCAGTATAAAATGTATTATTTTTATATATTATTATTATTATTATATATTATTATTATGATTATTACTATATTTATAAGTTTTTTATATATTTCCCTAGTAGTTCTACATCAGGAAAGGGCATCCCGAATTCACCCAATTTGCTGCCTTCTTCAATGTACTCGAGCAATTTATTTTTTTGCGTGGCTTTTTTATGTTGCCAGATTTTGATGTTAAGTGTGTTTTTTTTTTTGTATTTTTTTGCAGGGTTGGTGATTACGCATAATTTTTTGGCTGTCCAGAGAACTCATGATGTCATGCAGGCGAGAGCGGGAGAGAGAGAGCGAGCGAGCGAGAGAGTGCAAGTTTTTTGGGAAAATCAAATGGATTTTCAAGGCTAAAGATATGGGCAATTGGGACTGGCAGCAATTGATCGAAGGAGCAGCTGCTCTATAGTTCTTTGCGTATATCTGGAACTATTCTAATTTCTATGTAGATAACGTTATCTATGAAGATGTAATACATTACGTATGTGTATACCTAGTGCTAATGGGCTTTACTTCTATTTACGCCCGCAGATGGTAAATAATAATAAACATTCAGAGAGAGAGAGAGGGAGAGAGAGAGAGGGGTTATATATACATATATGTTCATTTTCTTATCGGTTATCGTTCTTATCAGCTGTCAGCCGCGAAAAATGAAGGTCAGCAGCACAAATTCCTGATTCTTCGCTTATCTATTTTACCCACAAGCGAAAATAAAATAAAGCAAAAAATATAAACGCGTCACTCCGATAAATATAGACGAAAGATCGCCGGGAACTATAGCCGCGTTTCTGATCTAACTGTTTTGGGCTACGAAATGGGCGCTAATATTAGAATGAGTTAAACTAGTTCCAGTTGAGCAATAAATTCAAATGGTTCAATGGTTCATTTTGGAGTTATACACTCTATAGTTCATTTGATACTAGTTCAGAACGCATTGTTCACCCTATCAGGTATTCTGAGATGAACTGACAAGTTAAAGTCAATTTATTGTTCATGAAACGTGGATTAGCTTGAGAGATTCAATTTTAAACCAATTAATCACGAGCGCATGTGTTCACTAGTTCATTTTAATAAACCGTTTAGTAGAATTTGTTGTAAAAGAGCTAGTTCTACCCAAACACTTTATTACGGAACTGTTTCATCAGTGAATAAATTCATTAGTTCTTTAGAAGCCTTCAGTAAAACTAGTTCCGAGTAAACTAGCTTCACACTATACTACTGGTTCATTAGCTGAATCACTTCATGAGTTCACTAGTTCACTTCAATGAACCGTTCACTAGAACCAGTTCTAAATACTAGATTACTGATTAATTGAAATTTCTGAACTAGTTCACTAGTTCATTTTAATGAACCATTAAATAGAACTAGTTTGAAATAAGCTATCTGCTACGTTTCACTCCTGTTTATTTGATAAGTTTACTAGTTCATTTTAATGAACCATTCCATATTTTTTATTCTGATCTGCACTATTCCAGGTTTTAGAGATATTAAAGTGGTTCGCTCTACAGATCTCACTAGTCGAATGTCTTACTTACTGACGCACAGAACAAGTTCACTAGTTCTTTTTCATGAACCATTCAATAGAGCTTATTCTCAAGTAGTTAAGACTCTCTACCGAGACACATGGCATATATCATATCATAAATATTAATCGAACCTTGAGCAAATCTAATAATATTACATCATGATATTACCCAATATTTATTGATAGTTATAGCTCTGTTCACGGTGAGTGCATCTCCGGGTCGTTCAATGGCGTTACGTTCGCCTAATTGCCTTATCAATGGCTGCTTTATTTTTGTAGTTTTCGCGCAAAAGGTGAAAATTCGATAAGAGTTTTCAAGGTTCTCCCTTCAGCACTATCTAATAACAATAAAAAAGAAGCGCGTGCAAATCGAAATTGTTCTATTACACAATGTCTGGCAGAGGGAGAGAGTGTGAGAGTGTGAGAGAGAGAGAGAGAGAGAGAGAGAGAGAGAGAGGGGGAGAGTAAGATATGTTCTTATTGTGTGTTTAGGAAATACGTTTATAGAGCTTTATTAGCCAAGGTCGGTGAAATTTGCGCAAATGTTCGTGTTCTTTTTTATTTATTTTGTATTTGTTATTAATTTTCGTGTTTTTTCTTGTATTGGTTTGCTAAATGAGAAAGCAAATAGAGGTTGTACTTTGGAGCTACGACCCTGAAAACGTATGAAATTGGTTTTTGATATAGATAATATATGTACATATAAATATGTACATATATGATGATATTTATAAGAAATTCTAGAAAACAAAGCCTACAAAATATATATCGATAATATATTATGATATATCGATAAATATATAATAATATTTAGAAGAATTTCTAGAAAAAATAAACATTCGCCTTACAAATTATATATCGATAATATATAATTATATATCGATAATTATATATCGATAAATATATAACAATATTAAATAGAAATTCTAGAAAAATAAACATTCAGCTTACATATTATAAATCGATAATATACCATAACATATCGATAATTGTATATCGATAAATATATAATAATATTTAAAAGAATTTCTAGAAAAAATAAACCTTCACCTTACAAATTATATATCGTTAATATATAATCATATATCGATTATTATATATCGATAAATATATAATAATAGTCAAAAGAAATTCTAGAAAAATAAGCATTCAGCTCAAATTCACTAAACTTTCTCGACTTTTCCTGGGCCTCCACAAAATTTTCCAGCTGCACACAGTTCTGGAGTTCTGGAGCGAAAGTCGCTTGAATTTCTAGCGTGTTCTATTTGCTGCTAATCTCTGTCTCTCCCTCTTTCTTGCCCTGCCTTTCTCTTTCTCTCTCTCTCTTGTCTTGCTCCGTCTTACAGTACTTGAACTCGTTTTTCTGCTGTCTAAATGAAAAACTGCTTAAGTATCTATAATTATAAGAGGAAGACGCGTTGATCGTTTATCAAAAAGAGAGAAAGAAAGATGCAGGCGTAGTCCCCCCCTCCCCATTGTTGTTGTGGCTTGTTCTATTGTTATTATCAGTGGACATGCAAGGGCAGGAAGCGCAGCACAATAGCTGCTTATCAGTGGAAAATGCTTGGCTTGGCTTGGAAATTAATCAAAAGTGCAGCAGACGCCTCCACTTGAGTCGTGCTGGCACAGAGACCCACGCACACGCACACTCACACTCTCTCTCACACACACATACATTTATATATAGCGCGTCTCATTGAACGTTCAATGATCTATCCCAATAGCATCGCATCTCTTGCACATGCCCCGTTTTGAAAAGCGAACTCGACATTGAAAAAAAAACGAACAACAATAACAACGACGACGACGAAAGCAAAGCAATCATCAGCAATTATCAACGGCTGAGTGAGAGAGAAAGCATGCGCTCTGAGTGTAAGCAACTGCGAATGCGCCTCTGCTTGAGCGAGCGAGTGAGCGCGCAGCTCTGTAAACTGTGTGAAGTTCAAAGCCACTGCAATCGCAGCAACAGCAGCAGCAACAACAACAACAACAGCAGCAGAAACTCAACGAAAGCTCTATGCATGCTCGCGCTCTCGCTCTCGCTCTCGCTTGACGCTCTACGACTTGTGCTCGCGTGTTGAGTATGAGTGTGTGCATGAGTATGCATGTGTGTGTGCATTTGTTGATGTAGGTTCGGCCTGTCTTCGTTTCTAATGGGCTGGCGGCGCTGGCTGCTGCACTTTTGCTTTTCCGCTGCCACAGATTTGTTTTTGTGCGCGCGGCGCGCTGCAACTTTGGATTTTTCCACTCACATTTCTTCGCACACATTTTCACAGAGCGCACGCTGATCGCTGAGGGTCTTTAACCCTTTCGCAGTGCAATGCACTCGCTGCGACGACAACGGCCACAACTTTATTCCACTTCAATTCGCCGCAACCCACCTTCGCCGTCTTCTCTCGTTTATGTGTGTGTGTGTGTGTGTGTCTGCTTGTGCAATTTCTTCTTGCACATTCTTCTGCAGCGCTCTATGTGTTAGTTGGGCCTAGGCCTAGTTGCGTACATTGACGCTGACGCTGTCGCTACTGCTGCTGCTGCTGCTGCGCTGCTGCCTCTCTTAACGACTGCATACAGTTTTGTAACTGTTATTGAGGGTTATTTGCAGTTTGCAGTTGCAGTCGGCGTTGGTTCTGCCAGTTGGCAGGCATTTGGTGCCAATGATCGTAGATCGTGCTTAGTTTGCCTGATAAGTCTGGCAGCGTGAGTGCGAGAGAGAGGGAGAGGGAGAGAGGGCGAGTGTGTGAGAGAGCGCGCAATGAGTTTATTGACTTGTCAGTTGGTCGAACGGCCACGCATGTGCACAGTTGGCCAAGTTGAATGCACTTGGCCAGCAGCAGCAGCAGCAGCAGTAGAAATTGGAAATTGCCGCACGTGCTTTGGCTATGATTACGCCATGCCTGCCGCCAAGTCAGAGGCCGCCAGCGACCCATCCCCGGAGCAGCTGGGCAGAGTTAATTGTTAATTTGCACTTGCTTAGGCTGCACTTGGGAGTCGCGCTCCTCTGGGCCAGACATGTGGCTAAATTATAGTTTAGTCTATGTTTTTAATAGATTCAAACGGTAGTTGATTGGCCTGCCCGAATGATGCTGCTGCTGCGGCTGCTGCTAATGGCTGCTATGATTTATGATGTGCTGTGCGAAAAGAAATCTAGACAAAGCGGAAGCTCAGCTAATTAATTGCCACAATTAGTGACTCAAACTAAACTCAGTTTGCTGCACTTATTAAGTCATCTTGCAGAGAGCAAAAGGTTTGGTTTGGTCTATTATATGTTGCTAAGGTGCTAAATTTGAAAGGCATGGAGACAATACCTGATAAGATTAATAATAAGAATTATAATAAAAAAAATAATAATAATGAAAATAACATTAAAATAATAATAATAATAATAATAATATTAACAATAATTATAATAATAATAATATATTAACAATAATAATATTAATAATAATAATAATAATAAAAATCTGTTTAATAATAATAATATTAATAATAATAATACTAATAATAATATTAATAAAAATAATAATAATAATAATAATAATAATAATAATAATAATAATAATAATAATAATAATAATAATAATGATAATAATAATAAAAATCGCAATAATTTTAATACTAATAATAGCAATATTTTTTTTAATATTTGAATTAAATTAAAATTACTTGCAATTTAAAATTAAAAAAAAAAATTTGCTGCTTTAATATTTAAAAAAATATATATATATATTTAGAATTTTATTTATTAAACAATAGCTGCATTTTTTTTTATTTTAAAGTATTTTCCACTTTAAAATAAGAAAAATTGTACACATTGCTATTAAAAAAATATATATAAAAATATAATTATTTGATGCTCAAAATATATTTTAAAAAATAATTCACAATTATACAAAGAAAATATGATTTATTATTTTTAAAAATATATAATTGCTTAATGTTATAAATATATATATATATATTTTCCATTTCGATATTTGTGTATTATTTGTGTATTTGTTAAAAATAAATGTATAAATATAAATAAATTGTTGCATTTTAATACATATAAAAAATAAAATAAAATAAAGGAAGATAATTTAAGTATTACAAAAAAATTGCTGCAAGTTATTGCAGTTTAATATATAAACAAAAATTTCATTCATGTAAATATTGAAAAAAAAAATAATATTTTTAATACTAAACTTTAATATTAAAAGAAAAAAAATAAATAAAAATGCTAATAATAATTTTATTATTAACATCAAAAATATTCTTGAACTTTGATATTGATGCTGCTGCTGCTGCGCTGCTGCTACTGCGCTGCTGCTGCTGTTCTGCTTACTTTCGCCCAAACGCCGCACACATTGCGTGCAGCTGGAGGCTGAGGCGGGGGGATTGATATCTCGAACATAATAAGAGTGCGAAACTCATAAAAAGGGGGCACAGAAATACATATGTACATACATATGTATTTATATGTATGTACGTATGTTTATTCTCTCTTATTTTTTGTGCCTTTTCATTCTCGTGGAGCATAATAAGATTAAAAGTTGGGCCAAACGCGCTGAGTTGCCAACTTGAGTTGACTTAAAGCACAAAAATTACAATTCGTGCGAAAGTGAATGACCTCCATTAACCGCCATTAAGCGAGCGAGCGAACGGACGGGCGAGTGAGTGAGCGAGTGAGTGAGTGAGCGAGAAGAGTCGACAGAACAAAGCTCCAGTTGGAGCCCCTCCCACCTCCCTGCCTCCCTTTCTCCCTCCACAACATGCTCGTGTATTCGCATGAACCCTTTCTCGCCGCTCATATCAAGCTTAGCATAATAATTAGTAAGCCAAAAACTTGGGCTCGATCTCGTCGGGACTCGCAGAGGTTCTCGGGCGACAGAGGCCCGAAATGTTTTTTATTGGTTCGCTGGCTTTGGCTCTGAGTGTGGCTTTAGCTGTGGCTTTGTTCTATGGCCCTCGCCGAGCAAAGTCGCGACCAACTGGCCAGGAATTTGAAACCTGTTTGAAAGACAACAGCAACAGCAACAGCAGCAGCAGCAACAGCAAACTTTGTACGCGCTTAGCATAATTTCATTGTTGTTGTTGTTTAATGTTTGCCATAATTTATGAATGCGAGCTAAAACGTAGCGCCACGTTGTGCCCTCCTCCTCAGTAGGAAGTGAGGCCCGGGTTTAATGTACGCGTACGCGGCCATAAGAACGTGTAGGCCAAAATGCTAAACGTTCGATGGAGGAGCGATCGAAAGGTGATGATGATGAGGGGGAGGGGTAGGGGGAGGGAAGCTTTGAGATGTTGAGATGTACAGGTGTTGAGACTGAGCTGGTTGATAGCCTCTGGGGCTAAAGCGAATTTTTGAGGGCGGATGTTGAGTGAGAAGATGACGTGAGATCGGTGTTGATATATGCACATATAGCATATATAGATATATAAATATATATGATTTGTGCTTTCTATTCTCACCTAGCGAGCAGATTTTGAAATATCCTATTTCCTATATTCTATATCCTATAAGTTAGAATGATTATTTCAATATAATCATTATCATTATCATTATCATTATCATTATCATTATCATTATCATTATCATTATCATTATCATTATCATTATCATTATCATTATCATTATCATTATCATTATCATTATCATTATCATTATCATTATCATTATCATTATCATTATCATTATCATTATCATTATCATTATCATTATCATTATCATTATCATTATCATTATCATTATCATTATCATTATCATTATCATTATCATTATCATTATCATTATCATTATCATTATCATTATCATTATCATTATCATTATCATTATCATTATCATTATCATTATCATTATCATTATCATTATCATTATCATTATCATTATCATTATCATTATCATTATCATTATCATTATCATTATCATTATCATTATCATTATCATTATCATTATCATTATCATTATCATTATCATTATCATTATCATTATCATTATCATTATCATTATCATTATCATTATCATTATCATTATCATTATCATTATCATTATCATTATCATTATCATTATCATTATCATTATCATTATCATTATCATTATCATTATCATTATCATTATCATTATCATTATCATTATTGTCATTATTTTTACTATTTTTATTATTATTATATTATTATATTATTATTATTATTATTATTATATTTTTATTATTATTATTGTTAATGTTATCATTATTATCATTATTATTTTTATTATTTTTATTATTATTATTATTATTATTATTATTATTATTATTATTATTATTACTATTATTTTTATTTTATCATTATCATTTCATCATTGTATCTTTAAAGAACATTCTAGCACAAGCTCCAGACGTCCTTGCCTAGAACTGGTTCCGAAAAGTCAAAGACAAGCTTAAGAAAATCTTAGAAAAATCTCGAAGATCAGAGTCAACTTATATTGTTGTTAGGGTAAACTCTTCTTTAGTTTATCATTATTAGCATAATCATTATCATTGACTCAATATTTATTAAGGGAAGTTCTAATATTCCATCCTTATGCCTGAAATTATTCAACTCGAAAAGTCTTCAGCAGAATCCGAGCTAAACTCTGCTCATTAATGCTCATTAACACTAAGATCATTAAGCCAATTAAGGGTCATCAGGACATGCTTGAGCATATCTATTATATATCAGAGAGATAGAGAGAGAGAGAGAGAGAGAGAGAGAGGGGGAGAGAGAGAGAGGCAGAGACATGCACTTTCAATCGTCATGCGATCGGCCGCACATCGAGTCAAGCACCTCATGCAAAGAGGTCATTACTACCTCAACCCAGGCAAAGCAACCCACCAGCCAGCCAGCCAGCCAGCCAGTCGGTCGGATCGGATAGGATAGGATCGATGCAACGCCACTTTCTACCACATGTGCCAGGGGGCGCAAGGGGCGAGGCATGCAAAATAGCAGAAACTGGTATGCGGCGAGTGGTGGCAGCAACAGCTGACTCCGGCAAGAGCTAGGGGCAAGAGGCTGCCCATGATTCAGTATGTGACGGCAGAGTGTGAGTGTGTGTGAGTGTTTGTTGTGTGTTGTGTGTGAGTGTTTGTTGTGTGTTGTGTGTGTGCGTTGCATGCAGGTCGCTGCACTTTGCGAGCGCCGTTGCATTCAGTGGAGCATTCGAGTTGTTGTTCGCTGGGCAACTATGCTAGTGAGACTAACAGCAACGGCAACAACAACTGCAACAACAACTATGAAAGTTGACTGACACCCAGAGACGGGCAGGACTTTAACCCAGGCAAAGTGAAATTGTTCGCGAATCGTTGCCAAATCGTTGATTTTTCTTCGGGAATTGGGAATTTCCACGTGTTGCACAAAGCCCCAGCTCGGGTGAAAATTGGCGCAGCAACTGCCAACTGCCAACTGCCAACAACAACAACGACAACAACAACAAGTCGCACAATCATCGCTTTGTTGTTGATTGTGAAAGTTTTTTTTCGGCATTTGTGCAGCGTAATTTATAGTTTATTAACTTTATAGAGCGAGTGCAACGACTGGAAAGCCAACTCGAGTCAATTCGTATCTGATTGGATAGTTGGCCATGTTTTTTCAGCTTTTTTTTTTGGAGGTCAATGCAAATGCCGTGGGTGGCAGTGAAAGTCGGCTAAGGAGCTAAAGGAGGTGGGAGACGGGGACCTGCATGACGAATTGCTGTAAGAAAATGAAGTTGTTCCAGGGGAAATTGGGAATGAAATAGAATTTAGGGGGGACTTTTGAGCGAATACATAAATATATATGAAATATGAAATCTATATATGAATTTTTATAAAATTAATGTAGGATGTATGATAAATGATAAATGATATTTACATATATTTATATATGATATATGATATATGACATATAGAAGTTTGTATATGTTACACAAAAAGTATTTAGGAGTTGGGTATTCGAAAGACGATACGACTTGGAAAGAGACAGAGAATATTGCAGTTTTAGTACATACATACATATATGTAGTATATATGTATATGAATATTCACGGATGTCTTTATCTAAATCAAACATAATAGCTACTCCCAAAAGATTTTGATTATAGTAACTAGAGAGGGTATATATATATAAAGTTAGAATTGTATCTATATCAAAAGAAATAATCCAGAAGTTCTTCATTTTAAGCCCTTTCTTCAGAATTCCACATAAAATATTTTATATTAATATTTATTATGAATATATATACATACATATATTTTCCCACATAATATTCCACGTATATTTTTTATAAAAATAAAATAAATATAATTAACGCAATTTTTAAATCCTTTAATATGAAACATCTCAAAGATTTATTTTTATTTATTTTATATTTTTTTTTAAATATATTTCCATTTATATTTATTTATATAGTACAAGTTATTTGGAGCTGCTTCTAAACTTCCCGAAATAATTCATCTGTGCTCTTAAGCTGTTTTCTATAGTATTATTAGGGATATACATACATATGTATACATATCTATTATTGTGCATATATTATAAGAACTTCAGGTTTCTGCTTAGCTGTTTTTATCTATCTCTTTTTTCTGACACATTTCTAGATATTGCTATATACATACATATTCACTTATATATACATACATATATACAATATACATAATACCCTCCCATAGTCACATAAATTGCAGTTAGAGCAATAATTGACATATTCGTATTCAGATCATGAACTTGACTGCTCGAAAATTGTCCCAGCGCATGACTCAATCAGATCCAAGAAGAACAACTTAGACACCAAATTTCCGCGAAAAAAATAAGTAAAAAAATATAAGAAATAACAAAAATAGAAAAAACAACTAAATCTCAACACCTTTTCGAAAGTTTCAAGCTGAACAGAGAGAAGAGCGAAGCTAGGCGAATGCAGAATACGCTTTTAAATAGGTATATAAAATAAATATGAATATAGTTAATATAATATATCATATATGTATATATAATAATGTAATACAATATATTTAAATATATATATATAATAAAAATTTAAAAATCAAATTTTTATTTAATTTAAGAAAAAAATTTTAAAGTCGACTTAGCAAAGTTCTTGCTACAAATGTAAATAAACAGAGTTCACTTAATGTCGAATCTTAAATAAAAGTCAAATAAAGATACCTATATAACTAGATATATAATATTTATATATATAATATAGATGTGCTCATCTTTATAATATAATAAATATTATTTATACAATTTTTTAAAATTTATTTGATATTTAATTTGTTATAAAGTTTGCTAAACTTATTCAATAACTTTAATCTAGAGATACAAAAACTGATCCCAAAAAATTCCATTTCGAAAAAAATCTATTAAAGCATATAAAAGCCTGAAGATTTTTGTGAAATAAATGAGAAAAATTCTTAAATAAAAACTTGATTTTATAATTTTATATATTAATAAATATATAATAATTTATAGTTAATAAGTCTGTGAGTCTATTAAGTAGATCTTTCTGCTAGATATTTTAAATATATAACAAAATCTTTATAAAAGCAACTTCACATCTGCTCAAGCGAGCTTTTGACAGCTTTAATAATAACTGTCTAGTTGGACTAGTACAAAGAGCTTTCAATCTGTTTACATACTTATAAACCTTCTAGGACTAGTACAAAGATCTCTTAATCTGTCTCAAGTCTTCTGGAGCAATAGAACGGTACTAGGGACTATCTGAAATGATTATGAATATCTACCATAATTCTTATAATTTTTTCTTCTTTATGAAATGCTCCAATATCTGCCTCTTAGTGTTACATATTTCAACGTAAAACCTCTATACTCCTACGCAAAGGGTATACGAACTTCAATTCGGCGCAATAATAGCTAAGAATAACAAGGAAAATGGCGGTTGGCGAGAAATAACAAAGAAAGAAGCAACAACCAGAGAAACAACAACAACAACAACAATAACATTACCTAACTGACTTTGGCCGGTGGAATTTTGTTTATTTGGGACAAGTTCAGCGCGGTCGAAAACATTCTACACGAACGATCAGACAGAGAAGGAGAGAGGGAGAGAGAGAGAGAGAGAGCAGGGGAGAGAGAGTGAGAGAGGGTCTGCTGGGACGGTACCATCTACTGATGTAATAGTAGCGGCTGGATTTTCATTTTCTTTTACGCTCATATTTGTTTACAACTTTTGATTTTTTTTCTCTTTCGGTTTTTTTTTTGGGTTCTTTTGAGTTGTTTTCTTTTTGCGACGTTTGCTTATTTAATGACTTTCTACTTTTTTTTTTTACACCGTGAGTTGCGTTCTGCTGTTGCTGCTGCTTCTTATGGCTGTTCTTCTTTCACTGCCTTTGGAGCGGAAGAAAGCTGAATGAGCAGAGGGAAGGGGGGGGAGGGGTGAGCCTCAGGCTGACCTGCGTTGCGGCTTTGGGTCTTATGTAATGCGCGTTGTTGTCGCTGCTGCTACTGCTGCTGCTGCTGGTGTTTGTTGTTGTTGTTGCTCTAAGAAAGTTATGTTTGTTTGTTGCGCTTAGTTTTGTTAACTTGGCTGATGAGTTCTGGCGTAAACAAAACAATTTAGACTGCGAAATTTTTGAGCCGCTGTCAATTAACGGTATTTAGCTAAAGTAGCTTAAAAGCTTCACAGAGAAAGAAGACTTTATATGATTTATGATATATGTATATGTATATGTATCTATATATATATTCTGAAACAGCTTGCAGAGCAGATGCAATTGCCACTTGACGATGCTATCGGCCAAGTTGGGCCAATTAAGGACAGAGGAAACAGCAATCAGGCCAGACGACGGCACACATACCAAATAAGCACACACACACACACACACACTCATACATACATGCTTGTACTCACTCCCAGCTTGGTATTGATAACTGCCAAAAATATCGCTTCCTTTCAGCAACAACAACAGCAACAACAACAAGCTCAACAGAATCTTATTGTTATTCTCTTTATTTTTGCTGGCAAAACATTGCGGAAAGCGTTTAAGCAACGCATAACAACAACAACAAAGATGAGCTGAAGTCAAGACCACAACAACAGCAAGCAAGCCGAGCCCAGAGCGTGCAAGAAAGAGAGCACAGCAAGCAGAGGCTTAGCCGAGCAGGCTGACTGTTAGAGTCAAGTGCGACGCCCCTGCTGTTACGCCACTGCTAATTGCATTTATGTTTTGTGCTCAGTGCACTGGTGCGAGCTGCGGCTGCTGCTGTTGTTGTTGTTTTTGCTTTGTTTTTTTTTTTTTTACAGCAAAGCTCTCTTTTGCGCTTTTGCACATGTTTCTCAGGCGGCTGCTGTTATTATTGCTTTTGTCGTTGCTTTTTGTTTGCTCCGATGCTCGTAACGGGGTGAATGTCATCAGGATTTGTATTTGCCAAGCGGTCAATTGCCTCTGACTCTTCTTCTTTTTGTTTGCGTTTGTGTTTGTGAAATTGCATTTGCCAGCGATTGTTTGTTGTAATTGTTTTTGCATTTGCTTTCGAGTGTGTGAAGCGCTGACGAATGCATTAAAAGAGCTCGTGTATGTGTGTGTGTGTGTTTGTGCTTTTGTATAATGACACGATTATACAATCGTGACGCGATGCGAACCAGAACACTTTGAGTATTGAAATGCCCTCGAATTGCAGTCGAATTTTGAAATCTGCTCTCGATTCCCTGACAGTTGTTGTCGTCGTCGTCGTTGTCGTTGTTGTTGTTGTTGATGATTCTCAGATTGTTGAATTTATTTCGAAATGTTTCACGAATATGCTCATTGAGTCATGAGCCACATTAACAGATACATAAAGGGATTTAAGTGCTTAAAGCGTCATCAGTTTTTAATAAGAAAACAACAAAAAACTGATTAGCACGGATTAAAGTGGTTACTTCAAGGAGTGTAAAGAGTGCTTATAAGGCATGTGTATGAATTTTTATATATGTAAATATATTTGTGTATAAGTATTACATTTTTTCTCCAATATTTAGCTCAATTGTACTATCATAACTATCATACTATCATTCATATCATATAGTATCATATATATATATATATATTTTTTTTATAATTTTAAATATATCTAATCTTTAGAATGAGCTGATATTGCAGAGCTTTATCAAATTTACTATATAAAAGTAAACTATATATTTCAGATTTCTCAAAGATCTTATAATATCTTTATGCATTTTTAGGCTTTTAAAATTCTTTAATATATACTTATTTTTTTATATTTCAAAATTTTTGCTTATCTTTAGAATGAAATATAAAAAAATCTGCTATATAGAATTCTAGATTCTTCAAATATTTTATAGTATTTAAGGCTTATAATTTCTATAAATACTTATAATCTCTGGAATGTGCTGATATTTAAAAATTGGAACAATTAAAGAAAGTATTATATAAGTTTAAAGATTTTTCCATATATCATATCCAAAAGTATCTATAAGACTATAAATATTTACAGACTTTAGAAAGACTTGATATTCCACAACTTCTACATAGTAAGATCTGCTGAAGTATATATAAAACTCTTCTATATATATCAGATTTATTAAAGATCTACATATGAAGATGTATGCCTATTTCAAGGCTTATAGGCCTGACTCACTTTCAAATGAGGCTATTGTATATATTTATTATATATACATATATTTATATACACATCCATATATGTATCGATCTCATTGATGTACCTAAGCCTTGATCGCTTTATAGTTCATCGCGCCTATTGCTCCATTTATTGCTCATCAATCGGCAATGCGATAAGCCCACCACACACACACACACACATTTCAGCCATTTGTAAGTCAATGAACCAAGCGCACAAAGCCAACTATGAAGTACATATATGTATTTATCTATATCTATTTGCTGGTTTCTGCACACACACACACACACACAGACACAGACACACAGACAGCTTTGCTGACGTCCTTGCTTCAGTTAAAAACGAGCCAAACCAGCAACGAATGACGCTGCAAAAGTCGGTTTTGGTATTTCCTCCGATCTTGACTCAGAGGCTGGCTGGCTGACTGGCTGGCTGGGTTAGTTACCCCCAGCGCGATGGCAATGAACCAGAGAACCATTGACCGACCAGAGCGCAGCCATGCAACGTGCAACAGCCGCTGCACGATCTGCAGCTCGTTCCGACTTCGGCTCGACACGACGCCAGCTCGCATCGGTACATGCTGCACACATCGGAAACTTGTTTTTTCCCCTTTTTTTCTTTTTTCTTTTTGCATTTTATTTTTCCCCAACAATTTGCAACATGCAGCAGAGACGACGAGTGCGCTGTAAAGTGCAATGATCGCGACGAGGCTGCAAATACAGTTGAAGAGAGACCAAGAGAGAGCGAGAGAGAGAGAGAGAGAGAGAGAGAGAGAGAGAGGGCGACAGAGAGCGGTAGGGTTGAGTGAATTTCATGTGAATTTATAGGCTGTGCCTGAGGCTTCGTTTCTTGGCCTTTGATATTGATCTCAAGTGCGGCTTCGTTCTTTAAACTAACAAAAAGGCAAAATGAAATTTAAAACTAATTAAAATAATTAGTTTAATAATTTTTTTTAAATATTTAAAAAATATATATATTATAATATGTATACCAAAAATATTTAAAAAAATTTAAAAAAATAATATATTATTACTTCATAAATTTAAAACTTTTATAAAATTAAAATTTTAATAATAAATATTATTTCATTCAAATAAATTTTTATATATTATTGTATATTATTTTATATATTAATTTTGCATATTTTGTATAAAATTAAAATTTTAATAATAAATATTATTTTATTAAAATAAATTTTTATATATTTTTATAAATTATTTTTTTTATATATTAATTTTGCATAAGATTTTTATTATTAAACTATGTTTTATTTACTTTAATTTTTTTATTAAAAATTTAATTTAATTTTTTATTTTTTAATCAACATTAATGTTTAATATTAATTTTTAAAAAATTAATTGAAAATATTATTTTATGAGATTTTAGCTGTTAATAATATTTTTAATATATTATTATAGATTTCATATTATATTTTTTATTTTTAATATTTTTATAAATTAAAAATATTAATTTTTTACTAAAAAATAATAATAACTAATATTATTTAAAAAATTATATTTTTATATATTAATTTTATATAATATTTTTTATTATTAGATCATGTTTTATTTATTTTTTTTATTAAATTTAAATTATGTTTAAATATACATTTCTAATTTAAATTTTTTTTTTTTTAATCAACATTAATGCATAAAATATTTAAATATTTAATTTTATGAGATTTTAGATATTAATATTTTAATACATTTTTATATATTTAATATTATATTTGAAATTGTAAATATGAGCCTTTGTATTTCATTAAATTTTTAATATATTTTTATAAATTATATATTATATTTTTTGTAATTAAAAAAGCATATAATTTGCTAGTTTTTCTTTTAATATTTTGTTCAGATTAATTCAGCAATAATTACTATCTATATATATGCATATATATACTCTGTATATATAGCTGAATATCTGTCTCTGCACTGAAGCAAAAGTCTTTTAACGCTTAACATCATATCTTTTTTTTTTGCATAATCAACAATCTGCTTAACTCTCGGTCAGTCAGTCAAATGTGAACCACAATGTTTGCGTCAAAACAGGTTCAGAACTTTCCAGCCGAAAGAAGTTCTTTCTTGGCCAAAAGCGAGCGGAGCCAAATTACATGCCATGAAGCAAAAGAAGTCAAGCCAAACCGAGCCAAAGCCAAGAGCAAATAAAATGCCAAAAAAGCGAAAACCAAAAAGCAGACAATGGTGGTGTTAAAGAGGACTGATGTGCTCAGAGATACCCTATAATTTGAGGAGTTTCTAAGCTTGAATTGGCAGTAAAATATAGAAATGCAGGGCATGACTGGCTTAAGAGATACACTATAGAGTTAAAAGAGTAGTCGTATACAAGATACCCTATAAATTGGCATAGATTGGCCTACAGATCTAAACTAGATAATGCAAAATGCCAAAAACTAAACTTGAAGTCAACGAGTTGCAAATGCCAGGGTATTTCCTAGTCGTTCACAGACATTTGTGTGTTTGTCTTCGTGTGTTTGGCAATGAACTTGAGACACGCGTGAGTCGTATGCGCAAGTCTTGGCCACATTCTGCTGGCCATAGAAGAGGCGTGGCCAGAGAGGCGGCCACACTTATGGCTAAGTATATTTGCCCGATCTCTTGCATTGTCCCGCCTCGGGGCTTTTGAAATTTTTAATTATTTTCGGCGTAATAACCTAGATTCGTGGCGTCGACTTCGCCAGTGCCAGAGCTAACCCAGCCCCAGTCACAGCCCCAGCCCCCTACCCACCGACCCGCACGCCTGCTCGCTGTCCTCCTCATTATTCTGCTCATGTTGTTTATTCCATTTACTCGGTTCTTTCTTTTTTTTTTGTCTGTTTTGCTATTTCATCATGGATTCCCTTTTGGCTGGCTTTTTGTTTTTTTTGGCAAGACTTTTTCTTTTTCTTTTTATTTTCATTTTGTTTTGTTTTCTTTTCTCTTTTTTCCCCCATTTTGTTGTTTCACATTCGCCGCCGATCGCCATTTTCTTTTTGGCACTTTGTGAACGGTTGTTTTTCATGGCGCAATGTGAATGACACTTTGTCGTTTGGCTCCCTGTCCGACTGTCAGCTCGAGCACTTTGGCAAAAACAAAATAGAGTCTCAGAAATAATTTCGAAATTTTTAATGAAAAAAATATGTAAATATAATAATATATAATAAAGCTTAAAAATATAAAATGTGAACTAAATTTTATATAAAATTCTAGAGAAAATTTAGATCAAGTCTGGCTAGTTCTGACACGTACTCTGGAGTCTTGAGCCTAGATATTCTTTGAAGTAAATAAACTTTCTTTAATGCTTAAAAATATTAAACCCTTCCCAATCTATATCTCATATATGCCATCTACAATAAGTTCCTTTTATAGGTTCTTTAGTACAAACTCTTGAACTAGTTCAGTGATTCAATGATCAATGAGCAGTTCAGTAGGTCATGAACGCTAGGCTTAGAACAGTTCAATTGTTCGTGAACGATTCGATTAGGAATTGTTTGATTGAATTGTTGAGTTGTTCATGAACGATTTGTTCTATTGAGCTAGTGTTTAAACAATAAACTAATTGAATACCGTTAGTGAACTGCTGAATTACTGATTGATTTTATGTTAGCAATCATAAGCAGCAAAATGAACTAGTTCGGCAACATGGATATACATATACATATGGATAATATCTATATAGATAAATATACATTACAGCTCTATAGCTATGATTCAGCTGCATTTATTTATCATAGGCACACTTATCATGTTTAGATCACAGTTTTAGTTGCATTTCATACGAAATTTGTATTTAGATCATTATTTTTAGCACAAAATATCTTGGAATACTAAAATAAATATCTATACGTAAGCAGTGCTTACTATGCGTAAGCAAATATACCAAAATTGATAACTGTAGCTGCTATAGTTCTCGAGTTAGGAACGAGTAAGGAACGTTATTGCATAGGTATATATGGTATATATATAAAACATAGTTTCATTTGAATCTAAGCAAGGCTAAGCCCGTTTCAAGTTTAGCTCGAGAAGTTGATTGATATAAGGAAATAGGCTTCAGCTTTAGTAGTAGCAGCTATAGTATAACTATCTTTAGTATCAGCTACGCATAGAATCAAACTGAGAACTGCGAACTTCGAGCTGATTCAGCGCGTGTAACAAACCCAAAAGCAGTTGGTTTTCATTGGCTCGTAACCCTGTAAGATTTCCATAGTATTTATGATCGAGAACATAGAAATACATAGCTTAGGTATGCATGGGATTACGCAGCGCGGCTCGGCTCGGCTGTGTACGGAAGTGTTTGTAAACGGAAAAATTGTTATGCTAAAGAAATAAACAGAAATAAATTAGCAATGTTTAAGTTTAATTTGATTACCTGAAATGCGTCTTACATACAGGTAGCACAGGTACACAGTGGCTGATATTATACACATACATAAATACATATATGTCTATAACTATGCTGGCGTAGCTCATAATGATGTAAGCAACCCATTTAATGGAAGAAACATTCCTTTTCTGCTTCTCCCCGAACAGGTACTCCGTTCCATTTGGATCCCAATTGGATTGTGTGTTAGGTTATGGTTAGATTCTTGGCCCGGAGAAAGGGTCGCTTGATGAATGAACTGTCAGTCGTCAAGTTGCGTTTATGGCCCTGTTTTTTTTTTCAATATATTTTTTATGGTACCTGTTCTATGGGCAGAGGAAGTCAGGTAAGCGAAAGGTGTGCTCACATTATTACTGTGATAGGCTCTACATGGATCGATCGCATATAGTATATAATAATAATCTGTTAGCTCTGTATAAAATATCGCTGCTGACCTCGCGCAAAAAGCCCTTCGCAGAGTTCAGCGCCAGGTAGCCACAGGTAAGTCGCTTTATCTTATCATTGAGGCGCACGTGAACTGAACGTCAAACAAGTTTTAACCCAAGTATGACACTCTACAATAGCCAAATATCTTTATCTACCCGAAGGTTGTCGTTTCGCATAGCAAACTACGTTGAACTTCGAGCTGGCAGCCGCCAGCCGCCAGCCGCCAGCCGCCAGCCGTCAGCCGTCAGCCGTCAGACGACGCAGCAGCGCAGCAGCGCAGCGGGAGCAATACATGTGCTCTATAGGTAAATCCATCCTCAGTTAGATCACCCCATATAATGAGCGCTGTTTGTGGTTGAGCCGAACTAGGCTGAATCCAAAACAAATTCTGATAAATATGTGCACACAATCTATTGAGCTGTACTGACTGCAGGATACCCTGTAGTTGTAGTTGAGAATATGTATTACAAGTGCAGCTAATGAAGTTAGCTAAATAATATAATATATTTATCTATATTGAATATATATTGTAATATAACAAATTTGTATAAGTGAAGCAAAAGAGCGACTAGCAGATACCCTGTATATTTTAGATACCCTGTTTATGAAGTAATATATTTTATATTTGTTTATTATGATATAAATTACTTTCAATACAAATTTATTAAAATTATATACATATGTGAATCAAATATATTGGCCAATAGATACCCTGTATTTGCATAAAACGTGCTATAAAGGTTTATTATGATGCAAACTGTATTATAAATTTATTTGTATATCAAAATTAATGAAAAATTAAATATTAAAATGCTTTCAACTAGCAGATACCCTGTAAATTAATGTAAACTCAATTTTATGAGCTATCAGATACTTAATAATATATAAATATTGCTATTTATATTGTAATAAAAACATATGTGATACTGAAAAAGGTTGACAACTAGTAGATACCCTGTACAACAAACTATATATGATATATATAATATATAAATTATTTTATGGACTGCCTAGCTGCCAGTTGGTCTCTTTATATAGGCACAATTTCTACAGCAAAAGATAATCAATTGTAAAAATTTAAATCAAACTGAAAGAATAGGTTTCTTATTGGTTATACCCTATATAGACATATGCATACATACATATATACAACTATATACAACATATATGTATAATCTCTACAAGGAATAGTTAAAACAGTTGTCAATACAATTCAGAGTCTCTCGAAAGGATCATTTACACACAGAGAGTTGTTTAGGGTCTCTCCTCTGGCGGCTACATACATTAGCATAACTTTTCCTGTACAGGGTATAAAAATAAACTGTGTGTGTTTATTCTGTATACATACACAATGCCGTCTGTTTGAATGTTTCTTCTATTTCAAAATTTATGTGCGTTGCTCGCGTTTTCGGGTACACACAACAACAACAACAACAACAACAACAATTATTTCGAAGTTCAAGGTCAGTAAACTTGCTACGCACACGCACAATGGGCGACGGCGACGGCGTCGACACACACGCAGCGAACCGAAACAGCCGGGCAACGCACACACACACAGCTCGAGATACAACTGCGAGATATGAGAACCTCTCTCTCTCTCTCTCGCTCTCACGCTCTCCCTTGCGCTGTCTGTACCTTTCGCTCACCCTCTCTATCTCTTTCTTCTTAATGAAACTAGAACGAATTCCGAAAGAGCTGAGCCTGAGCTGCTTTTTGTGTCTATGAGACGCTTGGTCTCTCGGTCGCTCGGTCGGGGAGCCAGCAGAGACAATAACAAAAAATAAACTTTAACAAAAATACATTTATATTGAGTGTAGGCTAGGAATTCTGTTGGATTTGTTTGCTGTTGCGGGTGTGAAATTATAAACCAAATTTATCTCTCTCTCTCTCTCTCTCTGTGTGTGTCTTTGGGGGAGTTTTCCTTTGTTGCTGCCTGGTTTTTCTGTTTATATATTTGATGATCTTATGCTTGAAGGGAAAACCGGTTCACTATTTGGCTTTCATTAATCAAAAATAAAAATACAAAAATCAACAACATTTTGTTGGCCATTCTAAGCGAAACTGTTGTAGAACTTGTTCAGCATACAATCTGTTTTTTTTTTCGTTTCTGGTGAGCCATCATAACAATGGCCAAAAAAAAATAAATAAAAAAAAAAAAACAAAACAGAAAAACTTTTAAAACATGGTTCAAAGCACGCAACGAAGGTCGGCCATATTAATTAACTGCGTTGCTCACAATATTAATTTTGGTTAGATTGTGCCAAAGTACATATTATCGCAAGATTACGCACTTTTGAAAATTACACAAAAAATAATTATAGTAAAAAAAAATGAAAGTTAATCTATAAAGTCGAAAACTATTGAAAAAACTTATATGGATAGATGGCGGGAATATATCAAATATAATTAATAAATATATAAATATATATATATATTTGAAATATAATAAATAAATATATTAATAAATACAAAAAATTTAAATATATTTAAATTGATATATTAAATATAATAAATATATATTTAAATGTAAAATATAACAAAGAAAGAAATGTTGTATATAAACATATTATATACAATTTTAGAGTTCTATATAAAATAGGCTAAATAAATATTTAAATTTAGATATACATATAAATGATAATATATACAAATGTATTTAAATCTATATTTAAGTTTATGTATTTTATAAAATATAACTAATAAATATATAAATATATTTATGTATAAAATAAAATATATTAATGTATATAAATAGCTATAAATATAAATTATAATATAATATATTTTATGTATAAAATATAATATATATATAATATATATATATATATATCAATATATATATATATATATAAATATATATATAAATGTATATATCTATATATATTAAATATATAAATATTTAAATGTATAATCAAATTGATGTATGCATATAAAATATAATAAATAAATACACATTTATATACTGAATATACTTATATAAATAATATATAATGTACATTATTTATAGTTATATGTACATATATTTTTTTGTATTTTTATTTTATGTAAATTTAAATATTTATTTATTATATTTTATATGCTAAAAAAATTTACATATTACATAAATTTATATACCTATTTTTCATATGTTATATTAATTTAAATATTTATTTATTTTATTTTAAATATATGTATATATTTATGTATATTATATATATAAATCTATAATAAAAATATAAAAATTTTTTTTTTAAATGTATATTTATATATGTATAAAATACAATAAATGAATAAATAAATTTATTATTAAATATAAAATATAAAAAATAAATATATACATAAATATAAAATATATATTTGTAAATATGTATAAAAAATATAATAAACAAATATTTAAATTTATTTACATAAAATAATAATTAATAAACATTAATTAACTATAAAATAATAATTAATAAAATAATAATTAATAAACATTAATTAAATATAAAAAATAATAAAAGCATAAAAATATATGCACTTCCCTTAAATATTTAGCCCTTTTAACAATTTTTTTTTCTGTTTATTTTGGCTTCTTCTTCCTCTCTCTCTCTCTCTCTCCCTTGTTGATTCTGAAATCAAAAGTCTGTTCTGTTTGACTGCCTCGAACTCATTCACCTTCTCTCTCTCTCTCTCTCTCTCTCTCTCTCTCTCTCTCCCAGTCTGCCTCGCTCTCTTGGCTACTTTCTTTTGTGCATTGCTTTCTTTTGTGCTGGCTTTCTTTGGGCCTCGACTAGACGCTTATGTAAGAGCATGTGCTGCTGCCGTTGTGGCCATGGCCTGCTTTTGACCAGCTCTTCGCGTCTCTGCGCATTTTGGTCAATAAAAATGGGTTAATGGGCATGAAGATTTGGGTCTCTTTCTTTATTCAACATGTGAGTCGAGAAAACAAAAAGAAGCTGAAAAGGGCGTGGGATAATGTGGAAGGGTTTAGGGCAGTGCCAGAGACTGAAGCCGTTTTTCTTTAAAACTAGAATTGGGAAGTGGAATTTTGAGTTCTAATTCGCTTGATCAGGTTGATTGTGATCATATGGAGAATAATATATATATATTTGATTGATATTATATATGTATATATGTAAATATGTGACTATCTCCAGCGATCTATACTAAACTTAGCTGTAGTCTGAATTGATCTCTTTCTCAGAGTATCTTATCTTATAGATAGGAGATACTTAGCGTGGTTCGAAGTACCAGATCGGTGTAGCTCACTCATCTGAGTGCTGAACTGACAGAACTGGTTCTAGAAGGACATATAGCAGATCTACAGAGATATTTTTTAGAATAGTAGAAGATATATGCATATTTCGATATATAGATAAGCAGATATATTGATGGAAATGGAGAGAAATAGATGGATCGATAGATACAGATGTATGTAAAAATATATACATATAAATATGATATTATTCCATGATAATTATATATTCTATTTAGATATATAGCTATTTTATATATAGAGTCTGTAATTTTCTTGATTATATATATATATATCTCTATATATAAAGTCTCGCAGGCTCGTTAAGTGCTGATTGTTTAATAGTTGCAATTATGCTAATAGCAACGCAGGCAATTGTTGTCTTTAAAAGGGGCACATGATTAATGTTATTAGCAATTAAATTGTTGTAGGCTCAGCTAATGCTGATGCTAATGCCAGGTGATGTCATATCGACAGCTCGACTTGACTTCAGTTGAAATTTCAAATTTGAAGTTCTAATGCCAAAAAAAAGCCTATTAAAAACGTTACTGAGAACTTTGGAGCTTTAAATGGTTAAATGCCCTATTAATGATGAAGCGAAATGTAGGGTAGCTTGGAAGGGCAGTTTAGAGGATGATAATGCTGATGGAACTGCTGCATACTCTCAAAAAGTAGATGAAGCGAGAGTGAGAGAGAGAAGGAGAAGAGGTACTAGATAAGAGTTTGGGTTTGAACTAAGAGCTATAACCCTTTGTACTCTTTTTGCTGATATCTGAAGCTTAGCTATAGGATAAAGTCAGCTAAATAGTATAAGTTTTGTATAGTATAAGTTTCAAAATGACTAAAAAGGCAATTTTGTAAAAGAAATTCCTTTAAAAACAGCAAAAACTCTTGCCTACAGGGTATTTTGCAGTTAAAGCTTCTTTCTCTAGCTAAGAAATAGGCAGAAGAACTCTTTTTATTAGCTATGCTAATACCTTAAAGTTCTCCAGATTCCATTCTACATATTTTAAGCTTTTACAGGGTATGTTATAGTCACATTTGCTTCACTCTATCACTATCAATAGCTAAGGCTTTTAAGACAGCTCAAAGTTAACTAGATTTTATATTAGTTTCTTTTTTATTTTTACAGGGTATTTTGTAGTCCTTACAGCCTCTCTCCATCTGTCTATCTCTTTTTTTTTTGGGCTATTCACTAATATTTGGCAAGTCAGAAAGCAATTGCTCGCAGTTATTAGAGTAGAGTTCAAGTAACTTTTGGCCAAGTCACGGCTCAGTTGCCACGCGGAATACGCGGCTCATAACTAGCCAGATCTATATACATACATATATATATATATGTGCCGTGCTGGGCATACGCATGTCTCGATTACAAGCGCCTCAAGGCGGCCCCAACAGGCCCCATTTCAAATTCCGAGTTGGCATTTAAAATGAACTTGAACTTCGGGCCGGGCAAGAATACAGTAAAACAAAGCTAAAAAGCTTTGAGATCTTTCAAAGCCAAGGGCGGGGATACGTGCGCAACATTTTTGATTTGCACGATTGCCTAGTTTGTGGGGTGGGGGATGGTGCTAGTTGATTACGTGGCACGCGGCACGTTTGCCGCCATTTTTGGTCATCGTGCGGCCAAAGAAAGAGAAATGAAAGGCCGAAACGAGGCCCGGCCGAGCCAATAAAACAACTCTTCAGCGCCCTGTCGCTTAACATCTTTTAGTTAAATTTTATGCGGGCATTATAAAGGAAACAGAAAGAACACAAAAAAGAAAAAAAGAAAAAAAAAAACAGAACACAAAACATACAAAATCAAAGAGTAAAAATGGAGAAACGCACACATACGCACCAAGAACCCAACAAAAAGCAACTTTTTTTTTCGACTTTTTTTTATTTTGCCCAAAAAAATAATGAAAATGTCAATGTCCGAACAACCTTGAAAGCAGTCAGAGGAGAAAAGCTACCAAAGTCAAAGAACAGAACGCAGGAAGAGACAATCAGCAAGAGAGAGTGAGTGAGAGAGAGAGAGATAGAGAGAGTGAGAGGGGTAGAGGGCGAGAGTTCTCTCGCACGCATGCAGGGCGAGTCGGAGAGAGTGGTTTGCAGCTGAAGGGCTAACTAAATTTGTAATGCGCATAAACTTGTTCGCTTTAATTATTTCGATCAGAAACTTAGGGCGATTTTGACTTGCAGATGCCAGCTCAGGTTGAGGGCGGCCCTGCGCACGTTGTGGGCGGGGCAAAGGGCCGGAATCTGTGGCGAACTGCGCATTAGCCTTAGAGCTGACGCAGCGCTCGTGTGGCATATTTGAATAGCCCCAAAACAAATTGCTGGTAAATAGATTGACGGATGCTACAGGAAATTGTCTCTAGGATATGACCGAATAAATAATAATTTATTATTTATTTATTTATTTTATTATAATTTATTACGTTATTGAAATGTTTCTAAAAAAAAGTCGAACTACCATGTGAATAAATAAGATATGGCCTTCAAAATAATATAAAATAAATTATATAATTAATAAGAATAAAAATAAATTATATAAAAACATTAACACATATATATACATTAAATAAAATGTATAATAAATAAAACATTAAAAAAAATATTGAATAAATATAGAAATAATAAATATTAAGGTATTTTATAAAATATATAATAAAAATTAAATTAAATAAAAATTTATTACAAAAATAATATACAATAAAATGTATAAATTATTTAACAATATAAATACACATATGTAAATATTTAACAAAAATTTATATTTCTAATTTGTATACTAGACATAATTTATACGTACATATATATTTAATACATATTTTTGTTTTATTTATTTTTTTATTATATATGATTACATAAATAAATTTATATTTAAATAAATATATATAAAATTAAAAAGTATTAAAAATAAAAAATTAAATATTAATTAATAAAAAATAAAAATTTTTAAAAATATATAAAATGTATAATAATACAAAAATGTTGAAAATTACATTTTATTCTTTATTAATTATTTATTTTTTATTTTATATTTAATGTTTTTTATTTTTAATACTTTTTTATTTTTTTTTTATTATATATTAAGTTTCATTAAATATTTAATTTTATATTTTATGGCACCTAAAGTATCTGCAAATATTTAAAATTATATTTACATCCATAAAGTTTTTAGAGCATTTTATATAAAGACATTTATTATTTAGTAGGTTTTTCCAAATATTTATAAGGGAAATTTAAATAACTTAAACTTTTTAGCAATTTTTAAACATATTAAAATATTGCCTAAAATTAGATCAAAATTCGAATTAATTCAATCCGTTTTTCTTTGTTTAACATAGCATAACATACTGTGGCGCCACAAGCGGCCACAGTATATGCTGCATGTACTCATACTACACGTTGCTGCCGCGAGATGGCGCTGTAGCTAGTCATGCACAACAGAATGGACTACATATATTTTTACTTGCATATGTAAATTTTTATTATTATTATTTTTTCTTTTTATTTTTTATTTTCGCTGCAGATTTAATAATTTATTAGATTTGTGCTAGGCCATTTATACTATAAGATTCTACGATAGTAACTCTCTTTGCGCTCAATACAGATGTGAATTCAAAAACTGTAAACAGCTGCACAGCAAAGCATTTCCATTTTCTGTACATAGATGGCGCTTTGCATCCGATTAACTTGGCGCCCTTTGCGCACAGCATTTCAAAGCAGCTTAAAAGTATGCAACGAATTTTTGCATTACGAACAATTTGATATGGAAAAAATTAAAAATAAATATTTAAAAAAAACACAAATAAATATGTTAACATATAAATGATAAATAGTAATAATAAAAATAAATTTTTAATAATTATTATTATTTAATTATTTTTAATTATTAAATATTTAATTTCCTTAAACTAAATAATTATTCTCTTTTATTTACGCTCATAATTCGCTCTATTTTTGTATTTAAAACAATAAACTGTGGGAGCTTTTTGCTTGTTGTACGCTAACCCATAATAGTTTGAAAGCTTTTGCGAGAGGCAGAAATTTACAGTTGCACTTTGACGTCATTGCACACGTTTGAAGGAAAAACCCGAATTGAGTTCATGAACGTTTGTCGACTTCAATTTGCTCTCTGGCTAGAAAATGTGCATAAAGTGCACTCACACACACACGCACACAGAGAGAGAGAAGGCAAATACATTTGACAGCGGCGACAGCAACAGCAACAGCGACAGCAACTAGAAACAGGCCTGTGTGTTGCATGCAACGAGGTCACGTGCAGTTTACAATATGGCGCTCAGCGCAGGCGGGCGAATGAACTGAATTGACCCGCTTCGCTACAACCTCTAAACATTTTTGATTCACTTATGCGATATTGGCCTGAACAGCGATTATATATATACATATATGCATGTGTGCATACTATATACATATATATGTTTGAAAAATGTAATTGTTTGGCTTAGCTCTTGAGCATAACTAAAGCTTAACTATGAATTGCTGCCGATATTTGAATATTTGCTTTGAGCTGCATAAAGTTTGAACTAGTTAAAAATTATTAATTATATATATTATATATATTATTTATTTATATATATTATATATATTATTTATTTATAAAAAAAAAACACTAAAAAAATAAATCTCAAAAGAAAACTTTCTAAAAATATCCCAAAAGCAAAAAAAAAATCTGTTGAAGGAAACAAAAATATTTTTAATACTTTTTAGGTCTGGTAAAATAAAAAAAAATATATTTATAATATTTTGTAAGTTTGTTAAAATAAAATAAATATGTTTTCAATATTTTGAAAATACATTAATATATTTTTAAAAATTTAAATAAAAATCTAAATAAAATTTAAATAAATTTTATATAAAATAAATATGTTTTTAATATTTTTAAAACAAAATAAATATATTTATATTATTTTGTAAGCCTTTTAAAATGAAATAAAAATTTTTTAATATTTTTAAAAAAAAAAAATATTTTTTAATATTAATATTTAAATATGTTTTAATATTAATATTTAATAAATATGTTTTAATATTTTTGAAATAAACTTAATATGTTTTTAATATTTTTTAAATAAAATAAATATGCTATTAATACTAATTAAGCATTTTAAATATTTTAAAATGCTATATATACAAATACATACATAATTTAATTTTATTTGCATTTTTTTTGCAGTTCAAACATTTTTATGCTTTTAACTTATTAAAAAAAATTAAAAGTTTATTTTTGTTAAATTTTTGAATATAAAGTTTAAGATTAAATGATTATAGAATAAATATACATATTATCATTCAATATTAAAATTTTATACAAAATACGCTTTATCATTTACAATATATGTATATTAGGAAGGTTTTCTTAAAAAGTTCAATAGATTTTCCTCTAAGTATTCTTGCTTCTATTATTTAAAATCTTTCAAGTTTTTACTCCATTAAGAAAAGGTAATATGAGAAGTAAAACAAAGTATGCTACGTAAACGCTTGATCTATTTAGTCACAGCTATTAGCCAGGCCATATTGCCTTTTAGCTAACTGGGAGCTGAGGCAATGGCTGCTCGCAAGCATTTCCGTTCGCCGAGCGAGCGTAAAAAACGTGCAAGGCAAGAGCAAGCAGAAAAACAAAAAGCTTTCGAAAAGCTAAACTCAAATGCCGAGTGTTGCTCTCAATGGCTGCAACCAAAGTGTGACTGTGTGTGTGACTGTCGAGAATACAAATTAAGTGCAAGTTCAACACAGACACAAACACAGACGAAATAAAACTTAGCTGCAGCTGCCACTGTGTGTGGCTGCGTATCTGTGTGTAAATTTAGATCGAGGCTATTGCTTTACAATGCTGCGCGCGTGCATTCAACTCTCGGTTTAGTTTTTGCCGCTAACAGAAAATGGCATTAAGAAAAATTATGTTGAATTTATTTATTGTAACGAACGAGTGAACAAAAGCGAATGTGCTCTTCTCTCTCTCTCTCTCGCTCTCGCTCTCGCTCTCTGTCTCTCTGTGGGATTGCAAAATGCAAATCGCGTAGGCCGCTACAAGCAACGGAGCAGCGTGGACATGCACACAAATAGTCGAGTGCATTAATCAGTCGACATTTATTCTTATGAGTTATTTGACTTAGTTTCTGCTGCTTGACAAGGTTGCCAGGTGAAAAACCTCTAATGACATTCGTCTCTCATCTCCCAGCAAAAAGCTTTTCAATTCAAATCGGTTTTACTTACGTTCGAATGGCTAGCAAAATGTTGACTAACGTGCATAACTCACCTGAAAGGAAATAGAAGTGAATGAAGAGTTAAGGTAAGTTTAATAAATAAATATTATGGTTTATTATTTGTATTTGAAATATGTGGAAATTGTTTAAAGATGTTTCTTTGTGTGTGGGTCAAATATTTGATAAGCAAGTTTTATACCTATATCTTGAATAAGATAATACTTAGCTGATATTAATTTGAGAAAATATTTAATTTATTTTATTATATATACTAATCATATATAGTTGTTTAAAATATATAGGGAATATTTTTTTTAAATATATTTTTTTTTTAATATTTTAATTGTTTTTATTCAAAAGTTTTATCTCTCAAAATTGTAGCTTAATTCCTAATCATTTTTTTTAAATAAAATTTTAAAATTAAATAAATATTTAGTTAATTTTTAAATTTAACAAAATAAATAAATAAATAAATAAATTTTTTTTAATAATATTTATTTAATTTTTAAATTTTACTAAATAAATGAATAATAAATAAATCATTTTTTTAATTTAATTTTAATTTTTAAATTTTACTAAATAAATAAATAATAAATAAATCATTTTTTAATAATATTTATTTAATTTTTAAAAGTTTCTAAATAAATTTTATTTTAAAAAATTTTAATAAATAAATTTATTTATGTTTTAATTTACCTATTTTTATTCTTCTTATTCTTAATTAATTAATTAATCAATTAATTATTAATTGATATATTAGTGAAAGTTGGCTTATAATAAAATAAAAATATTTAATATAATTTTTTTTAATTTTAATATATTTTATTTATTTATTTTTAAAAATCTTAAAAGTATTTAATTTAATTTTATTTAATTTTATTTAATTTCAATATATTTTATTTATTTATTTTAATAACTCTTTTTTGGTTTTAGTTTGATACTTATTCTACAGTTAATATATATATTAAATATCAGCCCAAAACTTAAACTAACTTTACTTAAGTCCTTACATCTCGTCCATTTTCTTTGCCCTTATTCCCACTTTCTTCACCCTCTGCTTGATATGCAGTTTTCGCCTTTGTCTGCCCGCACGCTGCGTATGTGTAATATGTCTGCATTTATTTGCTGTCGATTTATTAACGACAAATAAAAGCAATTAGCTGTTTGTGCATAGACATACGCGCCCGTGGGTACACATACATGAAAATCTATTGCGGCTGCCACAATTGATAGCGCGAGCCCACCGAGCGCACCGCTCGCCCCGTCCGCCTGAGACAGTCGCACAGCAGGCAAATTTTATTAGGTCATGAGACGGGCGGACGGACGGACGGCCTGCCCACCCGTTATAGCATGGGGGATTTCATATCGCGACGTACATCGACTGCGGTGATAATAGAAATAAACACAATCACACACGCACACACGCACACACGCACACACGCACACAGTTAGACGCAGATATCAGCGCAATTCGCAGGCGAAAAAAACAGAACCAGCCTTCGGGTCAATGAACGAGCCAAAGGCAAAAGCGATTCCAAGGCCAAAGCCACGGCGCATAGAACCCCAAACCGAGAGAGCTTTAGATAGGCGAAGCAGTGTGTGATAAGAGAGAGAGAGAGAGAGAGAGAGTGGGAGTGAGAGTGGAAGTGAGAGTGTGAGCATAGAGAGCGTGGCACAGTTGAAACTGTTTTGTTGAAGCTGAAAACAAATATGCAAAGCTTGCAGGGCAAAAACATGAGGTGACTTCACTATGAATCGGGCATATTAGCTGATTATTCAGATACGATTTGGCCACACTTTCAAGTGGACATAAAATGATCTAACCGTTTGCAGCCATGTCGCTGACTTATCTTATCGCTCGAGTGTCTAGCTCAAACCAAATAACTTCTTCTGAAATATGGTCAAAAACAAAGTTTGTTTAATTCAAAACTTGTTGTATTAATAAAGTAATTATTTTAAGGGAATTTAGTGAAGAAAAAATTAATAAATGAATAATAAAAATATAAAGAAAATATATTAACAAATATAAAAAGAGATAAAAATAATATGAAGTTGTCGCAACATTATTAAATAAAATATCAATATGTTTTTAAAAATATGTATTTAATATTGTATATAAGCTATAAAGCAATATACAAATTTTAATAAATATGTAAAATGAAAGTATATATACACTTTATCAATATTATATATTGATAAAAATGATAATCTAAGTTTATGGTTAATAAGATTTTAACAAATATGCTTTATTATTTATTTAATTATTTATTAATTTCACTCTTTGTTATAATGTTTTTAAATATTTTTGTGAATGGTATCTTACAATATATTAAGAGTTTAGACTAAGGACTATGCCTTAGAAATTTATTTACAATCAAGCTTTTCATATTAAACAAAATCTTAAATATACAATAAAAATTGTTTGTAATAAATAAACTAGAATTTACTATATCTTATAAAATATAAGGTAAAATGTATTTTAATAAAAATACTTATATATATTTATATTAAAATAATTTAATGATAAAATATTGAAAAAAGTCTAAGGAGTAAAATAAAAATTTAAAAAAAAATATTATTTAATTTTAATATTAAAATTTAATAATAAAATAATATATTAGATATTATTTTTAGATCTTGTATTATTACTTTTAAATATTTATTTGAATTTATTATTAGTAATGTCACATAATTATTATATGATATTAATAACAATTCAATAAAATATTTTAAAAATATTTATTTTCGGTTTTTTAATATTTTATTTTAAAAACATTTTGAATTAAAATTGTCATTTAATATTTAATGAATATTAGGAAAACATATTTATATTTCTGTTCAATATTCTCGATATGAAAACTTCTAGTAAACATATCAAAATAATTTTAAAATATGTATAAAAAAAATTAAAAAATTAAATAAAATAATAAATATGCAAAGAAGAAAAACTTAAGCTAATAAATAAATATATCAAAAATGGCTGTGACTCAGGCCAAATATTTGCGCCGTCAGCTGGCATAGTTAGAATCAACTTTCAGCTATAATTTTGTTATTTCTGGCATAAAAAACTGTTCCCTCTGCTGCCACTTCCATTTGCAGTGCAATTCAAGTTTATCATATGCCCACGCTATATATGTATATCTGCCCTAGCCATTATCTAATATAGGTATAGAAATTCGCACACACAATCTAAGCAGCAGTTTGTCACAGCGCTAAAAAAAAACTCACACAAAAGACCACAAATCGAAATGGCAAAAAAAAAGATAAAGAAAAATGAAAAACGACTTGGAAAAAAATGGAAATAAAATCCGTATGAATGCCACAAGAATGACAACAAATGCCCTAAATACTTGATGCTGCGCGCATTGCTGCCACGTGCTTCAGAGTCAGAGTGAACTATGCTGATTCGAGCTTGGCTGGCGTATGAGCGATATTTGTGGCCAGCTTGTTAATTGGCCCGCTCGCAGCTTGAATTGAATTGTTGACCATCAAATTGAAAGCGAAATTATTGCGTCGACCGGCTTTACGCATGCCCCACTGTCACTGCCTCATGACAGCACCCCCAAGCCCCTAGCCCCTAGCCCGTAGCCCACTCCCCCCTTTCTATTTCTATCTATGTTTTCTGTATAGAGACGGCAGTCAACAGCGTTTGCCAAGTTCAACGACCGCACGAGTCCATGGCCTAGATTTGACAATAACAACAAACGCTCATATCGTTGTTAGTTCTCGTTGTTGTTGCTGTTGTTGCTGTTGCTGTTGCTGTTGCTTTTACTTTCGTGCATTAGCTTCGTCGACTGTTCGTCGTTTAGATTTTGCCGACTTGTCGCTCGCCTCGCTCAGCTCTTGTGCTCTGCTCTGCTCTGCTCTGCTTTGCCGTCACTCTCGTGTGTGTTACGCATTCTCCTGTTCTCTGCTGATATTTACTTAGCTTATATAAATTTCGTATGATAATTGGCATATGCGGCGTATGATTAACATTTGCGAACCAGCAGCAGCTTAATTAATATTAAGTATACGTCAGCGTGGCAGAGACTGAGTCAGGCTGGTAGGGGGAGAGAGAGAGGGAGGGAAAGGGAAGGGCAGGCAGAGGCAGGCAGAAGGAGACTGAGAGCAGATAGGGAGACTGAGAGAAGGGAGAGAGAGAGAGATAGACAGAGAGCATAGACCGAAGCAGTCTGAAGGAGACTGCGGAAGAGGCTGACTGCTATGATTAGGATTTTGTTCATAGATGCAAAAGCCAAGCTACCCTTTTAGGCATATTTAAAGGGTATTAAACTAGAGGGAGAGAGAGAGTTAACATTAGAAGTTACGATTAGAATTGCTCCCATAAATGCCAAAAACCAAGCTATCCGTTCAGGCACATTTAAAGGGTATTAAAAGAGCGAGAAAGACCTGTGAGAGGACAGGCAGCAGCAGACTGAGAGAAGAGAGGCAAAGTTTGAGGTAGAGAAAGAGACCAAGAGATGCGCTTAGAATGCCAAATCAAGCTACCCTTGCAAGCAAATTTACAGGGTATTAAAAGAGCTAGAGAGGACTGACGGCAGGAGATAAATACAGTTAGAGCAGAGAGATGGAGTTAGAGGAAGCGGAAGAGACCGAGAGATACGATTAGGATTGTGTATGTAGAGAGAGAGAGATAAGGCCAAGCTACCCTTTCAATCAGACCTATAGGGTAGAGGTAAATACCAATAGGTAGAGGCAGAGGCTGGTAGGAAGCGGCTTATGCCATCAATGCCAAAGCCAAGCTACCCTTTCACACACAATTACAGGGTATTCAAAGAGCGAAACACTTTCAGCTCGCTATCGCATATGACGCGTTTCGGTTCTGTTGATTTGCACGATGAAAATTTAGGTTAATGAGTTCAACGACCGCAGAGGCAGCGCACAAAATACGCCATAGAAAGCGAAAGTAATTCGCATTTTCAGCCAGAAAATCTATGATAAATTATACATATATAAACTATATATATAATATATATATGCATATTTAGTTGAGCTAATTTGTTAATTCTAGGCAGCTCACTCACCAGCTAAGACGCGGCCAATTAAACGTTCCGTATCATCGATATGTTTGGCCTGAGCAAACAGATCTTCGCGACTTCCCACAGTCATTTCTGGTATTTTTTTTAGTAAAAGTTTACAGATTTTAATTGAATATTGTTTGAGCAGCAAGTACTTTGTGTATTTGTGTGTGTTTTAGTTTAATTTATATTTTTTTTTTTTAATTTTTTTTTTTATATTTTTAATAACTATTAAGCAGAGTTCTAGTATCACTTGATTGATTTTTAAGCAATTTCTTATGGCACCTTTAAAGTTTTCTTTTTTTTCTTCTAGTTTTGTTGTAAAATTTGTTGTATACGCTAGCTAACTATGTTTAGTCTCTAGATACCCGTTGGTTTGGCAAATTTGAATATGATTTAATTTTGATTGGAATATCACAAAATAGCACTGGCACTCTCGCTTGGTAATGACAATTTTTTACGGGTTTTATTTTTGGACAAGTCTTTATGCATTTTCATCTAATAAATGCAACAATTAGTTTACACATGATTATTTCCACACGTTTCTTAACTGCAAAATAATGTAGGCATCAAGGGCTTTAATTTCTAACTATTTCTAATAATTTTTAAAATTTTTTTTTATGACACTTGGTTTGATTTAAGATACAATTTTCATAAGATTTTTCGCAAAAATATTGCCGAAAACGTTTTTGAGCGCCAAGCACCGGAACAACAACACAAACACACTGCCAATGAATGTTTTACCCAACACTAACAGCCAAACAGACAGCTGGCGGCGACCAGAAAAGCTTTTGCATGCGCTGTTATGTTAATAACAGCGTGGCTGAACTGATGCTTAGAGTTTTGGTTGAGCAACATTAGGCAAAACACAAATTTAGTAAGCATAATATATCGAATAAATATATAAAATATTTTAAAATATATTAATTAATTAATAAACAATAGTTACTCATATTAAATATCTTTATTTTCAAAAACAAATCACTGTTTAACGCTCTCAATTCAATTTAACAGCTGCTAACTGCCAGCTAGAGGCTGCAACATAGCAGAACAGCTGGCTCGAGCATGTTTGATCGCTTGCCATGTTATGCTCAATTGGGCATGCTAGCAGCCGCTTCAGTGCTGTTAAGCTGAACAGAGCACTGTTATACTCAAAATGGCAGTGCTTAGCAGTGTGAGCTGCAAAAGCTTTGCATGAGCGCTGTTAAAGAGCTTTAGCTGTTTGAGGGCGCGCAAATTCAAAAAGGCAAATTATGGAGGCAGTTGTTCTTGTACTAAAAATTAATTAATTAATTTAAAAATTGTATTATATTATTTAAATTCATAATAAAACTAAATAATTTGATATTCTAGTATTTTTTTATCTTTTAGTCTTCTGCTTAATTCAAAAGAATTTCGACTGGCACAAACATATTATCCTGCCGAAAGTTAAATGAACTGTAAAAATGCCAATGACAGAAGAAACATTCAAGGCCGCGTGACGAACAACGAACTACGTGAGAAAGTTACTGAAGCCAATCTCTCTGTGTGTTTGTTTGTTTGTATCTATGTTAGATGTTGTGTGTGTGTGTGTGTGTGTGTGTGGTCACATTGTAATCCTTGAGCTACATATTCAAGCGGCCCAATCCTCAGTTTGCAACGCGACATTGAGCGCTGCAGCGAAAATGTCAGCGAACGTATTTGAACTTTTTGATATGCTCCTGCTGCAACTCTTACATAGACATGACCAGACCCAAGTGCCACCCACCAGCCGCCTGCCTGCCTGCCTGCCTGCCCTGCCCCACTCTGCACTTCATACAAATTGCCAGCTTTTCAGTTTCTGTGTCGTCGCCCGAGTTCAGGGTCAGTCCCCAGTCCCCAGTCCCCGGCAGCTCTTGCGGCGAGTTGCATTCAGCTCTCGTTTGCATGGCTACCACGGGCTGGCCGCCTCGCTTTGTTCGCTGTTGTGTTGTTGGGCTGCGATTGTGTTGTGATTGTGGGTTGGAGTGGGTCGTTTGTTGTTTAGCTTGTTCGATTGTGTTCGTTCGCTTTGCTGGTCCATTAAGCGTGTTAAACGGCAGCTGCATTGGCGTTAAGCCCAAAACTCAGCTCCACTCAGCGCTCAGCACTTGTGATGTGGGAAGTGAGTGCCATGGTTGGAGTGTTTGAACATGATGGATACTGTGTAAATCGATGATGAATTAACATTTAACAGTTGACAGTCAATAGTTAACAGTCATGAGTTAACAGTGAAGAGGTAACAGTCAATAGTTAACAGTCAGGAGTTAACAGTCAACACTCAATAGTTAACAGTCAACAGTCAATAGTTAACAGTCAATAGTCAATAGTTAACATTTGATAGTTGACAGTTAACAGTTGACAGTTAACAGTTGACAGTTAACAGTTAGTTAACAGCCTTGTTGGTCTTGATTTGAGCTTAGTTTGAGAGAGTTTCGAGCTGCAACACGAGGTAAGAGGTCAAGTTTGTGCCTTACTCTGTGTCTGGGTAAAGTTTTTGAGTGACTGATCGGAATGAAATATAACTAAATAATATAAATTTAACAGAGACTATTCCCTTAGCAGAAAACTCAAATTATGTAAATGAAAGATATAAATTTGGGATCTTAACTACAATTAACCAATACCTATATATATCTATATTAACTAATTATATATTTATACATATATACACATATCTTTATATATCCCTATTCAAGTTCATGGCTGTTTATAGTACATACATATATCATTCTGTTCTTCTTTTCTATTCTATTTTAGTTAATTTTAACTTTAGAAATTTTAAGATTTTTTTCTTATGCTTTTATCTTAATTTTAGAAATTTTTCAGATTTTTATCTTACTTATTTATAATGAATTATGTACACAAGAATATATTTTAATATTATATTACAGTATATTTCTGTGCTGTATTTTATTATAATTTCAATTTGATTTAAAATTGTTTTAAAATTTCCAAATATCCTTATTTGATATTCACATTTACTTTCTGCTCTCGTAACTGCCCAATTTCGTATTAGATTTCTATTTAGTTTTAGACTCTGCCTTTGACGTAGCCAAGCGCCCAGCTTTGGTGACCTTCTGGTGTCTGTTGAACTCGGAAAATCGGGCAAGGACAGCAGGCACAAGAGGTGGCCAGGCCCGGCCCACAGCTGCGCCGCCGCCAGCCATGCAAATAGCACTGAAGTCGGCCATTAATGGCTGACAGCATTAGGAGCACATAAAAAACAAGCGCGGATCTTTAATTAAATACGGCAATAAAATTCAAATTCCAGCCAAGTGCTTTGCTGCTTGCTACTTGCTCTCCATAATATAGTTATATTGGGCTTGTGTGTGGGTGGGAGGGTGTGTGTGGGCGTGCCCAACAGCGTGTGCAATCGAGAGCTGCCAACTGTCATTGTCCTGAATGAAGTGCAATGACTTTGTCTAAGGCCAATCGCAAAGACATTCAGACAGCAGCCTAAAAGCTGCAGAGAGAGTGAGAGAGAGAGAGAGAGAGAGAGAGGGAGAGAGGCAGCGAGCTTTAAGCTTTCGCTTTGTTTGCTGGCCATGAAACTGTTAGATCAAGAGTTAGATATGTACAGAATTCCAGTGAATATGTTTACTAATTGCTTATTGATTTTAATTATTTAAGTAATTATTCTTTCGGGCTTTTCATAAAAAAAATTAATTAAATTTCATAATTTATTAAAGTATTTTTTATTTAATTTTTTTTTAATATTATTTTTTAATTTTTGTTTTTTGCTTCATTTTAATTTATTTTTAACTTTTATATAATCTAAGCTTAATTTGTAACTTAAATTTTAAGCTTCGTTAATTTTATAATTAATATAGCATACATTTGTGTAGCTGCTAAATATAATGTAAATATATAATTTCTCACTTATTTATTTATATCTTTTAAATGTTAATTATTAACTATTTTTTTTCCAAATTTAATTATATTCAAAAAGTTCTTATAGTCTTTGCTGTTTTAATATTTTAATTATATTTCAAATGCTAATTTTTTTTATAATTATGATTTATATATATTAATATTTATATTTTTCTTTTTTAAATAAAACTCCAAATTTTGCATAATTATATTTTCTTTGTATTATAAATGCACATTTTTTAAAACATTTTTTGTATTTTAGTTATATTATTAATGCAATTTTCTTTAGAGTTTTTCTTTATAATCATTAATTTTATATTATTTTATTATTTAATTATTATTATTTTTTTAATATATTTATTTATTTTTTTTTTTAATTTATATATATTTTTTTAGGGAGTAAACTATATTGGAAATAGGCTTTTATAATTTTATATTCATTATTAATTTTATTTCTTTAAATTATATTTGCATATTTGATATATTTTTATTGATATTATTTAAATTATAATATATATGCGATATATTAATAATATTTCTTTATATTTATTTAGTGATATATTTTAATTTAAATTAAAAATTTTTATAACTAATTTTATGTTTTTTAGGTATATTTTAAATGCAAAATGTTTATATATATATTGTTTTATTATTTATTTAAATTATATTTGTGACATAATCAAATAATAATTAATTCAATATGTAAATCAATTATTTATATTAATTCAATATGTATATCAATTATTTATATTTAATTATTATTATATTACATTTATATATATATATATCTACCATAACAATCTTGCCATTATAGTAATATCCAAATAATTAAGCTCCATCAAATATATGCGAGTCGCACAAGCAAAAGGAAACGCAAAGTGCGGCTCTAGGCGCTCGAGAGCGAGCGAGCGAGAGGCAGAGAGAGTGAGAGTTTGCTGCCAGAGCGAGCGAGCGAGCGAGCGCTTTGTAGGATGAACAGAGAGCAGCAGGCAGGCAGGCAGAAAAAAGTGCTGCACACACGCACAAAGAGAGAGAGAGAGAGAGAGAGCGAGAACAACAACAATGATGATGATATTCCACTTGGCCCAGATTATTTTGAAGGTCGCGCATTATCGACGGTCGTTCACCTATTTATTTGCCGCCGCCCGACTGAGCGCCTTCGTTTCCGTTCGTTAGCGCTCGGCTCTACAGTGCTTTTTTTCGGCTGCTCATGTAGGTCTATGCGTGTGTGTGTGTGTTCGTGTGTGTGTGTATTTATATTTGAAGTGTTGTATATAAAGGCATTAGGTGTATATTTAATCAGCAGTTTTTCTTTACTGTTGTTGCTCCTATTGAGGCGCGTGCACATTGTGCGACAGTTGGCTCTTTATTATATATATATGTGTGTGTGTGTGTGGGTGAGTGTGTGTGGTTAGAAGTTAGAGGAAATAACAAAATTATGCGGAAAAGCTTTGAAGGAAGTCGTTCATAACCCATACGAACCGTATGCCTGCCAGCCTGCCTGCCTGACCTCTCACGCTCTACCTCACTCTCTCGCTCTCCCTCTCTCACACTCTCTCCCTTTCACTCACACTCGCACTTATTTATTGCCGCATTTATTATGAATTTCGCTATGAATTGAATGTGTTTTCGGTGTTTGTATGTGTTTTGTTTGCTAATACGGCGTATTATTGACGATGCGAGAGGCATAAACAAAACATTTATAAATGCCAATCATGTAGATGTATAGATGTATGTATGTGTATATGTATGTATGTCTGTATGTACGTAGGCACACATATCCTAACAGGCATATTCTAAGCGCTATACATACACCGCAGATAACAGTTTCCATAACATCTATTTCTAAAGCTTTTGTTTTAGCATACTTTCAATAGAAATAATTATGAATTGTTTTTAATTGACGAAATTAATGGAAAATATTTATAAATATATTATATATGTATATATATAATAAGTGTTTCTTATATAAAAGGCCTATATGAGGGACAGAATATATATAGATAGATAGATAGATATAGAAACAGAGCTAGAGTGAGAGAGAGAGAGAGAGAGATAGAGAGCTAGTGAGAGCTTGCTTAAATATGATTATATAAATTTATCTAAAAAGATATTTAAATTTATCTAAAATTTAAAATAAATAAATCTTAAAATTAATATTTATTTTATTATTTTATTATATTATTTATTTTATCATATTATACAAGATTATTAATTTTTAAATATAATTATAATTTAAATATAATTAAATATAGCTTTAAATAAAATTTAAAATAAATAAATCTTAAAAATTAATATTTATTTTATTATTTTATTATATTATTTATTTTATCATATTATACAAGATTATTAATTTTTAAATATATTTGCATTTATTTTTACATATTAAGTAGACACTTTTTCTGCAATTATAAAATTTGTTTTAAAAAAATTCCCTGTTCTTCTTTATCATTTATTTCTATGACTGTTTAACTTTCATAGCCTCAATTTATGCTTAGATTAAGCTGCCTAAACGATACAAAAGACGTTAATCTGTAAATATTTAAACAGTAATATTTTATTTTTAATTTTTTTAAAATTGTTTTGTTAAACAAAATTTTAAAAATATTTTTTCAAAATTTTTTGACGTTAAAAATGTAATAAAAACAATATTTCGAAAATAATTTAAACGACGATTTGCATATTTATTTATTATTATTATTATTAATTATTTATTTTTGTAATTATTATTCTTCTGCCTACAATGTGTAAGCTTTATTTATATAGTATTGTTATTATTATTTATTTATTAACATTATTTTATTCATAATTTTTTTTTGAATACAAATTGAGGCCATAAAAATAATAATTAATAAATGAAAGTAAATAAACCTGTGCTAATTTAATTTTTAAATTCTTTATCACTAAATTTGGTCATAAAAAATGTAGAATTTTCTGGACTTCTGTCAAATATAAAAATATATATATGTATTATATATAATATATGTGTATGTATTTATCTGTATATTTTTACAGCTTGAAATAAATAATTAAATATATGCCCAACTCACAACAAGTGTAAATAGTTACCCCCAGCAAAAAAAGGTGTTGCAGCCTAATGAGTTTTTATTAATTGCTTCTCTAGGCCAAGTTCAAAAACATAATAAAAAGTGGGCTTCGGGCCATAATGAAAATACACAAAAAGAAAAAGAAGAGAAAAAAAATAACAACAACAGGCGAGGCGAAAGCAAAGTGTGAACAAAATGACAAGCAAAGAGAAGAGAGAGCAAAATCAAGAGAGAGAGAGAGAGAGAGAGAGAGAGAGAGAGACAGAGACAGAGGGTGAGGGCGCACAAGTGAGAATATTCAGGGCGACAGAGCCAACGCAAGACAAATTTGGGTAAGCAGAAACTGGAGACTCGGTATAGTTGTATGTAACGTTATTTTTAGCTCGGAAAAACAGGCAGGAAAATGCAAAGAAATGAAGAGAGCGAGGCTGGCAGGTCGTTTAGGCCTAGCACAACAGTGCGTGCATTGAGCTTGAGCCGGGGAAGGAGGCTGCCTGGGCTGGCTAGAGCTGTGTGTGTGTGTGTGTGGGGACTGCTTGGGGCTGCTTGGGGGCTGCGTGTGGGGGTGTTTGACACATTGACCATGAATTTGAGTTCTGCGCCGCAAAGAATTGTAGCAGCTTTGCTGGCAGAGTTTTACTCAACTTTTACGCGTGGCAACTTTCCAGCGAAATATGCAAAGTGACAAATAAAATTTTCTCTGTATCTGTGTTCGGGAGAACTTTTGAGGTAGGCTTCTGTGCGGTTCAGTTGCATTCATTTATCATAATTAAGTTGGCGCTGATTGCTGCAAAGGCGAACGGAAGGAGCTTTGCCTTTGCCTTTGGCTTTGCCTTTGCCTTTGGCTTTGGCTTTGCTTTTACCTCTCCCTCTGCCTTTGCTTTGCCTTTGGCTTTGCTTTTACCTCTCCCTCTTCTGCCTTTGTCCTTTCTCCCTCTGCCTCATTCGTCTCTGTTTCTATCAATATAACTGACAAATTCAATTACTTTATAAAAGGCAAAGAGACGCGAGTGCTGAGAGCGCTGAGAGCGCACGAATTCCGCGAATTCTGAGGCGCTTTTCATTAATAACACTAGAATTAACCGAGAGGTTACTGAAAGTCAAGGCCAAGCAATCAAAATATATATAAGCCAATAACGAAATGCCAACGAGCGAAATTCGACACACGCCACAAGGTTAGACGAGCCAGATGACGACGCAACAAATACCCTGCACGGCCAAGCCAGCATAGCAATGAAGAGAAATCGAAGCAAAGGCAGTTGGGACCACCCCTTGGAGCTTTTGATTTATAGGGTAGGCAGAATGAAAGAAGAGAGTTAAAGTCGACAGAAAAAAGAAGACTTGACAAAGTGCTAATACGTGTGAGAGCTAAATATATATATACATACATACATACTCTATAGCTATATACATATTTGTATGTGCTGACAGCGTGGGCGTATATAGGCACCCTTCAGCACCCACCCCCCACTCCAGTCCATTAACAACCCCTAAATTCCCAACCCCCAGGCAATTTAATTTCGGCTTTGTCTAAGCTGCTTAGACTTTATATCTCTTGGTCAACATTTAATAACGGCAAACAAGTGAAATATGACTACAAATAAAATACAGCAAAAAAAAGATAAAAAATAAAAGCAAAAACACTGGCGAAAAATGAGTGAAAAACTTTGCTAATATTTTGTATTTGAGCTAACCGCAAAATTAAATTAAAGCTGGGCTAAAGTCATAAAAGTCGAATAACAATTTTTGATGGATGGCCTCGAATTAGGGAAGAAAGTGAATAGAAAGAGATAATAATAAATCCTATTCTATATCCATAATTATTAAATTAAATTAAATTAAAAATTAAAGCATCAGAAAAAGTTGATAAATTAAAAATTATTAAAATAATAAAATAAAATAAAAAACCACAAAGTAATACAAATATATAAAAACTAAATTTATAAAAATAAATAATAATAATAAATTTGTAAAATAATAAAAGAGGAATTTTTATCTTTTATAATGAATAATACAGAATTAATTATAATTATAATTTATATAATTTAAAAATATTGTATAGTAATCTCTACTTTTTAATTAATTATTAAAACCAAATTAAATTAAATTAAATAGCATCTTATTTTAAAATTATATTAATGTTTTTCACTCTATTATTACAATTAAATTAAATAATAATTTACAGTCCTATTTATTTTATATTATTAAAAAATAATCTTAAAAAATTATTTAAATATTATTTTAATAATAATATTCAAATTTATTATTATTAAAATTAAAAAAAATAAAAAAAATGTTATAGCAGTAAATTTATTTTTTATATCTATTAAATATTAATTTAAATTTTAAATTCAAATTTAAAAATATTATCACACAATATTTATTTTTTTTTTATTATTAAATTATTCAAATTAAATTAAATAATATTTTATAATAATATATACATTTTTTTCATTTAATTATTAAATGAAATATAATAAACTATACTTTAAAATAATACTTAAATAATATAAATAAATAAATAATAGCTTAATATTAAAATTTATTAAGTTAAATCAAATTAAATGAAATTAAATTAAATTTTTTATGTATATTCATATTTATATTTAAATATTTAAATTAGCGCACATCTCTCAAATATTATATTTTAAAATAATATTGTTAGCATAGAAATCCCTCACAAATGCCCAATTCAAGTCACTTTGCAAAGCTTTCAAAAAGCTCTCAGCGACTGCAGGTAAAGGCGGAAATTGCAACCTTTTAAGTACAAAATGCATTTGAAATTCGCTAGAATAAAGCTGCAGCGCAAAAGCTGCAAAGCTTTTGCTAGGTTGCATCACAAACTATTAAGGCAAAGCTTGAGCCGTGGGAGAACGGGCCAAAGCTTTGCAATGCAACTGCAACGGTTAAGCTTTGCTGCAATCGGAACTAGAGGCAACTCTGTGCAGCTTAAAGAGAGTGAGAGAGAGGGCGCCCGCGAGGGAGAGTAAACTATTATAAGACACGCCACAAGTTGTTGCAAGCTTCTCGCACGGAGCGCAACAGTTGCAGCAAAAGTCAGCTGACCGCAGCCAAACAGCTGCTGGTGGAGGCAAAGCTCTGCGGAAGGACCTTGACAGTCAAAGCAGCCAGAGGCCACCGCCCAGTTGCCCAGCCACCCACTAAACATGCAACGTACAGCAGTTGCCCCACAAGGATCCGGGCTCGCAAATATGGCATTGAGCTGCCCTTGATCGCTGCTAGCCTTCGTGAAGCCGCTGCACGCGTGTCCTGTGTAAGGACGTCCTCGTGTGGCACGCTGCAAGCGGCCAACTAATTGCTGCCACCAATTGAACCTAATTGCAACGTAATTAGGTTTGAGTGACATTTAGCAAAAGTTTTCACTTCAGTTTGCTGCACGAAAAACGAGCCAAGCATCTGCCCCAGAGCGCGTCCGGCACCCACATGTGTGCTGCATCTGCGGCCAACTAATTGCAACTCAATTAGGCTTGGATAACTTTCAACACTAAATTGATTGAAAAGGTGGTTAGATGGGAGTTGGGTGAGAATCAATGCAGTGGAAATTGCATAGCATAATGAAGTGAAAAGTAGCTGAAAGTATCTTGTGCCTGAGAGGCATGTTAAGTGGAGAACTGAGATACTTCTATGCCAGGTAGTTGCTGTTAGGAGCAGTTGACTTTTATATATATAAATTTTAAATATAATTGAAGCTGATTGCTTGGCGTCTACATAGGCATGACAATCATATTTAAACATAAAAAGTATCTCCAAGAAAAGTATCTGAAAGATACAAATAGCCCACAACTTAAGTTTGCTTAGATTTTATAACTCTTTAAGCTACATAAACGCTTGAAAGCTCTTTTACTATCTCGACTTTAATTTATTTATATATATTTCCTACGAAATTCTCTGCTCAGCATATAAAAAGTATCTTAAAGTTAGAGAACTTGCTCAAGATGAAATCTTTTTGATTTATGCTCTTCCGCAACTATAAAGTATATGTATATATTCTTAAATGATCTGACTCATCTGATCAACAATCAAAGGTTTTTTAAAGTGTCTATTAAAATTAAAAAAAGTTTCTTCAACTTGATGGGTTTAATTAGGAAAATTTCTACAAGTAACTTGAAGAATATTTTCAAGAATTTGTTTTTAAAATAATAATAATAATAAAAAATATATATACTAATATATTTATTTTAAGAATTTATCATCAGGCTTAATTTATATGATGAAATGGTTTTTTAAGCCTTTACAAATTCAATAAAGCCTCAAGAGCGAAGTGAACAAAAGTGTATCTCAAAGTATTTTATAATGGAAATTTATTTGATTTATTGTTATATAAAAAAAATTCTTCTTCTTTTTAACAAAAAATGTATAATAAATTCTCATTTACTACTCAATATTTGCTACTTCCATAAACTTGCCTCTAAAGAAGCTTACTGGAGTTTAATAATAAAGCGAAATGTATCTCAAAGTCCCAAATGTATCTCAAAATAATGCCTATGATAAGGAAGTTGCTATTAATCAAACCTAAGCACAAATTATAATATACAAAAAAGTTTATCTGTATTTAAATTGGATTTTTTATATATTTATTTACAAATTTTGTTTTGAATGTATTAATTTATTCTTTTTTAGTTAAGTATAAAATAAATATATTGTATTTTTAACTTTTATTTATTTATATAAAAAAATTATATTGAATTTTTAATTTTTATTTATTTTATTCTAATTTTCCAGCTGAATTCAAAATGTATCTCAAAGTTGGCCTTGCTTCAGAGATTGAAGAAGCTGACTGCAAACAAAGCTAACAAGAATATCCTAAACTGGAGGTAATTTTTAGTAGCTTCCATTAATTAGTATATATGTAAATATATAATAAATATTTATTATACACAATAAATAAATTAAATTAATATTAAAATTTAAAAATAAATTAAAAGGCAGTTAGAAAATACATTTATTTATATGAAAATTTTACATAAATATTTTTGATATATATTTTTATTATATATTTATACACACATACATATATAATATATATATACATATATATTCAGTATTCACATCTATTTATAGCGCTAAACACTTAATAGGAGTCTAACAATCCAGCTGAACCCAATAAGTATCTTCAAGTAGTTTAGTCCGTCCCTTGTTTCCCGCTCTATGACTATGCGATTTGCCTTCGCCTTCGCCTTTGCCTTCATCTTCTTCAGTCTATTTATCTATTTTGTTTGTACATTTTACAGTTGTTGTTGTATTTTTTTTATTACGCAAAGCGCACGCCAACGACCTTGACCATCACAATTTATTTTCATTTTACTTTTCGCTTGCTCGAACGCGCGAGCGAGCGAGGTATAGAGAGTGTGAGAGAAAGCCTCTCTATTTGCGTCTCGTTCTATCGGTCGTTTGCTCTACATGTAGTTGTTTGCCTGTTGTGCGCTGTGAGCTGTGAGTGACACACATTTCACACTAATACATGCCTGTGTGTGTGTGTGTGTATGTGAGTGTGTGTACATAGGTGCTATTTCCATTTGGCTTACGAAAGACCCATGCCCAAAGCCTTCCATAAACTGCTTTTATTATACCCTGGTCGAAAAGTATTATAATTGCAATGGCAAAATGTTCAAGCGCCTTGACATTGGCATTTTTAATCTTATAGGATATATAGGAATAAAGTATAGATATCTATATACTATACTATATATATGTAGTATATTCAGCTGTGACCATGAAAAAAGTATTGGACAACAGAATTTCGTGATAAACACAATATATCGAAGAGAATTCCAAACTTTTAGTATGCTTATCTTAACTTAAAAATTTCAAATAGAATCTATAAATAGTATATATAAATATAGCTTAATAGGCAAATGCCTTTTTTGCTATTGGAAGAATTTGTTGTAGACTGATTTATAGAAATGATAAGCAAAGTTCAAACTATAACCTCGAAATCCAATTTGTCTTTATCAAATATATTATAATATGAAAAACATTTAAATTATATTTCATACATATATTAATTTGTGGTCTAAATTATTAAATTTTATAAAATATTTAAGGCATCTGCTTAAATCTTATTTTTTTAAGAACAATATACTATATCGCTCAAAAATCATTTTAGGAATTTTTAAGTTTAAGTTTTTGGGTTTAAAAAAAAAAAAAAATTATCAATTATTTGCTTTAATAAATAATCTTTTTTGTTTGTTTGCTTATTTAACTAAAAGTTATTTAGTTCTGTTGATAAGTAAATTAAAATTTTTTTCTTTTCAAACATTTTATTATTTAGTATTTTCAAAGAATTCATCGTTGTATTTTATTTAATTTGTATTATTATTGTCCTTCATTTAAAAAATATTACTTTCATTATATACAATTTATTTAAAATTTGTAAAAAACTTTAAATAAATCATATCTTTATTATTTTACTTTAAAACGTTTTATTTGTAATTAATTAAATTTTGTTTATTGATTTAATAAATCTTTTTTAATCTACTGTTTAAAATTTGATTCAAAAATTTTTAAATGGTTCATATTTTTATATATTATTTTATATTTCATTAAAAACCTTTTTTATTTTAATTTTGATTTGAAATAAATAATTTTTTTATTCAACAAAATTTTTTTTTTAATTTCATTTTTATTTGGATATTATATTATTTTTAATTCAAATTCATATTTTTATTTGATATATTTGTATATGTTAAATATTATTTTATTTTATTAATTTTTATATATTATATATTATTTTATTATTTATATATATTTTATATTAATTATTCTTTTTTTAAATCTGAAACTAATCATAGTTTTATTTAATAATTTTAATAACTTATTTAATTTTAATAACTACTACTATTATTTATTTCAAATATTTTTTGTTTTTAATTTTTTTTTGTTAAAGTAAATCATATTTATACCTTTTTTAAATTATATTTTATTTTATATTTTAAATTACTTATTTTTCATTTATTTTATTTCAAATCTGTTTGTTTTTTTAAATAAATTTTTTATTTAAGTTTTATTTTATTTATAAATTATATTTTCATTTAATACAACTCTTTTTTATATATTTTTTCCCTCTCTCTCTCAGTCCCTTCATTATATCGTCTCTCTTCTTGGCTATAATTTAAAAATAAACAAGACGAATAGCTTGGCATAAGCAAAAATAAAGATTTCCAAAATATTATTGCATTTCAATCTTGAGTAACAGAAAAAGTAAAAACTCAAAATTGAAATGATTGAAATTCATAGACTCACAGATGCACTGTAATTTATAGAGGAAATACTTTGAGGCTCTTCATAATAACCTTGATTTGGGTAACTAAATTAATTTAAGAATTTAATTTACAAATTTTCAGCTGTTGATCTATGCAGAGATACCCTTTAGCGGTGCTCACCTGTGCCCCAGTCATATGTATTTCAACAAATACGGAAGCAGTCGAGGCAAGCAATAAATATGCGAATCGAGTCGAGCGATCTCGCTATATAAAAATACATTTTCAATGTCGCACAACTGTGCAAAAGTAATGTGGGTGAGGTCAATGCGGCCAATGCGAACGTAAATTTGTGGGGCAGACACAGAGGGGGGGATCGTGGTTGCAACGACGTCAGCTGGCAGCACAGTGGGCAGCCAGCCAAGTGTGCCCAATGCGCGGAAGTGAGCCAACTCGCCTGTTGGCCAGCCCGAGCCAAACCAATTATAATTGTCAAAGAAATTTCATCATTCAGGCAGAGCAACGGCGATGATGATGATGATGATGATGATGCCGACGACTGACCCTGCCGCCGCCGGGGGCAGACAGCCTTTTCTGCCTTTTTGTTTTCTCGTACTTTGTTTTCATTTCGCTTAAAAATAGCCCACGATTTGTGGGAGAGAAAGTGAAAAGCGAGCGACGCTTCGAATTGGGTTAGTCGAACTGGCAGACTAGAGAAGAGCCAAAACCAAAATCGATTTTCCCGCTGCGCTATTATATAAATTTAACACTAATCTATATATCTCTATATATATATATATATGCATATACGTATACGTACATTACGTATACGCCCCGTCGCCCGGCCAATTTTAGCTGCGACGTTGCCGCAGACTGCGCACTCAACTCCTTTCAGTCATTGTCCTCGCACTTGGACTTGGACTTGGACTTTGCTGATTGCACAATTTACTCGGAATTCATGTTGTTGTCCTTGTTATCCAATGCCACTTCAGCTCCGCCGCTGGTGCTGTCGCCGCAGCCGCATTCCCAGCCTTGGCCCTGAACACGAACTTGTCAACAGCAGAAGCTCTTTTGCAGCAGCCCAGCCCAGCCAGGTCTCCCATGCTCCCTTTTAACTCCCTCTCTCTCTCTCTCTCTCTCACTCTCACTCTCTGTATCTAGCTCCCTTTGTGACCCTTGCTAAAAAGTTACTATGGCTACGTCATTTGATTAAATCTAATGCTGAGTCTCAGATTCTTTTCTGCCTTTTCAAAGTAGGAACCTTCGGAGAAGTTCTCAAGTTAGGATTCCTGGGAAACGTTTTCAGGGTATGATTCCTCGGAAAACTTTTCTAAGTTGAATCCCTGGGAATAGTTTTCAAGAAATGATCCCTGGGAAAACTTTAAAAAGCAGGAGCCTTTGAAAAAGTAAGAACTCTAGGACGATCCCTCGGAAAAGTTTTAGCACTATGATCCCTCGGAAGAGTTTCGGAAATTTGATCCTGCGGACAAGTCAGATTATTACAAATGTTTCTAAAGTAGAATCCCTCGGAACAGTTGACAAAATATGAATTCTGGGAAAAGTAGGATCCTTCCAGCAAGTATGATCCTCCGGAAAAGTTGTTAAGATTGAATTCCATAGTAATTCCAAGGAAAAGTGTGATTCCCCTGGAAAGGTTTTCCAAATAAGATCCCTCATAAAATACCTAGGAAAAGTCTTCGCAGTATGATTCCTCGGAATTGTTTTCAATGTAAGAGCCTTCGTATCGGGCTCCTCTGAAAAGTTTTTAGAGTATGAATCCAAGTAAAAGTAGGATCCTTAGGAAAAGTTTTCGCAGTAGGATCCCTCAGAAAAGTAGGATTCCACGGAAAAGTTTTCAAGGAATGATCCATGGGAAAAGTCTGAAACTACGGACAACTTTTCAACTAAGACAATCTATGTTGCATATATTTTAATTGACAACTGAGCCACGCCCTGCTATAGAGCTAAAGCTCAAACAGTCAGTTCTAAGTGGCACCTAGGCAGGTTAAAGGAAGTCTGAGTCCATTACGCCTAAATTCCTGGGGTAAGCAGGAAAAAAACAACAGGAAGCGGAGCTAGTTCATGCTGCGCTGGGCTTTCCCTCGCTCCTGGACTCTCTCTTCCACTTTCTCTTGCCCCCTCGGGGCACTACTGGCCAGTTTATGGGCTTATAGTACCTGTGACCTTATACTGTGTGCCCCCCCCCCAGCGTTGCTTCCCCCCCACCACGCCCCACCGCCCAACGCATTTGCATTTCAGTTGACGTGCATGAACCTGACATTGAACGTGAATGTGTTGGCAATGAAATTTGCTTACCGACCTCCAAAAGGGGTGCAGCCCCCACCCCGCCTGACACCCCTATTGTTGTTGTTGTTATTGTTGCATTTGGAGGTCAGGTCAGGGCCATGGCACTTGACATTTTTCCACTGGCCAAATCGCAGGGGATATATGTATTGCGGGTTAGGCCATGGCTTATATACATAGTATATTCCCGTCGGAGTCCAAACAGATCTCAAATGCCAGGCTCCCGGCCAAGTTATTGACCCAAGTCAAGGACGCAAGCGGCGAGTCGCTTTTTAGGCGCGAAAAATGCTCGCGGAGCTGCACAGAAATAGCGTGATATAAATAGCGCCCTAGTCTCGCTCGCCCTCTGCCTCTCTCACTCTGCCTCTCTCTCGCTCTCCCTCTCTCGCTCTCGCTCTCTCTACCTGTTCTGGCCGGCGCTGATTTGTATTTATAAACTTCGCCCGAGCCGAAGTCGTTGACAATATCAAGGTCTTTGCTTGTTGTTGTTGTTCTTATTGTTTGCATTTGTTAAATGCTCTGCCCAACGCCCTAGTCCTTCTTCTGCTGCTGCTGCTTCGTCGTTCGTTCCAGTCGACTGCGCTGCCGATCCCTGCAGAAGCCAACGACTTTTGCTTGTAGGTCAATGGCACTTGCAGCGCAGCATTGGCGTCCTCTCGCTCGCACTCGCCTTTGCCCTTTTTGCAAAACACACACAGCACGCTGTTGCTGTCTCTTTCGCGCTCACGCTCTGCCTTGCTCGCTCAACCAGTTCTACTTTGCACTGATCCAACTAATAAGCAGACATAGACATGCTCGCTCTGCTTCTGCCTCGGCTTCTTTTTCTTCTTCTGCTTCTTCTTCTCTCCCTGCCCTACATTGTGCTTGTGCCGTCGCGGCTTGATTCAGCGCTTCTTCAATTTGATTTTATGCTCGCTGCTTGTGCATGTTATCTACCGCTGCTCTTGCTCCTCTCCCTCTTCCTCTTCTTCTGCTTCCACTGCTCGGCATGCTGTTTTTCCAAAGTTCAAGGTCTTCGCTGCGCAGTTCAACGTCGCCGTCGCCGTCGTCGTCGTCGTCTTCGTCATCGTCTGCACAGATTTCACTTCATTTGTTTTTGTTTTCATCATTTTTTTGTTCTTCTTTCGATTTCAGACCTTTGTCTGGCGTTGATTTCGTTTTCTTTTACTCTTCTTTTTTTATACAGAATTTACACACACACAACAACAAAATTCGCCCTTTCTGCTCGCTTGTTCTGCTCTGCTGGCCGGTTTAATTATTTGACTTGATTCCAGCTTTATTTATGCACTCTTTGCCGCTGTTACTCTACAGCCTCTGCTTCTGCCCACTGCCTTTGTCTCTGCCCTGTCGCTGCCGCTAACTCAGTTACTCTCTTGCCTCTGCTTCTACCCTCTGCTCTATCATTGAATTAGGCTCTGCCTCTGCCGCTACCGCTAACTCTGCTACTAACTCTGCGCTGCCTCTGCCCTCTCTCTCTCTCTTTGCCTCTGCCGCTGCTCCTGCCTCTCTGCTTCTATCACTGCCTTTGCCTCGCTCTCTATGCTTATACCTCAGCTGCAGCCTATGGCCTGGCTATGCCCTGCCTCTGCTGCAGCCTCTGCTCCTCTCTTTGCCTTTGCCGCTATCTCTGCCACTGCTCGTGCCTCTGCCAATATCTCTGCTGCTGCCTCTGCCTCTGCTCACTTACTCTCTCCCTGTCTCTCCCACTCCAGCATGCAATTTGACTTTCGAGCCTCACTTATTCTCTACGTAATTAAGACTTTTCCGGTTCATGACCCAAATGTGTTATACAAAAAAACAACTAGGGTGGCGCATCATAAGCAAAACTGAGCTATATTTAATATCTGATATATATATATATATATAAATAAATATACATATGTAAGTATATAATTATTTATTAGATATTATCTTAGATAACTCATTGCGGTCATATGAATTGCAAAGCTCAAGATCATCAGTTGTACGTAATTAAATACGTAAGCTCAAGTACTTGAATGATATTTCCTCAAAACTGTCATACTTTGGCCTTTATCTGTCTATCTCTCGCTCTCTCTCTCTCTTTCACTCTCTTCTTCGCACAGATGCGTCTTACGTAGAAGAACACGGCGTGACCATTTGGGGGTTAGCGCTACAAAACTCAGATGACTCAATGGCTTGAGAAATTTTAAACTTTTACCCAATGACTCAGACTCAGACGACCTTCAAAAGCGAGAAAAAAAAAACTTCATGTGGGTTTTATTTCTAGTTGTAATTTAATTGCCGTTACTCAAATCATCAAATCAAATGTAAATATACATTTATACTCTATATATGTATATACAACGCCTGGGATTACAAAAGGCCTCGCGACGTAATCAACGCTCGAGTGGCCTAGTCGCTAGGTCCCGTTACGCAGCCTCGGCAATGGGAGAGCGCGAGAGAGGGAGACGCAGGCAGTTAAACTGACTCTCAAGTTCAGCTCGTCACACATTGTAACTGTAGCGTGTAACTGTAATTGTCATCAAATTCGATTTTCGCTAATTGTCACAGTTTCTCAGTAAGTACCCCACCCCTCGCTCAACCTTGCAGGAAGTGTGCTAGATTTCTACGTTACGTTACGTTACGCCCTGCACTTGTTGTCTAATGTGTGCATGCTCGCGCTCGCTCGCACCCGCTGTCAAACAGCTAAGCAGCACAGATAAATGTATCTATCTCGTTTGCGCGCTCGCTGCGCTCTCTTCTTGCCTCTCCCCTGCTCTTCCACACTTCGCTTCGCTTTCAGTGTGTCACATTTTTGTGTTGTTGCCCGCCTTTTGCTTTTATTATTACTCGTATTATTATTTGTTGCTATTTCTCTTCCGCTTCTAATGCCGCGTCTGACGACGTCGAACTGACCTTGTGCCTTCGCTTTGCTTTGCTTTGCTTTTGTTTTTTTTTTGTTGCTGTTGCTATTGCTGTTCTTTTTATTACAGTTGTTTTTGCTATTGTTGCTGTGCTTTGTGCATGGCTCTCTCCCACTTGTAATTCGCATATTTATACACTGCACATTATATAATTCTAAACAGGTTTCATTTGTTATTGTTGTTGTTGTTGTTTTTTCTTTCTAATCTGGTCTGTTTATCCGCTTGATACACCTTGCACACACCTAACTGTTTCTCTTAACAATAAGTTGAGGTGTTATTTTTGTTGTTGTTGTAATTAGATTAAGTATCTCGCTTAAGACAAAAGTGAAATGAGCTCAAATTCAATTACAATTGTCATACGCCGAGTATAACAGATTCTATATATATACCTGTATATATGTACCTATATTTTTACATATAATCACTTGCATAACGCCAAGGTCTTCTGATTAGCAGTTAAGTTTCATATATTATAGGTCATAATCAATGCAAATTACGCCTCGATTTATAAGTGTTATATTAGTTATACTGTTATACAATCCGTAGTAAGTTTCATAATATTATAGGTCACAATCAATTACTTTGAATACTATTTGGTAAATGCAAATTACGCCTCGATTTATAAGTGTTATACTGTCTGTACGTACGTATATATTAGTTATACTGTTATACAATCCATAGTACGCTTAGCAAGGTCGTTTAAGCCGGAAAAATAAGCTAAATTGTTGCTAGCTCGACTCGAATGAAAGTTGTTTAGAACGCAATACAAATCTCTCTCTCTCTCTTTCTCTCTTTCTCTTTCTCTCTCTCCAAGCCCATTATTAAATTATATTTATTTATAATTTTGCTCATTTGCTGCCACTGTGCAGCGCCTGATACAGAGAGAGAGAGAGAGAGAGAGAGAGAGAGAACATCAAACGAACACCTGTATAAAGATGCGGTCTCATTTAATTATTTTGCATATGCCTAATCAAATTCCAATCGTTTGTGGTTCAACTAGGTAGATGTTGTGCTTATCAAGACAATATAAATAGACTTTACTCTATATATGCTTTAATAATTGATTTATTTTATATAATAATTTATATATTTAAAGTTCGAATGATATTTGGGCTTTAGAGTCGAGCCTAGACAAAATAAATTGATATATTACAAATAAATTGTATAATGTTTAAAAAAATATATGGTAAATAAATTATTTTTGTTGAATAATTTTGAAAATTGTTTAAACTATTGCTATGAGGGCTATGAATATAAGAAATATATATTTTATTTATTTATTTTTATTACATATTTATTTTTTAATATTACATTTTATTCTTTTTTTTAAGATTTCAAATAGTTCAGATATGTAGGCAATGTAGGCTTTCGTAAAAGCCAAAATATTTGTATATATGTTTTTTTATATTATGATTATATATTTTCTTTTACTTAAATTCAGTTTTATATGTATTTATTTAAATTTATTTATTTATATATTTATTATTTAAATATATTTGATTTATATTTATTATTTAAATAAATTTTGTTTATTTAGTAAATAAATAAATACTTTTTTTATATGCATTAATAAAATTCATATTTATTTATTTGCATATTTGTTTATAAATTTTCATTTATTTATAAAAAACAAGTTAATTCATTACCAAATAAATAAACCAACAAATAAATATGAATTTAATTAATATTAAAAAAAGTTTTATTTATTAAATAAACAAAATTTATATAATAGTTATTTTTTTCATATTAATTTTGAATTTAAATTAATTTGATTTATTTTTGTAATTTTTAATATATTTTTATATAGTTTAATAAATAAACAAAATATTTTTCTTTATCAAATAAACAAAATTTATATTAATTAAATATTTTTTTTGTATATTAATTTTTTATTTTTTAAATAAAATGGATTTATTTTTGTATTTATTCATATATTTATGTTTATATTTTGTTGATATATGTATATACATATATATTTATTTTTAACTGCTTTTTGCATTTTTATATTTTTAGTGTAATATTAAAAAAGCTCAAAACAAACTTAATTTTAGAATCTTGGAAAAATATTTGTAAAAAACTTTTGATTTTTGTTTGATTAAAATTGAGCTAAAGATTTGCATTTGTATATTTATTTGTTACGAAATTTATTATTGATTTATTAAATATATGTAATAAATAATTAATCAAAAATGTATAATAATTTTTAAACTTTTTTTTCTTTTATGTAAATCATAGTTAATAAATAAATAAATAATTTGATATGTGCCTCTTTTTCCCTTTCTCTCTCTCTGTATCTCAAATGAAATTGATAAATATTTATATTAATATGCCGCCATTACGCATACGTTGCGAGCATAAGCAACTGTGCTCTAGGTGCTGGCATATCAATATTATTTTATTAATTCATTCATATTTCAGTGTTTTGATTGACTGCATTAAAGCTTTTCCCCGAATGCGTCTGCGTGGACAAGCGCTCGCATAACAATAGTGAAAACAAAATGCTTTTGATTGGCACACACACAGAGAGAGAGAGAGAGAGAGAGAGAGAGAGAAAGAGAGACTTTCAATCGAATTAAGTATACACAGATAGAGAGAGAGAGGATGAGAGTGGGACAGCTGATAGTCGAACGTTTGAGATCTATCTCTGTGCGAGTCGCAGCGTGTGCGTGACATTGACATTGAAATTGTGCTGCGCTGCGATTGAATTGAGGGCTTTCAGCTATGGCAGGCAGGCAGGCAGGCAGGCAGGTAACACACACACACACACCTATGATTGGCCAACACTTTCACAGGCATCGACCCATTTAAAAGCCACATAAATCTAACGCGACTCAAACAGCAGCCAGCAGCACCCCAGTTGGCCTTGACTTTTATTTACTTAACTTTTAATAAGCGGCAACAAATGCCAGACTTGTTTATTTATTAGCCAAGCGACGGCATAAAAGAATACCACAAATAAATAAATAAGAAAGCGACAAATGAAATAAAATCAAATAAATAAATAAAAAATCTCTTGCCCGACTGCCCATATGTGCGCTTATATATACACACATATATATATACATATATAATATAGATTTATGTATGTGTAGCATTAGAATGCCGCTGACTTGGCACCCATTCGCGCCGCCGTCTACAACTGTCACTTTTAACTGGGTCTACGGCAGCTTCGCTGTGAAACAGGTTTCCAGGCTAACTGCCGAATCATCAAAAGTGCAAAAAAATCAAAAATAATAAAAGGAAAAAACCCTAAGATACAAATTAATCACAGCGAAATGAATTGGAAATGCAATTAAATTGCTGAAAATCCAATTGAATTCAAATCAACTTTTATATATTATATATGTATAAATAATGAATAATATTTAAACTATTTCAGTTGCAATTAATTTAAATTAAATTTTCACTTGCATAAAACTGGAACTAAATTACAATTTGTATAAAAGAAATATATACACATATATATACATATCCATTTAAATATACATAGTTATATATGTTAATTTTTAAATTATATTTGAACAATAATTACTCAATTTTTTCTCTATATAATTTCTATATATATTTTTTATATATTTAAAAATATTAAATTTAAATTTGGCCTTCTTATATGTATAAAAAACTTAAATTTAGTTTCAATTTTATGCAAGTTAAAATTAAATTTAAATTATTTGCAATCAGAAAACTTTAAATATAATTTATTATATTGATAAAATGTGTAATATATTAATCCAAATATTTTAAAATTAAATTGACAAAAATATACAAATAAATCTGTACATAATACTAAAAATATGAAAATTTATTTATTTCAATTTAGTTTTGAAAATGTTAAAATATTGCATATTTATGTTAGATTAAAATAATAAATATTAAATTATTGCAATTTTTATTGATACAAATATATTAAATTCATATTTGATCTTCAGTTCTTAAAAAAAATTTTTATAATTTTTATGCTTGATTCAATTAAATTTAAACAAATTGAAGCTTTTATATTTATAAACTTGTATATTCAAAATATTTTGAAATATAAATATTTAAAATATTATTATTGTATTTATATAATAAAATAATATTAAATTTATATATTTATTTCATGTATTATATGGAAATTTCCTTTTTTTTCAATTTAATTTTCTTTTGTTCAATATAAAATAATTTATATTATATTGTATAAAATAAATTTAAAAAAAATTTAATTTAACTTTTAATTTTATTTAAATGACTTTTTATAAATTTATATATATAATTTTTTTGTGTGCAAATATCTCCCATCTCGAAGCACGCTGGCTGAACGGAAATCCTGGTTTAACTGCATCAACATTGCAAATGTATTTTGCTTTTAAACCAAAAATATATATATGTATATATTTTTAAGAAATCAATAGGCAAGGAAAGGGTAGAGCAAACATTATATATATAAAAGAATATAAACAAGTAAGAAAACTCTAGTCGAGACCGCTCGACTAGGGTGTACCCTGAACCCTGCGAAGAACCGCTATTCCAAGCATTCTTAATTTCTTTTATATACACATGCATATGTACGTTCATTACAAGCAAAACATACACACACACATACACAGGCGCACGCATACACAAGCGCAAGTCGTTACGTCAGCTGTTCTTTGGCGACTTTGCATGGCAATGCTATGGGAAATTAAATGTTTAATAACTTTTTTCTAGACCAACGATTTTGATCAAACTTGTTGGGCGTAATCATGTCATCCATATGTATGTATGTGCCAAAGCACAAGTCTCTAGTATTTGATATACGGGAGTTACAAATTTGAGGCGAAGGGGGCGTGGCACCCAAAATTTAACAAAAACCGAAATTGCGTAAGGCTTACATAACACTAAATGCAAAATTTGAAGACTCTAGCTAGAAAGATGAATTATATAGAATTTTATAACTTAATTTAGATTTTCGTTTTTAATCGATAACAATAAAACGATAAAAGTTATCGAATTTCTGAAACAAACTCGATCTTTTCGTGCTATACAGGAACCTACATAAAAAATTTCAAGTCTCTAGCTCTTGTAGGTTCTGAGAACGACGCGTTCATACATACGGACAGACGGACAGACGGACAGACGGACAGACGGACGGACAGACGGACAGACGGACATGGCTATATCAACTCGGCTTGTCATCCTGATCAAGAATATATATACTTTATGGGGTCTGCCACGCCTCCTTCTGCCTGTTACATACATTTCAACAAAAACATTATACCCTGAATTCCCATTTTCAATGGGTTCAGGGTATAAAAAGTGTTTGTTTGCTATATATATATATTGATAAAGAGTATACGCATATCTCTATAGACGTATACGTAATATTTTCAATATTGCGCCGAGCTGAGCATTTAGCGTATATATTAAATAAATATATTAATATATTTTATATTTAAAGCAGGCTGATTATATTTGTTTATAGTATGAAAATGAGTAATATATATCATTTGAAAAGTATATATATTTAGAAATTTGATTAGATTGATCAAAGAGGGAGAAGCACTTGGAGACATTCCCGCAACAGAATTTTAAATAATTGTTTATAATTAATAAAATATATTTAATTTTTTTTAAAATTAAGTAAATAATAATAACTTGATTTTATAATTATTTCACTTATTTTATTTTTAATTAATTAATTTAATCATATAAAAAAATATAAATTAAGAGCTTTTCAGCTGTTATTTTTCTCGGCTAAATTTTATACATTTATATCAATATTTAGATAGAATCGAGAGTATTCCCACCTCTCTTTATTCCCCATAATTTCAAAACATTCAGGGTATTACACAGTCGTGTACTCCCCAGCTATTTATAGGTGCTGAATTCAGAGAGAGAGAGAGAGAGAGAGAGGCTGAGCGCGCCAAGTTTATTCCAGTTGAAGTTCAAGGTAAAAGCCGCAGTCAAAACAACAACAACAACAAATAAAAGACAAAATATATATAAAAAAACGAAACAAAAATAAAGAAATATAAAAAAAAACAGACACGCAAAAGAATTATCGTATATACGAAATTAACACACACAAACGCAACAAAGACAAAATTTCGCAGCCTTGACAAAAAGCTGGAGCAGGGGGCGGGCGTGGCCCAAAAACAATTTCAATTTTAAATTGATAATTAAAAATTGCAAATCAAATGCGAGGCGCAGTTCAGCCGCAAGCAAAAAAAAATCGTATAAAAAATTATAAATAAATAAATATATATAAGAATATTTATATAAATATAAAAGGAACAAGAATATATATACATATATGTACCAAATACATATAGCTTGAAAGCGTGATGTAATGCGTTAATTTGACGCCTTTTTTAACGCCGAACGAATTGTGCAATGCATAAATAAATATTGTTTGTTCCGGAACTCAAGAGAATCTGGTTCGATTACTAAAGCTCTCTCTCTCTCTCTCTCTCTCTCTCTCTCTCTCTATAAGCATTTCCGCCAAGTTCTCTAAGCAAATCTATAGACTATACTATATACGGTAAATGAATATTCGCTGACCTTTTATAACTGTAAATGTAACCATTAGAGCAACACGCCAGTTATCTATCAGTATTTATACAGATATATACACCTATATATGTATGTTCATGTTTGTCTGTGAAAGCTACTTGACTTGAGTAAGTAACTGTTAAACAGCTTCATAAACTGTCGATTCACTCGACCATCGAACATAATACACAATTATAGATTTACACATGGCTTTACACTCTGCTACATGAGATTCAATCATGAGTCAAGCGTGACTTTGACTGCATAAGGCGTCAAGTTGTCAAGATGAGAGCATTGTTCAAATTTGATATGAGCCTTGTTAGCTTAGATAACTAAATGAGGGTTAATATAAAGACATGACAATTTTTAAAATAATTGAAAATATTTAAGATAGTCTATGATATTTATTTATTTATTTAAAGATAGAGTCAAGCTAAAGATATTTGTTGATCAAATTTATTATTTTAAATTATTTATAATCTTTTATAATATTTATATATATTTATTCATATTTTCAGTGATTAGTAAAGGCTGGAATACTCTGATCTGTTATATATATTTATTTATATTTTAATATATACATTATATTATATTTATTTATATACATTTATTAGCAATTTCATTTCAATTCTGTAATATATTTTATCTATTTATTTTTATTATTTTATTTACAAAAATATTTAAATATTTATTTTTCAAAATATTTAAATATTAATTCTTTTATTTAAAGAAATTTGTAATTAGTTATCTATTTTTTTTATCTGCGTTTTAATATTTAATAACAATTATTGAAATATTTATTTATTTATTTTTTATTTAAAAAATTTTAATATTAGTTTTTTTTTAAACTTATATACATACATACATATGTATGTGTTTTTTTTTTAAATATGAAAATATTTGTTTTTTAATATTCAAAATATTTATTTTTAAAATATTAATATTTACATACATTATTACTATTTATATACATACGTATGTATGTCTTTATTATTTTTAAATATTCCAAAATTTGTTTTTGAATATTAAAATTAAAATATTTAGTTTTCGAATATTTAAATATTGATTTTTAAATTATTTAAATAATTCATTTTTTTATTTAAAAGACTTTAATATTATTTTTTTTTTTTTAACAAATTTATATATGTATATATGGTTTTTATTTTTAAAAATATTTAAATTTTTATTCTTAAAATATTCGAGTACTTTTATTACTTTAAAAATTATTTTGATATTAATTTTGTTATACTAAAAAATATATTTATATTTATATTTTTTAATTTATTTATTTAGCTTTTTTTACTTATACTTTTTTTTTACTTATATACTTTAGTTTTGAATAATATTTATATATTAAAGTATTTCAATCTTTTCTTTATTATTTTTAAAAGTAATTCAAAATTTCCTTTTTTATTTAAAAATTTTTTATTATTCATTTTTGTATCTTAAAAAATATTTATTTTGTATCTTTTATTGAAACTTTCGTAAATTTTGGTAGTAATTACTCAAAATGTATCAAAGTTTGTAGCAAAGTTTTTATGGTCTCGCTATCGACTAAATTGCATTGCGTGCATGTAACTGTTTGCATGGTGTGACAAGCTGTGTCCAGGGTCAACGGGTTACAGTTACAAATATGTATGAAAAGTATATAGATATATATCTCTATGTAGATATATAAACATATATATATAGTTGTATTATAGCTAGGGCAAAAGGCAAATCGTTGCACTTACCTAGATCAGGAATCGAGCTGGATGGCTCTTCGCCGTTGCTGTTGTTGTTGTGGTTGTTGTTGTTGTTGTTGTTGTTGCTATTGTGGTTGTTGTTGTTGTTGTTGTGATTGTTGCTGCTGCTGCCCAGGCTAGAGGCATGCTTTAGCTTGGGTGGCGGCGGCGGCGGCGGTGGCCGCATAGCCGAGCTGCTGCTGCTGCTGTTGTTGTTGTTGTTGTGGTTGTTGTTGCTGTGAAGATGGTGCGTTGGCAACTGTTGCTGACAGAGACTGTTGCTGCTGCTGCTGCTGCTGGAGACAATGGGCGTGCGAAATATGTGCGCGGACGAGGACGTTGCTGGGCAGGTGGCGGCGGCGGTGGCTTGCGAGGCGCTGCTGGAGCTGACATTGGCTATGACATGATGTTGATGCTGCTGTTGCTGCTGCTGTTGTTGCTGATAGTGATTGGCTGCAATTACATTGACATGCCGCGTGCTGGTGCTGACCACAAATTTGCGCGCTGCTGCTGTGGGCGGCGCTGCGTTCACGTACAGCTGCTGCTGCGGCGCGGGCGGCGGCAGCGGCGGCGGCGTCGCTGGCGGCGTCTGCTGCCGTTGCTGCTGCTGCTGCTGTTGTTGTTGTTGTTGTTGCTGCTGGTATTGCACATGCGCTGGCGGCTCGACGTAGGCGCGTCGCTGTATATTGGGCGAGACGGGCGCGGAGCGGGAGTGATGATGCAGCGGCGGCGGCGAGACGGAATGACGACGCGAGCCAACGTTGCTGCTGCTGGCGACGGCGGCCAAGGACTCGTCGTACAGGCGACCGTCGCGTATGACGCGCACAGCAGAGGAGCGCGGATGCAGCTGCAACTGTTGCTGCTGTTGCTGCTGCTGCTGCTGCTGCTGCTCCTCTAGCTGATGATGCAGGGGTGGCGGCGAGGCAGCCAAACGTTGCTGCTGCTGATAGTGGGTGGCGGAGGGGCTGGCGGAGTGGCGCCGCGACAGATGCCCACTGGCGGGCAGCGTGCGTGTGATGATGATCTGTGGCGCAGCTGTGGCTGCCTCGGCATAGCTGTGCTGCTTGCTGTTGCTGCTGTTGCTGGCGGCGCGTTGCTGCTGCGCGTACTCCACGCGCGGCGTCAATATCACCTTCTGCGTGCCGCCGGGCGTGGTCAGGCCCGTGGGCTGGCGCGGCGGCACTGTCTGCACCTGCACATGCGTGTAGCGCTGTGGTGCGCTGACAACATTGTTGTTGGTGCTGCCACTGCCACTGCCACTGCTGCTGCTGCTGCTGCTGCTGCTGGTTGGCTCTGTCTGGCTGCGTCGCTCGTGCTCCTCCAGCTGCAGCAGCTCAAAGTCGATGGGCTCCGTCTTGATGTGCTTCTGGCCATTGTTGTTGCTGCCAGCCGCTGCCGCTGCCGCTGCCGCTGCTGCTGCTGCGGCTGCTTCCATGCACTTCAGTTTCTTCAGCATGTCGTGTGTATATATATCTTTATATATATATATGATAAATATAGCTCAAATGGATTTGATCCTGAATCACTTTGCCTCTCTTCAGCTCTAGCTTAACTTTCTTATCTTCTGCTTCTTCTTCTTCTTCTTCTTCTTCTTGTAAAAATCAGTCTCTTCTTCTTTACACTTGTTGCATATATATTTTTGTATGTTTGTTTTTTGTTTTTGTTGTTGGGATTATCAAAATGTTTTCAGCCTTCAAGTTGCAAAGTTGTTTTCGTAGTTCCTAGAATATTGTTGCTTACTTCTCTAGCGTTGTCCTTAAACCTGCCCAGATCTCGATATATATATAAATATATCTTATATATATATGTGTTTTTATTGAAATATCATGAGGCCTTGTTGTGATTGAGTATCCTGTCTATGATCAATGTCTATAACTAATAATACTTGTTCGTTCGCGTTCCTCTCCACGTCTCCACAGCAGCTGTATTCAGTTTGTTTATAATATTTGAGTATTTTGTAGGTATTCTAAGTAGCTGCAACGAGGATGAGACCACAAAGAGAACAAAATAATTAAATAAATAAATAAAGTTAATATTATATATAAATTTGAGGTAGGTATATTATACAAATATATTTGTAATAATATAATATTGAAATTTATATTTTACAAATAATATAAATAGTATATATATGTATATTTAAATAAATAAAAATACATGACAAAAATATAAATAAATGTCAGAATTTTCTTTTAAATTTTTTAAAATATCAATTTATATTTTTCATTTATATTATTGTTTTTATTTCATTTAGTACTTTTTTTATTATATTTAAATATTGTAATTAGGTATATTCAAAAATATTAATTCAATTCTCATTCAATAAATAATAAAAATAAAAATAATTTTTGGCTAACCCATTTAAAAATTTAAAAAATAATAACAAAAAATGTTGAAAGCAAAACTTGAATTTTAAGTTTTTTAATAGTGATATAAATAATCTGCATAAATAAATATTATTATATTTAAATATATAAAATTTTGTATGACAAAAATTTAAATAAATTTAAAAAATATCAATTTATATTTATTATTTATATAGTTGTTTTTTTTTCTTTTAGTATTATATTTTAATATATTTAAATATTGTAAATAAATGTATTTAAAAAATATTGATTTAGTTCTCATTCAATATATAATAAAAACAAGTAAGAAAACTCTAGTCGAGACCGCTCGACTAGGGTATACCCTGAACCCTGCGAAGATCCGCTATTCCAAGCATTCTTAATTTCTTTTATATACACATGCATATGTACGTTCATTACAAGCAAAACATACACACACACATACACAGGCGCACGCATACACAAGCGCAAGTCGTTACGTCAGCTGTTCTTTGGCGACTTTGCATGGCAATGCTATGGGAAATTAAATGTTTAATAACTTTTTTTTCTAGACCAACGATTTTGATCAAACTTGTTGGGCGTAATCATGTCATCCATATGTATGTATGTGCCAAAGCACAAGTCTCTAGTATTTGATATACGGGAGTTACAAATTTGAGGCGAAGGGGGCGTGGCACCCAAAATTTAACAAAAACCGAAATTGCGTAAGGCTTACATAACACTAAATGCAAAATTTGAAGACTCTAGCTAGAAAGATGATTTAGATAGAATTTTATAACTTAATTTAGATTTTCGTTTTTAATCGATAACAATAAAACGATAAAAGTTATCGAATTTCTGAAACAAACTCGATCTTTTCGTGCTATACAGGAACCTACATAAAAAATTTCAAGTCTCTAGCTCTTGTAGGTTCTGAGAACGACGCGTTCATACATACGGACAGACGGACAGACGGACAGACGGACAGACGGACATGGCTATATCAACTCGGCTTGTCATCCTGATCAAGAATATATATACTTTATGGGGTCTGCCACGCCTCCTTCTGCCTGTTACATACATTTCAACAAAAACATTATACCCTGAATTCCCATTTTCAATGGGTTCAGGGTATAAAAATAACTAAATTTAAAAATAGGTATATTTCAAAATAAATAAATTTAAAAAACAATAAGTTTGAAAATTAATAAATTTAAAAACAAAATAAAAAATAAATATATATGAATTTTGTATAACAATAAAAATTACTTTAAATATTTTGATTTATTTTTATTTTTGTACCTATTTAAAATGAGAAATCAAAGTATAATGGTTTTGATTATATTATATATTTATTTATAAATTATATATTTATTTATGTTTACAGACAATTCATATTTTTATTATTTTTTATTTTTATTTATTTTTTATTTATTTTTTTATTTATTTTTTTAAATAGTCCTTATCCTTTAAAAAAAATATTTTATTTAATAGGCAATACATTTTTATAATTATTTTTTATTTATTTGTTTTTATTTTTAATTTAATAAATAAAAATAACTAGACATTTAGGCATAATAATATGTAGAATAAATGAACAGATATATAAATCGGCTGTTGCCGACTGCATGATACTCGTGCTTGGCTCAAACACAGTTAAAATATTAATTAAGCCGTAGTCTGCAGCAGACTTAGCAGTTCTAGCTGCAAAACTCTGGTAGATATAGTTATTTTCCAAGTTGCCACAGCCTCAATGGGCTTAGATATATCTAACATATATATAACAGAGTATACAGTATTTCTATACTACTATATAGTATTTCCAGATATTCCACACACTTAAAGGGCATATTAGTAAAATAGCAACGAGTATTTATGCCAAATTTCAAGTCTCTAGCTGAGATAGTGCTAAAATAATTTACTTTCAACCAGAGAGACAGACAGATAAATATTTATAAAAACCAATATGCCCTTTCAACATCATGAAAGAGTATAAATATGCATGTATAGCAAATGTAATATATATTTAATTATATATACTATATTTTCCCATGCGTTTAACTTCCTCAAACAATTCCTGGTTTAAAATTAATTTCAAAATATTTGTTCATTAAATTGGCAATTAGCCGTAGACACTTACTTTTATATAAATAATTTATAGACCTGATTGATTGTTTGCTTGATTGATTGATGAGTTGATTGTTGAATAATAATGCGAGACAAAAATATATATATATATATATATATGTTTTTATATATTGGTTAAAACATAATATTTATGCTGATGAATACTTGAGTTGAGTTTGCTATATATTTTTATATATAGTTATATATGTTTATAATTAATTATATATTTAATATGTATATATGTCGAGTATTGGTTTTAATTATGACAGTTAGTCAGCGCTTGATAACATTTTAATGAAATTCATTCACTTTTCTTTGATTTTTCTCCAAAAATATATATGTTGTACAGGTGTATATTAATAATATTTATATTTATATTTATATTTATTTTTATAATATATATGTATGTATATATAGATGTTTTACACATGAAACACAACGCTTTAGTTGCCCGTTAATTAGTATTATTTTAAATTTTTAGTAATTCTTTTCACCTGAGCATTAAATTTAGAAATATCTTTTTGTTGTTGTTGTTTTATTTTAAATTAATATTTATTGTTATGGCTTATAAACACCGTTATAAAAATATATATATTTATATGCATTTGATGAACTCGCAAGAGTGTTAACTGAGCTTTCTTGCCGAAGGTCAAAGCAGGAGCAGAGACTGTGAGTGGGCGGCCCACTTTTGCTGATTATGTCACTTGGATTTATTTTCAATTCTTTTTTTAAATTATTAAATAATATTTGAATAATTTTTTAATATTTTTAAACATATATTTTTGAAATATTTTAAAATATTTTTTTTAAATATTATTTTTATTTTTTTTTGTATATTTCTTATTGTATTTTGGGGCTATGCTTGTTGCATTTAGCTTTTATGTTGAACATTTGCACTGCGCACCTGGCGAATAATTCACGCATTTATTTAACAGGTAAAGCTTGTTGAAACACATCGCTGTTGGCCAGATACTTTGATTATTTTCACGCAAATTTCACTACAGCTGTTTCGCGCAGCATATTAGCTCGAGATTTGTAGTTTTGCAGCAACAGCTGGGCGCAGCTGAAGGGGAGGGGGGGGGTGTGGCCGTATGGTGTAAGTGAATATTTGTGAAAATTCAATAGGATGACACGTTCGCTGACACTGACATTGAGGAGGGCCTAGGCAGCGCGTTCAAGAGCAAGGTGAAGTGGCAACAGGACGTGGGCGAGGACGAGGACGAGCACGAGGACGAGGACGAGGACGAGAACTTGAACTGGCAGCCAACAGCTGTTCGGATAGCTGCGACCGTTGGGCGCTGCACAAGGACAAGGACACAGCGCGACGCGGACACGGACACAGGCACAGGCACATGAGATTCAATGTTAACTTTCCGCTCACAAATTACGAATTTTGCATAATTAATTTTTGTGTTGGCTCTCTCTATCAGCATTTGTTGCACATTTTTTTGCTGGAATTTAGCGAAATTTTAATATTTAATTAGCGACGGCGATATTTGGGCTGTTTCTTAATTGGCTTGATTGATGGACGCGCTTCTAGATTCGCGACCGCTGCATGCGCCGTACTTTCTCTGACTGAAATTGAAAATCGCAAAATGCTTGCAGCCTGAGAGCAGAACCGAACATCATCAGAGAGCGAGAGCCAAGAACACAACAGAACAGAACGAAGCAACGGCAGCGCGAGAGAGAGAGCAGCGTAGCTTTACGAAAACCTGCTCGGAGAGCGCAACTGTATGTGTGTGTGTGCGCGAGAGCGAGCGAGAGCTGCACAATGAAAGTGAAATCGGTGCGCTGGTGTGCGTGTGCCGCCTGCCTGCAAAGTGGGCACGTCTGACAGAGCACGAGGAAGCCCCGCTAACCGACTGCCATGAGCGAGAGAGAGACAGAGAGGAAGCAAGACTGTATGGGTGTGTGTGTGTGTGTGAGAGAGCGTGAGCTTGCGCTAAGCAAACGAGGAAGCAAAGCCAAAAATGCTGTAAAGAATACAAAAAGCAAAACATAAATAAACAAAAATAAACGCGAATGAGCAGGCGAACGGCAAACACGCACAAACCATGTTTCGTTTTTGTTTGTTTTTTTTCGAGGGGGGGTTAACAAATTGCGGCATGGGCAGGGTCGGCGGGAATTTTAATGGAGTTGCCATGGGGGGTGGCTAATGGAATAAGGGTAGTTCGTGGAGTGGCTGTAACTTCCGCCCAAAAACAGTGCGTATGAGCAATATGCGTTAGCTAAAGACCTGGAGTTACGCATTGAGGTAGGTTCGCATACGAAAGACGTAAGCGAAGTACTGAATAAGAGCGAATAAGCATATTTTCGTTATGCATATGCACCAGCTAACGGGGCACGTATAGCACAAAGCATTAGTCAATTCATAAATTGCAAAAGCTTCCGTAAACGTCAAAGCGTCAGAGTCACAATTTGGCCCCAAACACACGCAAAAGTGAGCAATAAATACTTAAACACACACACACACACACGAGTGCACGGGTGCATAAGCTAGCGCCAGTGACAAAACTCAATAGCAAAGCAATCAGCAAGCAAAACACAACCTCATGGATGCAATCTCATTGTAAACACACGCACACACACAGACATGCCTGCCTCTGTATGCGTGCACAACAAACGTATTGACCTTAACACTGAATGCTCATTGCTGACGATGCGGCGCGCTCCACATACACACATTGCGTAGAATGTGAAATAGAAACTCAACAGCAAGAGAGAGAGAGAGAGAGCGCCAAAGAGCGCAAGCGAATGCAGCTACTAAGAGAGAGGCAGAGCGTGCGAGCGAGCGAGCTGTAGCTAGCGCGTGTTGAGTCAAGTTCACCCATACCAAGGCAAGGTTAACAGCAGCTGGCGCTGTCGCTGTGTGTGTCAGTGGCGCACTTAACAGCGCGTCTACAGCGGCGTTACAGTTGAGCGAGCAGCGTGCTGTTAAGCAGCAGAGTTGGGTGTTGTTTGTGTGGGTAATTGGAGTTGCAGCCCGCCCCGTGCATGGACCAGACATTGAAAGTTGGGGGGCTTAATGAGGGTTGCAATGTCTGGAGTTTTAAACTGGAATGAGTCAGACATTTTGGGCAGCTCCTTATGGGCGGACTGCTGCTGATCCTGATAGTGAAAGGTCAAAGTGCATTGATAGGCATCGAAATATTACGGAACTAAACAAAATATATATATCTGACCATGCACAATGTATTTCAATTACTGCTTTATAGTACCGTTAATCAGCAGAACACTCCTTTGCGGGCTCCTTCATTATCCGCTCTTCGTCGCACATATTCCAATTTGTCTGCTGCGGTCAGCAGAGCACTTAATAACCGCGATCATTGCGATCGTAAAACCGTTAAACCGATATTTATTGCGGCACTTGAGTACATAACAATTGAGAATCTACACTCTAATACCGTTACAACAATAATATGCGAAGATTTGCACGAGAGGAGAACCAAATGCAGAACAAACGTGCGACATGAAGTCGTTAGCGCGACTGAAACGAGACAGAAATTTGCAAAAGTGAAAAATTCTACTTTCAATATGAAAACCGAACTGCGAATTTGTGCAGCAGCGTCGACTGCGGCAGCGGCAGAAGCAGCGTCCACACAGACACCAATACAAACACACTACAGACTCTGCATTGGCTGGGCGGGAGTTGTGCACGGAAGAATGGCCAAAGCCGAACGCAGAAAGCTGAAAGCGCACTGTGGGTGTGGGTAAGGTAGGTCGTGGTATGGGAATGTCGCTCAGCATGAAGAGAGTGAAGCACGACAGAGAGCGAAAGAGAGAGAGCGCGTATGAGAGCGTCGGCCGTCGGCGAATGCAGAAAACAAAGCGTAGCCCAGAGAAGTCAATGTACAATACGTTGGGGGTGCAATGAACAAGGGACTAGCGACGATGACGCTGACGCTGACGACGACGCTAACGACGACGCTGACGACGGCAACGGCGACGAGGACGGAAGTGTTGGGCTGCAGATTTACGCTGTTATTATACCCTAAGGGCTAGCAATTAAAACGGGTATGTTTAAAAACTTGTAAATGCAATAATATGCTGCTGCGCAAATTAAATGAAAAATATTATTGCACAGTTAAACAAGTTAATTAGGGAAATTCAATTAATGTGGCCAGGGTATTTGAGAGTAAATAAATATAAATATTTTGTTAAATGAAAATGAAATGAATTAAAAATAGAAAATAAAAATAAGAGTTAAAAATTAAATAAAAATAAAAATAGTATTGTAAAGTTAAAGAAATTACTTATGTAAATTAAAATAAATTAGTTAGGGTATTTCATAGTCACTAAATATTTTGTTAAAAAAAAATTATATATTAAAAAAATTAAATGAATAAATAAATATTAAATTAAATATTATGACATGGTTAAATAAATTGACTATGAAAGTTAAACTTAATAAGCTATAATATTTTATAGTCATCATAATTATTAAAACCCCATTTAAATAAATAATAAATAAAATATTACAAAAAAATTAAGTGCATAAATAATTTATTAAATTAAGTATTAATTTAAAGTTAAACATATTAATTATCGAATTTAAATTAAGTTAGATTAGGGTATGTCATAGTAATGAATAGTATAGTAATGAATAGAATAGAATTATTTTAAAAAATTTAAGTAAACAATTAATAATAAAAATATATATAATAAAAATTAAATAAAAACATATTTCTAAATTAAAGAAGTTAATTATAGAAATTAAATAAAATTAACTAGGGTATTTTATAGTCAGTATATATTAAAAAATTAAATTAATAAAATTTGTTAATTGTAAGAAGATAATTTAAATATTATTTTTTAAAAATTGTATAAATTAAAAATTAAAAAATAAAAATATTATAAATTAAAAATAAAAATTTTATAAATTAATAAAAGTGTTTTAAATGTAAAAAAAAAAATATTTAGCTAAAGCATAAATATTATTAATAAAAGAAATAAAATAAAATTAGTTAGGGCATTTCATAGTTGTGCTTGTTACAGTTCGACTCTCTCTCCCTTTCTCTTTTTATTGCAGAGTATCTTGCAGCTGGTATGCCTACAGATTTACGCTCGCTGTTGGGTTTGGCTGCGTCTGGAACCGTTGTTTTTGCCGCTGCCCCTTTGTGTGTGCTTTTTTTGTGTGTTTGTTTTTTTGGGGTTGCAAAAGTTTTGGCATAGAATTCCTGGAGTTGTCGTAGCATAGAAATTACGAATACATATATAGTACATATATATATGTACATATATATATATATATATATATATATATATATATATATATATATATATATATAATTGCGAAAGTACGTAGCGCCCCACCCGCTGGAGTTTATCTGTCTGGAGTTACAACCCTCGAGCAGAAGCTTTTCAACGCTTTCTTGTGGACGAAGGTCTGTCAACGGAAGACGCGCTAAGGTCGCTAATGACGATTAAGTTTGTCTTGGCGTGGCTAAGCTGTCCTGCGATGCGACCTCCATTTGCCTCCATTCACTGACATTGGCTGAATATCATGGTCAATGGCAATGACAAAGCGCCGCTCGAGGCAGGGGCAGCCAGACGACACCCCCAACACATAAATTTGTAGTTTTGCTTACGCTCTACAGAGAGCAGAGTTCGCTCTCTCTCTCTCTGCATCTCTCTCTCTCCGGCGGAGAGCTGGTCGCTGCACATGCAACGCGCATGTTCCGCCTGTTGTCCGTTGCACATTGCACGAAGGTTAACAGTTTTCAGGGGCAGCACAGCTATGCAAAGGACTCGCTACCAAGGGCAAGGACACGCAGGCATGCGCATTTCCGCATGCACAGCCGACGACTCCTGGTAGGGACGGCTCCTCTTTCAGCTTCCCATTGCCAGTTGCCGGCTCCTGCAGCTGGTGCATGCTGCAAATGACATTGAGCGCCGTCTGAGGTTGGAGCTCACTGAGTGGGTGGGGCGGGGGGCGGTGGGTCGACTGCGGTCTGGCTGCTGGGCAGACGGCATTCATTTCAGGGCTGTCCCTGGCATTGTCTAGCGCGTGGCCTGCGTCTGACCGCCACAACACGAACCCCTCTGTGTCCTCTAACCGTTTCGCATTGACGATTCCGCCTTGGCATTTGACGCAGCTAATCAGCATTTTATTGTCCGCCCAAAGTATCCTTTAGCCCGAATCCAAGGATGACAATAGAGTTTGGCTGTAGTTTATAAATAGAATCTCAAGGTTTGTCAGCCCTTTTCTATTATTTAGTTATTTTTAGTGAAATATATTAGATTAGCAGCAATCAAAGTGAGTTTAGTTGTAATTGAGTCGATGAGAATCGCATAGAAAGGCGTTATTTAAGAGGGCAATAAGGGACAGAGAGAGAGGTGCAGATGGATCGTATGGGTAGCATACGAAAGATGGAATGGAAAAGAGAGGGAGACAAAGTGAGAATAGGAGAAGAGATATAGAGAAAGAGCTAGACACAGAGAAAAAGTAAGGAAAATGGGAAAAGTGAGAAAAAAAGAATGAAAGATCGAGAGAGTGGGAAAAGGGAGATATAGAATAGAGAGAAGGTAAGAAAAAAGGGAGAGAGAAGCAAATCGAGAAAGTGGAAGGAATCGAAAGTGGGGAAAATAAAGAAAAAGAAAGAGAGAGAGAGAGAGAGCGAGAGAGGGAAAGAAAGACAGATAGACACAGAGAGATATATAGGGATAGTAAACGTGATAGAGACTGAGAAATTGAGAGAGAGATAGGGATAGAGGAGGTGAGAAAGATAAAAGAGAGGACTAGAGAATGAAAGTACAAAAAACAGGAAGAAATGAAGAGAGAGAGATAGGGCAAATAGAGAAATTAAGAATTATTTTTTATACTTTTATATGAAATCTGTAAATTATTTCAGTAAAATTGGATATACCTTATAAATAATTAATATAAAAAGAAATATCAGAAATATTTTTAAATATTTAGCAGACATCAACTATCAATCCCTTGTCAACTCATCTTTACAGTTTCATCCACGATTACTTTCCTCTAACTATATATACTCAATCGTCCACTTTGTCTGCCTAATTGGGCCCATGGTGTGCCCTTATCATAAAAAGTCAGACAGTGATAGCCTGACCCGTGGCAGAGAGCATATCGAGGCCAATTATTGGGTCAACGTGCGTGCAGTGAACCGATTTTTGGGGCTAATTCTATTCAGCGCCCAAATGTATGCTACAAATCAGTCGAAGCTGAGGCGCAGTTCAATGAAACAACTCGAACGCTCGACTTTTATGTTATTTATGCAAAGAGAGAGAGAGAGAGAGAGAGAGAGAGAGAGAGAGGGAGAGAAATATGGGGAGCAGCGCCCGGTCAGTGACTCATTAGGCACCTCCGCTGGGAGGCAGGCAACAAACTTTACGTCGGGCTTTGTCCTGGACACGTATGTGCATGCGGGCATTCAGTCCGCCCATCGGGCCGTGCTTTATTTATATAATGGCTGAAAAGGTGCGATGCCCACCTCCCTCCCTCCTCTCAGTGAATCATACGCATTTGGCTTGGATGAGTAATCGTTGTCGTTGTGGCTTAGCATGGGCCAACGTGTGTCCACTGCACCTGATGCCACGCCGGGAGGATGGGTTTGGGTCTGGGTGACAGGTTAAACACAAGTTCAAAGTTCGTCATGCCTGCGGACTGCTGTGACGAACGTTTTTTGGCCAAAAAACAAGGGAATGCTGGAATTTCCATGACGAAGTTTGGAGTCCCTAAGGAAAAGTTATTAAAAAGTTTTAGTTATTATGAATAACATTTGGGTTAGTCTATATAATATTATATTAGTATATTAGAGTTAAAAGTTTGGAGAATGTAGTTTATTGACTGTAGAATTGGGTAATATTATCTTTGATAACTAAATGATATAGGCTTAGCTCTATTGGTATTATTATGCGTTACACATTCAAATTCCTTCCTAAATATGGTGATAATCCGTTTGCTTTACCAGATGCATATGTATTTCAAGTGATTTAGATATATACATATGTATATAAATTTATGCAAAAAAAAAAACAACTGAAATTTATAAAATTATAAAGACTATATATTATATAAAATTGATTTAATATTCTTAGAAAAGTTAATTTGATGTTGAATTTATGTTGATTTGATTTTTTAAAAATTTATAATGAAAACACTAAAATATAAAATAAAACCCAAATAAAACTTATTTTTTGTAAAGTTATTTATACAATAATTATTTATATCAAAATATTTTAAAAATGCTTAATTTATTTTTATAGAATTTGGTGCAAAATGTATTCGTAAATTTAACAAAAAATTATAATAATTAATCAACAAGAAACTTTCATATAATAATAAAATTTCAATATTTAAAACTTAAATTCAATATATAAAACTTTAAAAATTGATTTAAAAACTTTAAAAAATTATAATTTAATATTTAAGACCAAAAAATATTATTTTCAAATAATAAAATATATATAAATAAAATATATATATAATATAATAATATAATAAATATATAAACTTATATAATAAATATAATATGACAATATAATAAATATAATATTTTTTAATAAACAAATATTTCATATATCATTATTTATTATTAAAATATAAAAATATAAAAATATTTATTATTTCTTAATTTCGTTAAAAATTTATATTTAAAATATTAAAAAAAAATAAAAACATAGATATATTTGCTTTATTTTTATTTTTATTTTTGTTTTTTTTTATTTTTATATATTTATTTTAACTAACCAAAACTGAAATATATATATATATATATATATATATATATATTTTAAGTTTTATTAAATTAAAAAAAATAATATTTTTCAATTTAATTTTTTTTTGTTAATAAAAACAAATAACAATCGTATTTAAATTTGATTATTATATATTTTTTCAATCATTTTTTGCGCGTTTAATATATATTTTTATTTTTTAAATAAAATTAATTTATTAATAATTTTCTACCCACTATTGTCAACAACTCAGTCCAAGTATTATTTAACACTGCCCTAGCATACTTCCCTGTTGTCCGCTAAGTCCACAAACAGATTTCAGCTCAGGCCACCAAAAAGCTGCTCGTCAAGCTGCAGCCCAACCTTTCAGTCTGTTCATGGTTTATTGACCTTCATGTGGCTGCTGCTGCTGCTGCTGCTGCTGGTGCACATTGCGTCACCATATGTTGCCTCTGCTGTTATCTCACAAAATCCATCAAATTGTTTAGTCTGTCAGTTGCATGCCCCAAAACAAGCTACGCCGAGCCCTTGCTGCCCCGATGTTGCATGAAAATTAGCGAAAGTTCAACTGCCACGAATTTGTTGCAAATTCATTTCGGTGGTTGGAGGCGGCGACTGTCTGTGTTTGCACCACTGCAGGGGTTGGGGCAGGCTTGGGGTGCGGGGTTGAAGGGGTGCAGACTTAACAAAGGGGTTGCATATTCGTCGCCAACTGCAATCTATATAACTTTCGCACTGTTTGTCGGCGTCGCTTGGCTTATTGTTGCCATTAAGGGGGTTATGAAAGCCCAGCCAGGGATTGTCTGAGTGTGTGGAGGGGTGAGGGTGAGACTGAGGGGGTGAACCTGAGGAAGGGGTGTGAATCGTAAATGATCAAGTGTAAGACTGATTTGGTTATGGAGCTGTGATATAGATATAGCGTATAGATATAGATATAGATATAGATATAGATATAGATATAGATATAGATATAGATATAGATATAGATATAGATATAGATATAGATATAGATATAGATATAGATATAGATATAGATATAGATATAGATATAGATATAGATATAGATATAGATATAGATATAGATATAGATATAGATATAGATATAGATATAGATATAGATATAGATATAGATATAGATATAGATATAGATATAGATGTAGATATAGGTATAACATATAGATATAGATATAGATATTGATATATAGATATACCTGTCTCTCTCTCTCTCCCTTTCTCCCTCTGTACACACCCATTTACAGTTATAATTATATGTTGTTCACTATATTCCTCTTCCTCATCCTTTTGGTCTGGGTCGTAGTAGCACCTGGACTATGGCTGTTATGTGTCAAGCTAAGCACAACAACAATGTAAGCTGCACGATATGCATTTAGCGAGGTCTCCAGGGTAATTTGTCATTCGCCTGCCACACACAACAGTTGCAACTTGCAACAGTCGGCAAATAGTTGCAGCCAACACGAGGGTTGCACTTGTGGCAAGTGAGTCACCTTACCTAGTTCCAGTTGGCAAAAGCACATGACAATCGACGAACGCAACGATTATAAGACTTTCCTCCTGCACCGAGTACTTTCTCCCATGGAAATGCTTGCGACATACACAGGTAACTTTCTCTATTAGAACAGGTAAGCACTAGCGCAACTTGCTGAGCCTGTCCTCAGCCGCTTCTCTTTGAAGAGCATAATAATAACTGGCTTTTGTCTTCGATGCAATGGGGAAAAACTAGTTTTTCCTTCAGCGGCATTCAAATGCAGAAAATGCATCGATAGAAGAGCTAAGAATGTTGCAAAAGTTGTTTAAGAATGATCGAAGTATAAATACCCTGTATGTTTATACGGCAATAAAACTAAGTTAGATAACTCTTTGATGGAGATCATGAGAGTAGTTTCAGGCATTATAGGCTTCCAAAATACCCTGTATTTTTTTACTTTTTTAATTGGCAATAAGAAAATTAGAAGAAACTACGGGGAAAAATGGGAAAATGGTAAAAATTTTAATATAAAAATATTTAAAAAATTACGTAAAGGAAAAAATAATATTAAAATGATTTTTATGAAATTTAATACTAAAATATATTCTTAAATTTATTAAAAATATTATAAATAAATAATTTAAAAATTTATATAAATTACATTTAATATTAAAATAAAAATAATAAAATAAAAATAAAAATAATGCTCGAAGAATTTAATGTTAAAATATATTAAAAAATTTAATAAAAATATAATAAAAATTATCAAATTAAGCAGGTAATTAAGTATAAAAAAAATAATTTTAAGTATTATTTAATACTAAAATAGATTCATTACATTTATAAAACCAATAGAAATAAATAAAAAAAAATTTATATAATAATGCATATAATTGATTATAAAAGATAAATATTATTTAGAAATCTAAGATAAAATATATCTTGTTATTTAAATTATTTAAAAAGTGATACAACTATTTCAATATTAAATAAATAATACAAACATATTTTTAATAAAATAAATCAAATTTTAATATAACTAAAATTTAATTATAAAATGATTTCAAAAAAGTTTTATAATTTAAATTTAATTATAATTATTATTAAATTATTATTATAAAATATGAAATTTAATTTAAGATTATTACAATACTTAAATTTATATAAATATTATGTAGTTATAAATAAACCCATTTTAGCATATTCACATTTTACAGGGTATCTTTTCCGCAGCGTTGCTGCATGGCAATGACCTTAGCCTTAGACGCGCAGCCTTAGCCTTGAATCTTCTAATAGTTTCGAGCGCGGTTTGTTGGCTTTTCTTGCCACGAACCAGGTGGAGGCAGAACATTTGTGGAAAACTGGCCAAGCGAGTGAAATTACAAGTGGAAAACCAGTTGGACTAAGCAGCGAATGCAAAGCTTACCGCATAAGCTGAGTTAGAATATGTCTGTGTGTGTGTATGTGTGTGTGTGAGTGTGGCATATGCAATATTATGTGCTGCTGCTGCCATGCCCACAGTCAAGGGAGGAGCGCTTGATGCATCAGTGGAGTCGGGTTGACGCATAGATAAGCCAATCAACTATCAGCCATAAATGTTTATGAGCAATTGTCTGGCCAAACAGAGTTGCCAACAACAACAACAACAACGACGACGACGTTGTGTAATTTCAGCTGTCACAGAACTTAAGCAGCGGCCCCTCGAGCAGCGCGCAACTAACTCAGTTGCACAACTTTTACTTTGCCGGCGACAAGCGACAACATTGCACAAATTTTCAATTTTTTTTAGTTTTCACTTGTCGTGTTTGCTTGACGAGTGAGAGGGGCGGGGGAAGTGAGTCAACACAAACAGCAAATGCGCAAAATGCAGCAGCAGCAGCAGAGCAGCAGCGGCAGCAGCAGCAGCAGCGACGATGAAAAAAGTCCTGTATAAAAATCTGGTACGGGTAGGTCAACCACCAGACATTGAACCCAGCAGCAGCAGCAGCGCAGAGCAACGCCAGCCACGAAGGAAGAGAGCGCATAGAGTCAACAACAAATAGCGACAAAAGCAAGTGGAAGAGAGCGCGAGCGGGGCAGCGCAGCGCTTGCAATTGAACAAGCACAGCAAAAGCAGCAGCAGCAGCAGCAACAACAGCTAGAGCAGGAGCAGCAGGCAGCAGGCAGCGACGCGACGCAGCTACACACGAATGCGCCAGCACAGTTCGAGTTCGACTTCGTCGTCGTCGTCGTCGTCGTCGTCGTTGCCGTTGCCGTTGCCATCGTCATCGTCGGCGCATTGTGTGCAAGTTTAGTGGGTTGAGTGACACAGACACAGTTTGCTTTTGGCACGGGAGCGGAACGGGTCGCACAGAGAGCGAACGAGTTTGCGTGTTTTTTTTTCTTCTTCTTTCACCCATGTTGTAATAAACGCGGCAAGTGTTGCCAGTGCAGTGCGATGCTATTTCGCTGGAGTTGCTTATTAGAAGTTTCTAGTGCAATTAGAAAAGTCTGGCAACGCTGCGCATTGCATGCAGAAATGCGCACACAGACAAACAGCATGACTCCGTATGTGTATGTGTGTGTGTGTGTCGGCGAGCTGTTGTTGCTTTTGCTGTTTTTTGCTCGTCGCTGCTGCGCTGCGAATGAGAATGCGAGTCGAATTGAGTCAAGAGTAGAGTAGGACAAAAGGGAGACACAATTTTGGTAGCAATGACCTTCACCGCGTTGTTCAAGTTGCGCCGTGGCATGATGTTGCTGCACAGGAAAAAGAGAAATACATAGGAGAGGGAGGGGGGGGTATGCTTTATACTAAATGATGCATAAGGCGTCGCTGCATTTAGAGGCAGACCAAGTGGGCGGCGGCATGACAGCTAGATATTTAGCTGCTTAGTCGTCGTCGTCGTCGTAGTTGTTGTTGTTGTTGTTTTTTGTCTTTCACTTTGTGCTGCTCTTTCTCGCTCGCTCGCACTGCACAAATGAAACATGCGAAAGATAAAAGCGCTGCGACTCCTATGGCTGCCATTGAAAATGGAGAATGGAGTTCATGACCAGATCCAGCTATGTGTGTGTGTGTGTATGTGTGTGTGTGTGTGTGTGCATGGCGTAAACTTGACACTGGCGCTGATTGTGGAGTTGGCTCTGGCTCTGGCTCTGGGTGTGGGTGGCTTTGCCCAAAGGGTGCGGCCCAGCACTGCTTGCTTTTGTTGTTTTCTTTTTTATTTTTCTTTCTTTTTTTGTGAAAATTGCTCAAGTGCGACGCAGACGCTGCTGGTGTGGGTTAACTTTTGGTATCATTGACCTGCTCCGGCTCCGGCTCTGGCTCTGGCTCTGGCTCTGGAAACGAACCTCGGGCTAAACATGTATTTGGTTGCACATGTGAGGGGGTAGGCACTGGCAAGATAGTCACGCTGAGACGCCATTTTGGAAATTTGTTGCCAACACAACAGTAAAATTTGTATGTGCATAACACACACACACACACACACACACACATGCACTTGCATTTATGTATTCCCCACTTTACAATAGGTTAGTCTGTTATTGTTCTATTCCCTCTGTCTGTGTGTGTGCATGCCTCCCTCTCTCTCTCTCCCCCTCTCTCTCTCTCTCTCTCTCCTTCTCTCGTAGAAAGTTTTCGCTTTTCGTTGATTTTCATTTTAATTGTGATGCACTTTTCATCATTAAGTGAAATTGTCTAAGGGCGCATTCCTGTCAGATGAGCAGCAATGGAAAGAGGAGGGGGAGGAGGAGTGAGGCTAAATAGAGACTTATTTTAGAAATTTATATAAATATATATAAAAGATATATAAATATTAATATAGAATTATTTAAGTACCTAATAAAATATGTATAATTTATTATTATATTATTTATAATAATATACATTTTGCAGAACTTAAAACATAAATAAATCTTCGATAAATCTGAAATATTTTAAATTTTTTTATCTGTTTCTTTTAGAATATTAACAAATTTGTTTAGCTTTTTATTTAAGTTGACTTTAGTTTTGTCAATTATATTTAAAAACAAAAACATCATACCCTGATTTCCCATTTTCAATGGGTTCAGGGTATAATAAATAAATAATAAATTTAAAAAATTATATTAAATATTATATATCTAAAACTCGTAAAATTAATAATTTTTTTTTTAAATTTGTATAAATTTATAAATTATACAAATAAAAAAAAAAAAAAAAAAAAATATATACAAACAATAAATTTTAATAGATATATTTAGCATGATTTTCTTAATTTTTAAATATAAACATATTTTGTATATATTGTAATTTTTGTAGATTTTAAAAAACAAATAAATCTATTTATAATAAACATATGTATGCATATAATATTAAAGAAAAATATGAAAAATTAATGAAAATACAAATTTTTTAATTAAAAAAATATATGTTTGTTATTTTTTAAAAGCTAAATATTTGTATTCAGTTTTTTTTTAATTTTTAAATACAAAATTTTCGTTACAAAATATAGACTTGACGAACAGCATTAATTTTATATATATCTTTAAATCAGATTTTTATAATAGTTAAAATAATAATAATAGGAAAATAATAAATAATAAATGAATATAAAATATTTTTTGTTTTAATATTTATATATTTATAATAGTTTTATTTTATTAAATTATTATAAACTAATATTTTTTGGAATATTTTTCTAAATTTTTTTTAAAACAAAATTTAACTAACAATAAATTTTAAAATATAGATATAAATATAATATAATTTTGTTATTATTTCTTATAAGTTTTATGGATTTAAATAAAAAAATTTGCTTTTTACTCAGGCCAATATTCAGCAGATTATAGATATATAGAAGAAGTTTAAATATCACTTTTTGATACTTGCATATATATTTCTAAATTATTAATAATAATATTAAATATATAATATTAATTATAATATTAAATATAATATTAAAAATAATTTTATTAATATTTATATATATAAACTATATTTTATTACTTTATTTTACTTTAAAAAATTTTATAATCATAATTGAAATAAAAATGGAATAAAAATTTATTTTTATTGTTTAATTTTAATATATAAAATTATATTTTATTTGTATAAATATTTATACATATATTTACATTTATTTGTTAGAGTTTTGAAACCCAATCTTAAGTTTTTGAACCTGACAAATCACGACCGTATTTGTTAATATATTATATATAATTCTCAAGAAAATCATAGTACGCTTTGCCTCTCGCTCGAACGAACTCCTCGAACGAACTCATTTAGGGCACACAAATTCTACAGCCATAGAGCTACAAACATCCAAAAACTACAGCTACATATAAATTCATTATATATATAATATAATATACATATATACATATCGTACAAGACATGGACAACTTCGATGTGCCAAAGAAGATCAATCGCAATGTGATGAAGGCGCTGGGCGTGCTGCAGGACGTGCATTCGCTGACGACCTTTGTGCCGGCCCACAGTATCGTGAAGCAGGTGGAGCAGCAGATGCGTCGCTGCAAGAAGGTGGAGAACATCAAAAAGTACGTGCGGAAGAGTCTGTGCAGTCTGACCCATCTGGGAGTTTTGGTACGCACGGGTCGCTCCGAATACGCGCTGCGTCAGGCCTTAGTCTTCGAGGATGGGACGAGCGCGCTGCCCTGGCGAACCGCAGCCAGGCCAATTGTGGTTAGTAGAGGGATATATAAGAATCATATATATCTCTTATGGATATATCTTTGCCCATTTCCTTTAGAGTGCCACCACAAAGATGTCGAAATTGAGGACTTTGATCACTAAGCGTGCGGCCAAGGCTCGCGTCAGCCGTCCTAGGCCTAAGGCCAAGAGCGCAGCCGTTCGGAGTAGGGCTCGGCAAACCCTCATAACTCCGAAACCTTGTCGGATTTGCATGAAGCGTAACTTGAACAAGGCGAAGGAGACCAACATGGTCCAGCTGAATATGGAGGTGGATGAAGGAATAACCGTTATATCCTCGACACCTCCAGTTGAATCAGAAACTGTAAATGCTAAGGAGCTCGATTCTAACTCATCCACACACGAATCACGCTTTGATTTTAGTTATCCAACTCCGATTTCTGTTGCGGGTAGCTTTTAGGAGCTTTTAATGTTCAGTTGTATGAGTAGGGATTGGTAGAAGGAGAGAAGGAGGGGGAAGAAGAAGAAGAAGAAGAGTTAGAAAAAGTAGATGAAGATGAGCATAAAGAAGAAGAAGAAAAGCATGCAGAAAAAGAAAAATAAGAGAATGAAGAAGAAGAGAAAGAAGAAAAAAGAGTGTGAAGAAGAGTGAGAAGAAGAAGAAGAAGAAGAAGAAGTAGATAAGTAAGAAGAAGAGCACGAGGAAGAAGAGCCTGAAGAAGAGCCTGAAGAAGAGCATGAAGAAGAAGAGCATGAAGAAGAAGAGAATGAAGAAGAAGAGAATGAAGAAGAAGAGAATGAAAAAGAGAATGAAGAGAATGAATAAGAAGAGAATGAAGAGAATGAAGAAGAAGAGCATGAAGAAGAAGAGCATGAAGAACACTTAAAAGAAGAACACGAAGAAGAAGAACACGAAGAAAGGGGAAAGAAAGGGGGAAAGAAGGCCATGAAGAATAAGAATTAAAGAAAAGCAAGAAAATTGGCCAGAAAAGAAATGAGGAAAAAAAAGCAACGAGAATAAACGAAGAAGAACACCGAGAAGAAAACCACAAAAAAGAACAAGCAGAACTGAAGAAGAAGAGCAAACAGAAAAGGCAGACTTAGAATTATATTTTAGTTAAATAATTTATGTTAATCCTTTTCAATTAGTCCCGATTCTTACTACACATATGCATTATGTGGAGTGCTGTGTGTGTGTCAGCAGAGTGTTTTTTGCCTTTTCCAAAATTTAAAATAAACCAAAATTGAAATTTGAAATGTTGTTGGTATGGTCAATTACAGAGTAGCTTAAGGCCAGGCATACGCAGTCAACCTTTTTTCTTCCTCATTTCCTTTTCATTACCTTTCCAAATTTACAGAGTATCTCTGCGTCGACTACTCCCGACTACTCGCGCTCGCCCCATGGACGACAGCCTAGAAATGCATGCAAATAGTTGGGTCAGGCAAGGTGTATTCGTGTGTGGCATAAAACGAACGCACGAGTGGCATATAGAGTACTCCACATAGCTATATCATGGCCATGGCCATTGCCATTGCCATTGCAAGCGGAGGTTGAGGCAGTGGCAGCGACTGCGACTGCGACAGCGACTGTGGCTGAGGCTGAGGCGCAGTCCGTGTCAATGCCTGGAGCGCGACGCAAGTGAGAGTGGGGCGAGTGTTGGGCGTCGTCGCCTCGACGCCAACGATTATAACATCAACGAGCGTTACCAGAGGCCATTATCCTATGCCGGGCAGCGCTACCAACAACGACGCATGCGCATGACTGCAACTGCAGTCTGACCGCGATTGAAGCTGAGAAAAGTGAGCAAGATAGAACATAGAATGGAAATTTAGTAGTAAATAGTTGATAATAGATTCATTTTGTGGTAGTTCAGCGTTGCCAGGCATTTGGAAATTTAGAAACAAAGGAAGTTTGAATACTTTTTTGTGCCACTGTCTTTTGTCTAATAGCTCTGGCATTGCCCCAGACATTTGCAAGTTTAGAAGCAGCTGGAACAGCTTTTACAGATTGACAGCGTTGCCAGATATTTGCAAATTTCAAAGTCAAAGCAATTTAAGTTAAGCAAAATATGAGTCAAAACTTTAATAATCAGCTTCAATCATAGAGAGGCTTTGCTTGATTTGCTGCCTTGGCGTTGCCAGATATTTGCAAATTTCAAAATCAAAGCAACTTAAGTCATATAAAATGTGATTAAATGGTTGATTAGTTGAAATGGCGTTGCCAGATAATTGAAAATTTGGAAACACACTTTTATTTGGCAGTAGAAAATCGGTTTTAGGCGTTGCCATATATTTATAAAATTTAAATATGGCATATTTGCATGCCCATTTGGGTTTGGTGCTGCCAGATATTTTGAAAATTATATTTGACTTATTTTTATGCGACATCAATCATTGCCTATGATTGATGGAGTGCGTTGGCGTTGCCAGATGATTGACATTTTTAAAGTTTAGGCAATTTAGACTACAGAAAGTAGACGTAAATAACTTGAACAATCAGCTTCAATCGTTTTGATTGATTGTTTGCCTAGTTCGAGGCCTAGACATTGCCTGAATATCAAAGTAGGTGCTGCCAGACTTTTGAGAATTGAGAATAGAATATATATGTGGCATGAAATTGAGCAAAATATATACATATATACATCTATCATTTATTTGATTGTCTAGCGTTGCCAGACAGCAGAACAAGATCCAACTTGTTTGCCTAACTGCTATTGCCAGTGTTGCCAGACATTTTAAAATTTATAAAAATATTCTTACATACATTAAGCCCCTTAGATATCATCTCTGGGACTCGCTACATTCAAATTATGATTGATTGGCGTTGCCAGACACTTGCAAATCCGAGCTAAACAATTGTGTGCTTAGGCCGAAAAACGTGTTTTGGGCTGCAGTTTCCTTCCTTCGGCTGCAACTGCAACTGCAACTGCAACTGTAACACAGCGTTCATCGACCTTGCAACTCGTTTGCCGCCACGAGAATTTTCTCTAGTCACATTTGAGCTTTGGGTAGGTGCGGACCACGTTAGCATCGGCGGCATTTGGTCATTGAACCGCACACAGACGTCTTCTCGATGCGTTCTTTTTGCCTTCTTTCGTCTTTCTTTTTTTTCGCCTTTTCTGCCTGCTTCTTTTGTGTTTTCAGTTATTTTAATTCGCATTTTCCGGCCTGGAGTGCAACCCTCGAAATAAACGCTGACAGCTACAACTTTGGCCGAAAACACATCCTGGGCCCATAAGTCGCAGTTGGTTTCTCTTTCTACCACTGTCTGGGCCGGGCTGGCTCTGGCTCTGGCTCTGGCTGCGGCTTGGTCTAGTGGTCTTCCGTCTGTCCGCCTGTCCGCCTGTCGCCCGCTCTCGACTCGTCGTGGCTCATTTCTATGCGCACTTTCGGTACAGTTTGCGCCCCACTCGCGCTGGCTGCTCCACTACCCCAAAGCTAAAAACGATTTCGTTATCATGGTCGTCATACTCCTCGCCTGCCTCTGCTCTGCCTCTGCATGTCCAACACGGAAACCGTGTGACAAGGCACAGCGCAGCGACTGCGACTGCGACTGGGCCAGACGCTTCTGGCTTGGCTCTTGCTCACAAATGGTGGTTGAATTGGGTGTAATATATACATGTGTGTATATATTTATATATATCTTTTGATATGGCTAAAAGGAAGCTAAGATTGCAATTATTATGATATACTTGACATTTTTGAAGTGAGTTTTCAATTTAATTAAAATTATATTTAATAATATAGCCTGAAACTAAGAGTTCTGATTGCTGATCTGGAAATTATTTTTAATATAGCTAAAATATATTTTAGTATAGCTAAAAGACAGTCAAAATGCAGATGCTACTGATATATAATAGCTATATAATTTTTATTAATTTAATATAATATATAATATTTAATTTAAATATAAAAATAATTTAATAAAATAAATATGCATCATATATATTTTTTATTAAATGAATATAAAAATATAAAAATTAATTTAATTATGAAAAAAAATTATGTAATGAAAATATTTGAATAAATATAATAAAAATAATATAATATATATATATATATATATATATATATATATATATATATATATATATATATATATATATATATATATATATATATATAGTTTATTTATATATTTTTTTAGTTTATAAAATAATTATAAATTCTTGTTTGACTTCTCATTAAATTGATTTATTTGAGCTACACTCAGCGAAATATAATTAAAGGCACTAGATTCGAACATATCTAAAAATCTAAAACATATATATAATTTCGTAAAATTCAATTTTTAGGCATTCTCTTACTAAAATAATTCTAAATAAATAAATATCAAATAATTGTATTTTTACTTTGTATTTTAATAATTTTTCTAATAATAATTCTAGTTAATTTAAATAAAGTAAAATTCGGTGCCTCTGGCTGAGTTCTGACTCAACTCTCTCTTTCTCTCTCTCTCTCTCTCTCTCTCTCTCTCTCTCTCTCTCTCTCTCTCTCTCTCTCTCTCTGTGCTCAACTGTTGTGCCTCTGCTCCTGATCTGACTCAACTCGCTCTGCCGATAGCAGTGCCTCTGCCTGAATGAATTCTGGCTCAATTCTGTCTCTGTGGCTCTGCCTTGGCTCTGCTTCTGGCTCAACTGTAACTCAACTGTTTTGGCTCTGCTCCTGTTGATGATATTGCTCGATCGCTCATGTTGCAGCGCACTTGAAATCTCTCACTCAGCTCACTTCATAAATTCTTCCCACCCGCACAGCACATACCAATTCGAACATTTCCTCCGATCAATGCAACATGCGCTACTCCAATTATGATCAACTCAAAAAAAAAAGGGCTCAATGCATGGCAGCAAAGACTTATGCGATTATAATACAATATGACGAATTGAGCGTAAGTAAAAGGCAGATTTAGCTACAGCATAAATTTACATATATTTATATATTAGAAAATATATATTATATATTTTTAAATATTTTTATACATATATTATATTTATTTATATATATATATATATATTTTTTTTTATTTATATATATATATATATATATATATATATATATTTTATATATATATATTTTTTTTTTTTTTTTTTTTTTATGTTATATTTTATATTATTTTATATTATTTTTTGTATTTTTTAAAGCCTTAAATAAGTTTGCATATATTTTTACTAAAAATATATATGCTTATGATATTTATACATATTTTAAAAATATTTATTCTTCTTACATTCTGATATTTATATATACATATATATTTTATATATATTTTTTATGGTATAATATGATTATATTTATTTTTGTATAATTTTTTCAATGAAATATTATTATATATTATATAGGTATATATTTTTTAAATATTTTGTTTTATGATATATTATGATATTTACATATTTTATATATATATTTGTTAGTTATATACATTTTTTATATTTATTTCTTATTTATTTTATATATTTATTAAATTATGATATTTATATAAGTTTCTTGATTTAAATATATCTTTTTTTTTAGCTTTGAATTTATTTTGTTGGCATAAAGAATTCCTAAGCTACATATATTCATATCCAAAAACAAATTTCTAAATTCTATTTCTATTCTATATAAGAGCTTCCCGAATAGCAAATCTCATCATCTGGCATATATCCATCAGGCCATTATTTCTGCAGACAATCAGCGACAGTTTATCAGTCGCTGGAGCTGGACTCGCAAAGTGTCTGGCACATTCGATGCTGGCCTGGTCTGGTGTGGTCTGGCCAGGCTGCTTCCCGGTTCGCCGGCCCACTCCCAATCTAGATGAAAATGAGGAGTTTTTCGTTTGGTTTATGGCGGCGAAAAAGCAAGCACAGGCGCAGATCAATGACCTGTATTTCACAGCCTGAGACACAATTCAATCGATAAAAGTGAAGAGTTGGGGCACCAGCACAGAGTGCACAGCGCAGCACAGCACAGACAGATGCCCGCACAGACAAAGCAACAACAACAACAACAATAACGCCAACGTGGAGCACGTAAAATATGCAAGCTTCCTGCAGGAAAAGCCAAAATGGCAGACACGGCCAGGCCAGAGCAGGGCAGAGGGCCGAGAGAGAGGGCATGCGGTGAACGTGACGCGCCGAATGGCAGTGAAACCAGCAAGGGAGCAGCAGCAGCAGCTTGGCTCCGTCTGAGGGTGGAAACTTTCTAACATTCGCGAAGCATATACATGTATATATATATATATTGTATATATATATATAATTAACATTAACAGGCAAGCAAAAATCGTAACAAGGTGAGGCGACTGCTGCAACTAACAAATGTTGTCCAAATATAAACAACAACAAACCGAGTTTGAAGCACTTGCGGCAAATTGTTGCAATGCTTCATGGGGCACGGAACACAACCCTTAGCGAGCGCACACAACTCACAGGGTGTTGTCTGAGTGCCCCACACACACAGAGAGCTCAACAACAACAACTGACCGTAGCCATAGATTCTCCTGCCAGACATTAGTCAAGAGCCGCCTCAGCTCTGGGTTTCACTCTAATAAACGAGTTATGCTCAAAGGAGGCTGCCTCCATGGGGGAATTATTACCTAAGGCTAACTATAGACGCTCTGACCCGATTAGACTCATATCAAATATGCAAATGCAGAGACTGTGAGAGAGATATGGATGTGCATAAGCAGGAACAGCTTCTTTTTCTTGAGCTATGTCACTATGTCTGTTCCTAAAATGGGTTTTAATACACATACGAGGTAAATAGATAGGTCATTCGAATGTATAGGAAGAGTTAAGTGCTATACAGAAATATATAAAATATAAATAACTATATCCTTCAGAATATTAAGGCATTTCCCATACTATCTATAATTCTTACAGCTATCATTATGAGTATTAAAAACCTCAATATCAATATGAAGATTTGCAACCTTATAGATATGTTCAGCATAGTGAAGATTATCAACACAATGAAGATCATCATCAAGGCGTTAATCATTAGGAAGTTGATCATTACTAAGCATGCTCTTCATATTTTAATGTAATTCTGTAGAGACCAACATAAAATGCATTAATATTTTATTTACATTAGTAAATTTAAGTAATATTATTAATTATTATAATTATAAATAATAATAAAATTTAAAATTATAATATATATTTAAAATATATATATTATATAAATTGTATATTCTTGCACATATATAATTTAATATAGATAAATAAATAATAAATATAGAAAACTTAAATTTTGTGTATTGAACGAAAATTTCAATAAATAAAATAATTATTATAAAATTTATTTTTAATTTTTTTTTAATATTAAAATAAAAATTAAACAAAATAAAAATAAAAAAATATATAAATAATTAAATATTTAAATAAAAATAAACAAATGAAAAAAAATTGATTAGAAATATATAAAAAATTGATTTTTAATTTTTATTCATTTAAATATTAAAATAAAAATGAAAAAATAAAATAATATAAATATAAATTTTAAAAATAAAAATAAAATAATTAAATATTTAAATAAAAATAAACAAATGGAAAAACTAAAAAAAAATAATTATAAATGTAAATAAAAAAATTAAGTATGTAAATAACAAATAAAATAAATATAATATTTATAATTTAAATTTTCTTTCAATAAAAAAAAGTTACAAATTTTCCATTAGTTTTATTTATTTATGTATATTATAAAACACTCCATACTTTCTTTAAGATACTTATTTAAACTATTATTTACATTAATCCATTATTTCTATTATGTTCACAATTAAATATTTAAATGAAAGCAATTAATTAGTACGCCGCTTAAATAAAAATTTAATTAAATATTCATCATCGTCTGCAATCAAATTGCACTTTCAATATTTAATATTTGATACGTGCCTCGTCAATAAAAAAGTTAATTGTTTGCTGCTTCATTTTGTGAGTTTTTACAACAAATTTTGCAGCTCAGTCAGAGGCAGCATCAAAGCCAATTAGCCTTACTAACACACTCCCACGTCGAATTCTTTTTGCTTTTGTCTCTCGGTTTGCTTTTCATGTCACATCGAAGTCTAAAATGAAAACTACAGGGAAAGTCTCTACATGGAAAAAAGCGAAATTTTGCAGCCTGCAGCCAACAGCACTGCAAAATGGAGTTTTCGTACAGACTCTCTCTCTCTCTCTCTCTCTATCTCTCTCTCTCTGTTTGGTATGTGTGGGCTTTGAACTACCCCTGGGATGCAACGGAGTTGGAGCTTCTTCCGTCTGGCAGATAATTACTCCACAATGTTTCACTCCACAAACAGTTGCCTTGGCTGGGGCGTACGAAAATGCTCAAAACGCATTGGGTCAGTATAAAACATTCTGTGCAGAGCGTAGTGTGGGCAAAGTATGAAATTAATATACATTTATTATGCATTTCCGGCATTTATTAAAAATACTTTTATTGACAGTTTAAAAAATTGAATTTATATAAATTCAATTATATTTATATTTAATTATAGTTTGAAATATAAGAAATGATAATTATATTGAGTGGGAAATTAGAGTAAGAGTGGAAGAGCTTAAAAATTATGGAAATATGGAGCAAACGTATGAAATATATCAGCTATATTCTCTTCAGTCTTCAATAATTAAAATTAAAGTTTAAGAATAATAAATTTTAATAATAATAATTTAAAAACTTTATTTTTTAATTTTAATAATAAAATTTTAAAAATTGTATTTATGATTTGATAATAATTATTTTAGACCTAATTTTAATAAATATAATACTAAAATTTAATTTAAAAAATAATAACATTAAAATTTGAATAAGATTCAAGTTATAATAAACAAAATTTAATATAAATTTTAATAATATTAATTTACATATTTAATAATGATTTAAGTTATAATAAACACTATTTTATATAAATTTTAATAATATTAATTTAATATTTAATTTAAATATTTAAAATAATAATTTTAAGACTTTAAATAATTTTAAAATTATGGCTAGCTACATATTTATTTCTCGTAAATTACTCCATATATCATCATAATATACTAAAGCAGAAAAAGCTCTAGAATAAATTTGAGAGCTCCTACTTCAAAAATTCCTTAGCAAATTTTTTTATATAAATACATGAAACAGTAAATTGTATTTAACTTATGTTTTACATAGCTCAGTAACCGTTTAAAACATTTTACAAAGCGCGCTTAACTTTGTTTTATAATTTGTAAAAGAAACAATAAATATGCCAATTCAAATTAGTGCGCCAAAACTTTTATGGCAACAAGAGCAGTGCACACTGAAGTACTTCCGCAAGCAGTGCACATGCGGCACTGATTGCCTGAACTGCTTTGCACTGCAGCCAAAACTGCTTTATGCACTATTGTGAATAGCTGCCATTTCACTTCTTTAGCCTTCTTGAGTAATTTAGTATTTATTTTATGTAAAAGCCAAATTAAAAAAAAAAAATAAATAAAAAAAAATAAAAAAAAAATTAAAAAAAAAATAAATTGAGTTGAGTTGAGTAAACATAACCTAATGCCTAATTTATTATAATGCTATTGAATGCTTTGAGAAATTTATTTATAAAGTCCAATTATTGGGATCGTATGGATCTGGCGAGCCGTTGCAGGCCCAATAGCTCTTCTTCTCAGCGGTACACTGCTTAGTTCCTACATCGAAATACATATCATCGTCGCACTTCTTCTTGTCAATCGTCGCCCCATTCTTGCACTCCAGATAGTGCTGGCAGCCGACGTCCTCGGCCAGCTCGAAGCCCGAGTCCCGCCCGTCGCAGCGATCCTCGTCGCATTTGCGCGAGCTGCGCTCCTGGCACAGCTCGATGTTCTCGTTGAAGAAAGTCTCCATGGGGCACTGATGATACGCCGGATCCGGGTCCGGCACACCCGAGCCCAAGTCCCGGCAGTAGTAATAGCCGCGGCAGGTGGCGCCGTCGGCGACGAATTTGCCCCGCTTGGCCAGCTTCTTGGTGCCGCAGACACCCTCGGGATGCGGATGCTTCTCACAGTCCACCAGCGACTTCTGAATGCAGGTCTTCTGCTTTATATCATAGTAGAGGCCATCGTCGCAGGTGACAGTTGTGTTCTTGCCCGCCTTGCAGGTGAAGTACTTGTTGCAGTTCAGCGGATCGCGCGTGGCCACGCCCGCCGGCATCACCTGGCAGAGCTCAAAGTGGGCGTCGCAGGTGACGTCCCGGGGATACGCGCACATCTTCTTCTCCTGGTCGAACCACATGCCGAAGTCACAGACCCCACTCCCGATCAGCTTGGCCTTCTCGCAGTAGTACCAGTTGGCACAGTTGAAGCTGTCGCCCACGTAGCCCGTGGTCTTCGACGTGCACGGCGCACTGCAGTACGAGTCCGTTGTCTCCAGCGTCCCGTGGCACGCGCCCTTGTTCAGATTGAAAACCGGCGTTTTTCCGCTGCATGTCTCGCCCGTGGTGCTAATGGAGTTCTGGCAGACGATCGAGCGATCGCAGTAGCCTGGCTTGCGCAGCTTTGTCCCGTCCGCAAAGAGACGGCAGATGTCCTCGCCATTGTTTAGGTATTCCGTTTGCCAGCTGAGCCGGGCCAGTGCCAGCAGCAGCAGTGATATCAAGAGCCACTCTGAAAGTTTAATTACAATAAATATAAATAAATAATAAATATAATATAGGTTGTCCCAAAAATCACGCAAGATTTTCATTTTGCGCCATTTTACGCAAAAAAAAAACACAGCTAACAGTTCAGGCTTATTAAAAATAAAACGCTACACAAACCGTATACTATCTAAATCAATAAAAATATTCTAATTTTCAATTATGCATCTGCATTTTCTATCAAAATTACTTCTTGCGTGACTTTTGGGACACCCATTACATCTTGCGTGACTTTTGGGACACCCCATATTAACTCCCATCATCATCGTCGCTTTACCTTGCATGATGTTTCGGACGCGCCGCTTCTGTCTTCAGTAAACAAAACTCAACTAACTGCCGGCGCTTGAATATTTGGCATTATATACGCCGCTGGCGCGCTATAGTTCGATCTGCAGCTATATATTATGCGAAAGCAATTATTGTTTTCACCCCACAGATAAGATTTGGCAAGTCACATGCACACCTGACGACGCCCCCAAGCTAGATAATTGTCTTGTTCGAAGATGTCTCTCTAGTTTCTTGCAAAAGGTTTTCAGTTTATTTTTAACCTGAATTATTTACGAGATCAGTTGCTGGAAATCGCCGGAAAATCCCGAGAACTGAACCTAGTTCCCACTTATTTTTGGCCCCGGTCGACGTCTAATTGTGGCAACACTTGTTTTCGCCTTGAGATTTTGGCATGATTAATTTGCCTTCGATTTCTTTCTTCGTTTTTTGTTTTTTTTTTTGTTTTTTTTCTTTTTTTTTGCTAATTTATTGTTAGCTGAAGTTGATTTACAATGCAGCCGAATGTCTGATAAGAGCGCAGAGTAATTATTTTTAAATTGCCGCTGCCTTTTATAACAGGTGTAAATAATTCAATTTGCGAAGCTACTACATGTGTCTCCTAATGCGATAAGGACCCCGACGTGACGCCCAGACAACGTAAGTGGAATGTTAACAGCACATTGACTGAATGTTCGTTAGTCAGTTATTGTTACATATTTCATTTATTTCATTATTTCCGGTATTAATTTCAGTATTTTTTTAGGAAATTTAATTATATTTAAAAATGCAATTTATTTATTTTATTTATATTAATTTATTATTTTGTATTTTATTAGCTAATTTTATATAGACATTTATATAATATTTTTGAAAATTTATAATAATTTATAATTATATTTAATTTCAAAAAAAAAAAAAAAAAAAAAAAAAATAATATATATATAATATTAATTCTATAAATATATATATTTTTAGGACGCGACGTAATTGCAATATTAGCAGGTTATTTATTTATATACATATATTTATTTACTTAAAAAAAACTAATTTAATATAAATTTAAATTTTCACTTGATCATTAAAAAAATAAATATATTTAAAAATTGATTTTTAAAATTTTATTTACATTTATTTTTATAAAATTGTTTTATTAATCTACTGTTTTTTGAATTTTGTGCGTATTTTCGTATTGTTTTTAGAAAGTTAATTTTAAATATTTCTTTAATTTAAATTAATTTATATATTTATGTTATTTTATTTTATTTTGTTTATTTTAATTTAAATTCAATATGTTTTTTTTAAACATATATAATTTTTTTTGTGTTATTGTTTGTTCATAAATTAATTTTGTATATATTTTTTTTGATATGTTCTAAATGCAGTTATATTAATAATTTAAAAAAATAGTCAGCAAATAATTTTTCTTTTAACTCTGGACTATTTAGAAAATTAGTTAATTAAAAAACTATTTTTCCAAAACATATATAAATTAAATATGCTCTTCATATTTATGGGATTATAAATAATTTTAATAATCTATTAAACAATTAATCTGAATCCATGACATATGTCAAAAGTTTTTAAATGGAAAGACTGGCAACTTTTCCATATTAATATTTTCATACATATAGTTTTGTTTTAAATATATGAAATACTCAAGATCAATCGGCACTGTTTTTAAGAGCAAGAGAAATGTTAATTTCTGTATTCTGCCAAACCATTAAGAGAAATATTGTTGCTGCTATCCGAGGAAGCATTACCTCTTGACTGCAGATTCGACTGAGCCTTGCTCTGCTCTGATCAGCAGAGAGTTGTATATGTGTGGGAAGAGAGCCACTGGCATCGAAGCTAGCAGCCACCCTTTGAGTGTCTTTCTTTGACAGCCAGCTAAGCTTCTTTATTGTTGTTGAGTAATAATTAATATATAATCATAATAATTTGGCAAAATTAGATATGTACATTAATTTTTTTTTAGCTAAAAACCGATAAGCGAATTTTGTTGTAGAATAAGTTGAGCTTAAATGCCTTGGATTATTGTTTAGATCGCCCTAAAGGGAAGCTCTAGAGGCTGCGCTCATTTTAGTCTAATGTTCTCTTATACTTTTTATAGTTTTCTTTCAAGTTGCATCACTTTTGTTGCCTGAATAAATTCATTTAGGGTATTTGCCGTTCCATTTGGTGCCCAATAATCTCTTTACCTTCAAATTGACCTCAATAAATAGTGTTTCACAATTGAGTCACTAAATTGTTGTTATATAGACAAAGTCAGTTCGTAAATCTCTCGATTTATGGCGCTGCTTAGAGCTGAACAGAAAATAATATCAATCAAAAAAAAGAGTTCACATTCCAGAAATGGGAATTTTTGGCTGGGTCTATGTAAGTCACGAGGTAAAAAGGAAATATATTTATAATATATATATAAATTAATATATATATATATAGTTATATATGTGTAGCTGATTTATAATGTGAGTCATTTGCTGTGCGAGCCAATGTGAAATGTCGCTGCACTTTGGGGGCTTCCGAGGCTGAACGCAGCGCACATACTTACAAAAGACGGCAGATAAACGTATATAGATAAAGCCAGTTTAGTATTATGTACATTATATACAAATAGTTTTTGACTTTCTGAACAATCAATAGATCACTTTAGACACTTTCCATGCAGCGTTGATCGGTTCCAATAAAAAGCACTGATATCGAATGGTGCTAGAATTGAAATGAAATGACTTTTTGGGCGTTATCTATGCACCAATCGATCTCAGTTCTTCAATTTGAACTGGTGTGTGGTTAGATATTAGATAAATATGGCACTAAACGGGATCGATCAGCGAGTGATAACGAGGCGAGCGAACGTGTCAGAGACGACTGTTTGGGCCACAGGCGCTGCGGCGCGCTTAAATCTGAGAAACCTGTTACACCTGAGAAGATTTTTACAATAGACCGAGCGTATGCTTGTCGATCAACTCGTATTTCCCTTTGCTGAACGGGTGTCCTCCTTCTCAGTCTGCATGGGCATCTGTGTGTGTGTGTGTGTGCTTGCATACCCTACATAGGGCACAAACACTTACCATGTAATGTATACCCATAAGCCCAACTTTTGCCAGTCCATGGATGGATCGCATCCATCATGCGTCTAGGCCCCGAAAGCTTAACATTTGTTGCTCTTCTTTCTCCTCTTCTTCTTCTTCTTCTCTTTCTTTTAGCTTAGTTTAGTTGGCTTTGCTTTGGTAATTTAATTCAAGCGTACCTCAGCGTATGTTTCTCTAAAAATAATTAGAATTGTCTCGGTCTCAGTTTCAAATGCGGATCCCATCTAACTCGACTCGACTCGACGCGACGCGACGCGACCCACAAGCACAAGCAGGAAGCCACTCACCGCAGTCACCGCTGTGCATCAAGGTGCACAATTATTTGCAAGCTAACAGTACATGTCATATGAAGATGTATATAGATATATAACTCAACAATTTCTTTTCTATATATATGTATGTATATAAATCTGTGTGCTGCTGCTGACATCTGTTTGTTTTGTGTCTTAATTGTGCATATATCGCTTACCTATCAAACTGTTATTCAATGCTAGCAGCTATTGTGTGCCAAGCAGGCCTATTAATACCCTTTAAGTGTGCTTGATAAGAGAATGTGAAGTGGATGCATATATATATATATATATAAAAAAAAAATATATAATAGTATTATTACATTTACAATCATAAAGATAATCTTGTTGATAGCTGAGATTCATAGTAATTATAATGGATTTCTATTTATAGATAGGACGAATTGATTACACTTATAATATTTATATACAAGAGAGTTAATATATAAAGTTTAGCAATAGTAATTATAAATATCTATATTTATATGGCCAACCCTCTATAATATGCATAATTAAATATATTTTCATAAATTAAAATGATTTCCTTTGTGCCCTTCAAACCAATTCGATATCAAAAATGAAAACAAGAATGCATTAAACAATAAAAAAGAATAGTTTTACATAAAAACAAATTCAACATATAATAAATAAATAAATAAATAAATAAAAAAAATAATAAATATTTAAATAACTAAATAAATAAATAAAAAATAAATATTTAAAAATAAATAAATAAATATATAATTAAATAAATAAATTGATAAAAAATGAATAAACAAATAAAAAACTAAATAAATCAATAAATAAATAAATAAAAAAATAAATAAATATTTAAATAACTAAATAAATAAAAAAAAAATTATTTAAAAAATAAATAAATAAATATATAATTAAATAAATAAATTGATCAAAAATGAATAAACAAATAAAAAACTAAATAAATCAATAAATAAATAAATAAATATAAAAAAATAAATTAATTATTTAATAAATAAAAAAATATATATAAAATATATATAACAGATAAAAAATATATAACAAAATAAATAAATAACTAAATAAATAAATAAATGTATTTATTTATTATATTATATGTATGTATATATAGATGAGCACAACAGCTTAAAAAAATAATCATATGACAGCCGCTTCAGTCATCATAATATTGCCTAAATATAATTTCCATATTCATTCTAAAATAAATTCAAAATACATAAAAAAAAATTCAAAAGAGTTTCTTGATTCTCTTTAAAAACTCTAGATTCATAACAACATTCAACTAAAATGCTCAATTGCCTCTTGAGCTTAAGTTGCAGCAACCTGTGGAAGGAGCAACTTGTATGGCTCGACGCATCGCAACGTCAGTCTTCAGACTTCAGCCAGTTGCAATATTTTATTTATTTCTTATCATAATATTGCCCAACATATATAAAAATTCTTCGTTCATATTAATTTCTGAAATTATTCAAGCCTTTTTTTTATTTTCTACATGAAATAAAAGCCGCCGAAATGTTAAAAGTGCTGCAGCCTTGTGATTACTAAAATTCATTATAAATTTAGCACATTCCGCGCGACACTGCATATCAATTGATGAGCAAAAGATCAATCAAAGCAAGCAATTGCTACTTGCAAGCCAATTGACAATCAAAAACTGTCGTTGGCATATAAATAGCAATTTGAAGGATTTAACAACTATTGTGAATATATGACAGTTTGATAATAAGGAAATTCACAAGCGAGAAATATCGTTTCAGAAAACTAGTTAATTCAAAGGGAAGCTAAAATGCTTAAGCAGACCCCGTCGAGTGCGTAAATAATTAAAAAAGTATGCTATAAAATAATTATATTTAATAACTTTAATAAATAATAAACAAAAATAGTATTTGTTTGCATACTTTTGGTCAATTTGAAGAGGGCTGTTTAAAATTTTGTATATATATTTTTATATGTATGTATATAAAATATAGCAAAACTATATATAATTATTTCTTTTATTATTTATTTTTTTTTATAGAAAATATTTAAAATAAATTTTGCTTATATTTTACATATAAAAAACCTTTTAAACATTTGATATAAAATATATTAATTAATAATTAAACTATTTTATGCTTTATATATTTATATTATAGTTAAAACATAAAAAAATGTTAAAAAAAAAAAAAAAAAGGTTGAATAAAAACTAAGATAATCTTAAATAAAAAATATATATAAAATAAAATTATTTTATTTACATATAAATAAAATGGATTTTATTTTATAAAATAACATGATTTTATGTATACAAACATACAAAATAAATTTATTTAATATTATATATACCTAAATTAAAACAGAAAAAAGTATACTATATATATAATATAAAATTATTTTATATAAAAAAAATGTGTTAAATAAAAATAAAACGGTTTAATATTTTATTTTATTTTATTTTATTTTAATATTTTGATATTTTGTATATATTATATGTACATGATATACTTTTTGTGTCTTAAATAAAGGTATTTAAAATTTTATATATAAAAAAAGATTATTTGTTATGTAAAATAAATTTGTTAAATATTTTTTATATAGAAAAAAATTTTTATTTAATAAATAAATTTTTATATTTGATGTGCATAAAAAAATAGTTTTATTTAACAAAAAAATTTACATAAAATAAAAACTATTCCATATGCATATATGCATATCAAATATGGAATTCACATATTCGAGTTAATTTATAAACAATAAACAATCTAAATTTGTAATCAGATAAGTCCATTAGACACAAGCTGGCTGAGAGTACTTGTCCCGCATCGATGTAATAATTCAGTTCACATAATAAGTGTGTGTAAGACCAGTTAAGTGCGCCCGAGTGCTTATCTGTGCCGAGATTGCCATCGGCGCTTTGAACAATGGGAGTTAATGGCTAAAAAATTGTTAAACAATTGCCAAATGAATGAACCATTGAGTGTGTGATATCAGCAAGGGCGAGAGACTGTGAGAGAGAGAGAGATAGTTGCCTTATCAGCAGAGGAAGAATGGAAATTAACAACTCGAAAAGTTGTGAGTGTCGGCATTTCGCGAATATTGAGTATGGCTCCGAGTTGGAGAAGTTCTTATTTTTCCTGCTGCGATAGTTATAGTTGATAAGAGTTTGGCGTATCCCGCGACAAGTGCGTAATTACACACACGATGCATGCGGAGGGCCCAAGCGCCTCTGATAAGGGGCCAAAAGAGAACTAATCAAGAGGTAAATACGTTTATTGGTATTATCAAGACGATAGACTACTGATTTGATATACTATATGGGCACCATTGTTGCCCAATTTTTGCTTTCCACTTCCATAAATGCCACTGAGCCAGCTCGAGCGACAATTAGTTGCGCTCGAAGTTCACCCGAAGAAATGTGCAAAATCAAGAAAGAAATTGGTAAATAAATTATTTAAAAAATTCCAAAAATTCCCCTAAACTCAAATTCAAATTTAAATTCCCACGACTTTCCTCAGCCTCAATTGCTTTGCTCTTGCTGCTTTGCGCTCAGAGCTCGCTCGCGCAATGGTCGAATATCTGTGCCGATGAGGCGGACGGCACGCGTCTGCCTTTGCCCCTGGATTGCGCGAGGTTTGCTGTGTGCGAGGAGCGCGAGGTCGCCCAGATACGCCGCTGTCCACGTGGCCTGCACTTCAACTCGGAGCTGGGCGAATGCGACTTCCAGTGGCGCGCCGACTGCACTGGCCTCCTGCTCTTCGGCAAGGCTATCGTCGATGATGAGTGCGTGTGCACCTGCTGTGCCGAGGAGTGTCCCGATGATAAGCCGGTGGTTACACCGACTACGCCCTGTCCGCCGGAGGAGCAGACCACAGCGAAGCCTGGTGGCTCTACGAGCAGCCCCGGCGTCACGGAGCCTTCGCCCGTGGACAAGACAACGAAGCCCACTAGCCCCACCGGCCCCACCGGCAGCCCGGACACAGACGTCACGGGCACGGAGCCCGTTGAGGTGACCACCGCTGACAGCACCTTCAATACGGATCCCGCTCCAGTCATACCCACCGACAGTCCCTCGGACGGTGGCGATGTGCCTTCCTACTGCAGCGACGAGCGCGATTATTGCATTGACAAGCTGGATGGAACCCTGCTGGAGCTGCCGGGTGTCTGCTCGAAGTTCATTCAATGCAACCACGGCTGCTGCACGGAGCAGACCTGCCCCAGTGGCCTGTACTTCGATGCCTCGCGGGATGCGTGCAATTACCCGTGGGAGGTGAAGTGCACGCCGTCGAGCACGGACGACAATGATGGCGAGATTGTGGGTCCTTCGGGCACCACTTGCAGTGACCAGGGCGTCTGCGCCGGCCAGCGAGACGGCCGAATGTTCGCCGACCCGGAGACGAATGGCTACTTCGTCTGCCAGTGCCAGTGCCCGATCGCCATGCCCTGCGACAAGAACACCAAGTTCAATCAGACGGCTCAGGTCTGCGACTGGGACAGGACACCGGGCACAGGCGGCGACACCGGCAGCGGCACCAGCAGCGTTATTTGCCCCGACGGCCTCGTCTACAATGCCACCTCCGACCAGTGCGACTATGCGCCTGGCTACGTGCCGGAGGTCGTCTGCCCGAACTCGGAGACGATTTGCCAGGGCCAGGAGGAGGGCACACTCTTCCCGATAGATGGCGTTTGCAACATGTTCTACAAGTGCAACTTCAACTGCGCCATCGAGCAGCACTGCCCCAACAACCTGCTCTACGACGCCAACACCGAGCTCTGCGACTATCCACAGAATGTTGAATGCCCATGGCCGCACACGCCACCGACCGGCCCCGATGCCGGACCCTCGGGCATATCCTGTGAGAGCAACGGTCGTTGCCTGGGTGCACGCGAAGGCATCCTCTTCCCATCCCTGACCAGCTGCAGCGGCTACGTGGTCTGCCAGTGCGAGTGCGAGGTGCCCCTGGAGTGCCCCAAAGGCCTGTACTGGGATCAAGCATTGAAGACTTGCAATTATTCCTACAACGTTGAGTGTTCTCTTTAATTGAGTACATTCAAATTAATAAACGAAAAATTGAAAAACTTTGACCTGCTTTGGGCTCTTTTACTTTGAAACGTGGTTTGAGCTTCGAACTCTAGAGTTTAATCCATTTAGCTATGCTCGCCTCTCCGCTACAACCTGCTCAGGCAGGGCTATTGTATTTGTAAAGAAATATTCAATATTTATTTATTAAATATTTATTTATATTTAAGAAATATTCAATATTTATTTATAAAGAAATAATAAATCTTTATTTATAATATTCGAGAAAAAACCTATTTATTTTATATGTAAATATTATTAATTAAAGTTAATTTTCTACTATTTTATAATATTTATTTATTGTATTTTTAATACTGTTCATTTTGTAAGTAAATTTGATTTATAAAATTATATGTGTGTTTATTTGATTAGTAAATATTTAATATTTATTTATTTTATTTTAAATATTATATTTATTTGTTAAAGTAATTTAATTTTTAAAATTATGTTTGTATTTATTTGGTGAGTAAATATTTAATATTTATCTTTATTTTGATTATTTATTATTTATTTTTATTATTATTATTTTAATTTATTTATTGTATTTTTAGTTTTGTATTTATTATATACTTACACAATTTTCTTAAATATTTCTAAAATTTATATTGAGTATAAGTTTATAATGCTGATAAAGATCATTTTCTCTTGCTCGTGTTGCTTGCTTTAAATCGGTTGAACTTGTTTGAGCTGTTATTAGCTGGCAGCTTCGAACTTTAGAGCTCAGTCCATTTAGCTTTGCTCGCCTCTCCGCTCACCCACTCAATATGTTAAGCAATCACAACCTCCTCCAACAACCTTTGCCTGCTCAGGCAGGGCACTTGAGTTCGCACTGAGTTCGAGTCGGTTTGATCCCTAAATGCAGCGAGCCTGCTACAGCCTTTAGTCAGTCGCATTTCAGACTCTCAGCTGTGGTAAGTTGTTAAATTTATTTTGCTACAAAATTTACATTTAAATATTATATTTATTTTTCCAGTGTATATTTACTTTTTTTTATTTTGTTTAAAATATTATATTTATTTGTTGATTTAGTATGATTTAGTATTTTATGACTTATTAAATTATATTCGTATTTATTTTATAAAATATTTAATATTTATTTCTCATATTTGAAAAAAATGATATATTATTTATTAAAATTTATTTGTTATTTTATATTCAATTTATATATTGTCTATTAAATGTTGTATTTATTTTGCCAGTAAATTTTATTTATTAAGTTATATTTGTATTTATTTTGTGTTTAAATAATTCATATCTATTTCCTTTATTTTAATTGTTGTATTTATCATCCCTTATAAAACAAATACAAATATAGTTTACAAATAATAGATAAAGTAAATATTAAATATTTAATAAATTATATTTCATTATTTTATTATATTTATTTATTATTTATTTTTATTTATTTATTAAATTTCGTGTTTTATTATATTGATATATTTTATTAGTCAATATTCAATATAAAATTATACGCGTACTTATTTTTTTAAATAATATATAAGTATTTATTTATTGTGCTTTAAATATTGTATTTATTTATTAAGAAAATATTAAATACTTATAAAAATATATTTATTTATTTTATAAGTAAATATTTAATGTTATATTATATTTGCTTTAATATTTAACAAAATTTATAATAAGCATTATTATGATTGTAATGTTGATAATCATAATTTTCACTTGCTTGCGTTGTTTGCTTAAAGTCTATTGAAGATGTTTGAGCAGGTATTATCTGGCAGCTTCGAACTCTTCAGCTTAATCTTGTTGCGCCTGCGTGCTTTACACTCATACACTCATACACTCAACTCAAGCCAATATACTCCTTTGCAACTGATGCCTGCTTAGTCAAGGCTCTTGAGTTGCAACGCAGTTTGAAAGGGTTCGCTGCTCTATAAAAAGGCGCGTCTGTTGCAGCGCCCAATCAGTTGCATAGCAGAACTTCAGCTGGGCAGTCGCTGTGCATTGTAGAGGGCTGCGGTAAGTGCTAAAATTGATTTGTGTGATCGTTTATGTATATATAATTTTTTTCATATTTTTATTTATTATATAATTTGTTAAATATATATTTTTGCATATATAATTTTTATACATATTATTTGTATACAATTTTTTTTATATATATTCTTTTAGTCATATTTTATTTGTATATTTTTAAAAATATGTTATGTAATTTATAATAAGAAGTCTAAGACAGATAATGATTATTTTGATTAATAAGTTAATTTTGAATTTATTGATAATAAGGATAACGACAATGATCTTTCATATCTCTTAGGCTGTCAAGGAAACTGGTGGGCTTCCTTCTGTGTACTCCAGCTGAGCACTTTCATCCGTGTTCCAGCCTCATGCATTATGGTATGGTAATTATTTATATATAATATTTTTGTTGATATGCGCTTTCTGACTAGTCTCTCACCTGCTTGACCCACCTTTTCAAGCACCAACTCAGATTGTTTCGCCAGACGGCAACAAGTCAAAGACATATATTCCTATCTCAGCTGAGTCGAAATAATTCTGACAAATTGTAAATAATTAATTTGGAAAAGATCCAAAGGTCTTATCAGTCATTAAAAAAGATTAATAATGTCGAGATAAGAGCTTTATGGCTTGCCCACTAGAGATTTTCAATCATCGTCTTAGCTTTTATATACATACAGATTATGATTAAGTTCTTTGTGATGACTGGCCCAGGGAGTCGACAGGGGAAAAGGGGTTTGTTTACCGGGAAGCAATTAAATGAATAAAGCCATAAATTTTCCACAACAAATGGGAATTTCCAAATTCGATTTCTTAATTAAAATAATTTACAACATATCAGATGGAGTCTTGTAACATGTTAGATATTGTCAGTCGTGTAATATATTATCAGGCACCATTATCGGACGAGAACAAATCATAATTTTGATAGGCGAATAATATAAAAGGTGAGGAGAATACACAGGTGTTTAGTAAACACTCGTGCTTCAAGCCAATTACAGCCTCAAATGTACTTCGAACGCTTACAGAGCCAACATTACGGTGTGAATACTGAAAGTGCAAAAAGTTTTGAAAAGATTTTGAAGAGTTTTAATTTGTCATGCAGTGCTCCTACTGGGCCTTCTACTATGGCACTCAATCGCATCGCTGGCTAGAAACTGCTGCATAGACGGCGAAACACAGGAAGATCCCAACGATGGCCTCAGCTACTATGTCTGCTGCGGTGGAACTTTGGTTCATAAGACTTGCGACAGCGGCAGCTATTGGAATTCCACTCTTCAGTCATGTCAACTGAGCAACGAGCAGCAAAAATGTAAGGATAACGAAATACAAGTCGATCCACAGGACTGCGCTGCCTACTTCCTGTGTGTGAAGGGAGAATTTGTGAGTCAGAAATGTGCTCGTGGCACTTACTTTGACACAGCAATCCAGGCGTGTGTGGGAGATAGCAAAGGTTATTGCTCGACGACAGCTCGAAGCGCCTAAAATTGGAATTGAAGAAGAAGCTCATGTTTGTATTACTACCATATAACTGAAGTATTCAAACTTTAACGCCGACTGGAGCTTTCGATACATAGAAAAAAAAACTTCTCAGGAATAAACTATATTTATTTCTTAATTTATATATTTTAATAAATATTTTTATTATTTTTTTTAAATCTACTATCATAATAAAATAAATTAAATTATTAATTAAAGCTACCTTGTCTTCTCTCCCTAGAGTATGCTATACTACATATATATATATATGTATATAATATATAGATCGATGTCGATTTCATCTCGTTTGCCTGTTGAAAACGTTGGCTGAGTTTACACTGTGACTTCTAGGTCAAACAGATATGTATCTCGGTATCTTGCCGGTGTATCAATTTCTACTTTCTTTTCAACATTTTAATATTTGTTGATAAGAAATCATTGTTGTGTTCGAATATATGCTTGATATGATCAGTAGCACAGGTTTCACTTTATCTGTTGGCAACTGCATCCGTCTTTCAGCAGAAACATTTAATTATTTTAATTGACGGAAAATATAAAAGCTGAGACATGGACCACAAATTGTCAGTAGACGAATTCTCTACCTAGGTAAAAGTCGTCCAACTAGCGGAGTGCAAAAATGGCTCACAATAGAAACTTTGGTAAGATATCAATTTTGTTGCTCTCCCCACACTATATCAAGTCTTTTGTCTGACTCCTCTGTCCATTTGCAGCGTATCTCATCTTCATTGCCCTAGTCGTGGTAGCTCTGGCCGATGATGATTGCTGCGAAGTCGGCGATACCAAGCCCTACGAAAGCGATTGCACCCAGTACTACGCCTGCTGCACTGGAAAGTTCGTTCTGAAGTCGTGCCCCGCCGGAGAGTACTGGAACCCAAAGACTCAAAAGTGTGAGACAGACAATGGTATATGCGTCACTGTACCACCCTGCACATGCACAGAAGGAGATACCAAGGAAGACGAGTCCGACTGTACCAAGTACCAAGTCTGCAAGAATGGAGAGTATGTCTCAGCTTCCTGCGACACTGGTGACTACTGGAACGCAAAGACCAGCAAATGCGAAAAGGATAATGGCCAATGCGTGACTGAAGCTCCCTGCACATGCACCGAAGGAGACACCAAGAAAGACGAGTCCGACTGTACCAAGTACCAAGTCTGCAAGAATGGAGAATATGTCTCGGCTTCCTGTAAGACTGGCTACTACTGGAACGCGAATAACAACCAATGCGAGAAGGATAATGGCGAATGCGTTACCCCCAAGCCTGGTACATGCACCGAAGGAGATACCAAGAAAGACGAGTCCGACTGTACCAAGTACCAAGTCTGCAAGAATGGAGAATATGTCTCGGCTTCCTGTAAGACTGGCTACTACTGGAACGCGAATAACAACCAATGCGAGAAGGATAATGGCGAATGCGTTACCCCCAAGCCTGGTACATGCACCGAAGGAGACACCAAGAAAGACGAGTCCGACTGTACCAAGTACCAAGTCTGCAAGAATGGAGAATATGTCTCGGCTTCCTGTAAGACTGGCTACTACTGGAACGCGAATAACAACCAATGCGAGAAGGATAATGGCGAATGCGTTACCCCCAAGCCTGGTACATGCACCGAAGGAGACACCAAGAAAGACGAGTCCGACTGTACCAAGTACCAAGTCTGCAAGAATGGAGAATATGTCTCGGCTTCCTGTAAGACTGGCTACTACTGGAACGCGAATAACAACCAATGCGAGAAGGATAATGGCGAATGCGTTACCCCCAAGCCTGGTACATGCACCGAAGGAGATACCAAGAAAGACGAGTCCGACTGTACCAAGTACCAAGTCTGCAAGAATGGAGAATATGTCTCGGCTTCCTGTAAGACTGGCTACTACTGGAACGCGAATAACAACCAATGCGAGAAGGATAATGGCGAATGCAATCAAAAGGAGAAATCGGCTTTGTTACGACCCGAATAACCAAAAAAAGAAAAGGAATCCCAAGCCTGGTACATGCACCGAAGGAGATACCAAGAAAGACGAGTCCGACTGTACCAAGTACCAAGTCTGCAAGAATGGAGAATATGTCTCGGCTTCCTGTAAGACTGGCTACTACTGGAACGCGAATAACAACCAATGCGAGAAGGATAATGGCGAATGCGTTACCCCCAAGCCTGGTACATGCACCGAAGGAGACACCAAGAAAGACGAGTCCGACTGTACCAAGTACCAAGTCTGCAAGAATGGAGTCTTTGTTCCGGCTTCCTGCGTGAAGGGTTACTACTGGAATGCAAATACCAACAAATGCGAGAAGGACAATGGCCAGTGCGTTCCTATAACGTGTAAGGATGGGGAGCTTTCTGAGGATTCATCTGACTGCGCTGGTTACTATGAATGTGTGGATAATTCGCTGGTCAAGAGGAAGTGCCCAAGCTTGAGCTATTTCGATGTGCAGGTGGGAGCTTGCGTTATCGACAGTGACGGTGTTTGCGTTCCCAAGGTCTGCGATCCCGAATGCTGCGATGTGCCCAACAATTGGATGGGACCCGTCGACAAGAACTGCTCCGCATTCATTCACTGCCTCTATGGCCACGCCATCCAGCAGGGCTGCCCCAACAATCTGCAGTTCAACAACGAAACCAAGCAGTGCGACTACCCCGATGTTGTCCAGTGCGATGATGGCAGCCCACCGCCAAGCGGACCCACAGCCGGCCCCTCGGGCACCTTCTGCGAGAGCAAGGGTCGCTGCGTCGGCCAACGCGATGGCACCATGTTCGCTGATGCCAAGAATGCCTGCAGCGGTGCCTACATCGTGTGCCAATGTGAGTGCGAGGTTGACTTCACCTGCGGTCCCGGCCTAGTTTTCAACGAGAAGATTCGCACGTGCGACTGGCCGCAAAATTCCAACTGCTAAATTTATAAATAAACGTATTTAAAGCTGCATTAACATAAGTCAGTAGTTTGCGAAATCGGAGAGTTGGGTATACCAAAGGAGCTATTCTTAATATTGTTTCCTTGAGCTATCCTCGATATAGCTTCCTTGATATTGGAGTTATTTCGAAAGCTGTAGTTATATTATATTCGCTTTATCTGTTGCCAAAGAAAGACTTCCTATCTAGCCTAGTTCTAAAGGAAACATGTTAGGATATGCAATATTTCCTAATGGGATGAGGCGGACAGGGTACATATCTAGATCGCATATTCTATAGCTACGCAATTCAGGTACAGACGGATAGCCTGAGTAATAGCAAGACGAACATTCCTGAGAACCAATATACCCTTTTCACTGCGAGAAAGAGCAACAAATTAATTCTACGCGCAAACTGTATAGAAATTGAGCTAGGATCTTTCAAGAGGTTAACCTAAAATCCTTCTCCTTCAGAGAACGACTAAAACAAGTCTGGGATATTAAAATTGCATCGGGTATAAGTATATATATATTTAGAAGTATTTATGCTTTTGGCTTTCTCTTATTTAATTGTTTTGCCTTCATTTTCTTAGTTGGCTTTTTGTCCATATTACATTGAGCGATCTTGGGGTAGTCGCAGCGCTTGGCTTCCGAATTGAAATGCAAACCTTGGGGACAGTCCATGACGAGGAACATCATGTTGCTGCAGAGCAGGAATTTACTGCAATCGTCTTTGTGGGGAACCAGAGCATCTTGCTTCTCATCGGAACAGAAGCCCGCCGTAATGGCGGGACTGGACTTGGGTTCTTCTGGGATAATGGAGCACTTGGCCAGCGAAGCTTTCATGCAGATCTTGCGAGTCGTGCTAAACTGTTGTCGACCTGGACAGCTGCGTAGATGAGGCTTTTTTGATTTGCAAATGAAGTATTCAGTGCAGGATCCTGTTTTGGGCAGGACGACGCCATTCCTTTTGCCTAAGCAGATATCCTGAAGGGGGTCCTTGGGCGGTTTGGTTGGTCGCTTCGATGGTTTCGTAACGACAGGCGGCTCCTCGATTTCATCACTGTCCAGTTCGAATTGATCTTCCTCGGAGGAGTCCATGTCCGATTCATCTTCGTCATCGGCTGAAGTTTCGTAGGGACAAATCACATTGTCCGCATCGTCGCAATGCAAGGTGAGAGGATTAAATCGACTGTCCTCATCACAGGATCCAGGTACAGCTTTGCCATCATTGCAAATATAATATCCGCGGCATTTGCCAAACATGGGCATCAGAATGCCATTTTTCCCCTTGCAAATAGAGGCTTTGAACTCGGGAGTATCCTGTAAGGTGAGGTTTTATTTACTGATATAGATAGTCTTGCTTTTCATATATAATACCTTAAGTTGGGCGAAGGCTGTCTGAGTTATAATCACAATTATCCAAAGTGTCACCAGATACTTCATGACTCCGGTCATGATCAAATTCCCGTATAAACTGTGTGAACTCGCCACCGAGTCGTGTTTTATATAGACGGAATGATGAATGAATATGTAGTGCCAATATGTAAATTGAACAGCGCGATAATATTATCGGCACCGCTTGCCATGTGATAGCTACGCGAGTCACTTTCTTGCCTATCAAAAGTACGCAGAATTGATTAAATCGCACATTTGCGACAAATGTAAAAACTTGTTTCCAGATGGTAAACAGTATAGCTCTCAGCCTCATATGTAATGCAAAAATATATAATGAAAGCAATAAAGAAAATAAATGGGATATTTTGGAACTGGAAATATATATTATATATGAAGATATGTAGAATTCGTAAATTGATGTTAAGAACCTAGCCTTGAAAACGACCAAATCATTGACCCTAACTGTATTTCATGCTTCCACAATGACTGCCGTTATAAGATTTTTAAATGCTCCAAAAAGTATGCTATAATATATTTTTAAAAGAGCCAGAGAGTATAGTGGGAATTATATAATTGGCGCCTATGCGAGCTGCTAGAGAAGCGCATTAAAGAAATATTTCTACTTTCAAATTAATTTCTTTTAGCTTTGGGAGCATATAGAAATTATAGTACGAGGCCAAAATATCTGCCAAATTATCTCAGTTAATATTTTGGTTGTTTATTTATTTTCTTCAGTGAATTATCGAAAATTTTAAAAATATATATAGATTAAAATATAGCTATGAAGCACATGTTCATTCGCCTGCTGTGCCCTTGACCAGAATCTTATTTCATTTTTAATTAATACTACGAATTTAAATGAAATTCTTCTTAAATCTTATCCGTGCGTATTCCATTATCACTAAAGTGGTTTATATCTCGCCATGATTAATGACTGTTTATCAGTTTCCTTAGGAGCCAAAAAAATATATTTCTCAAATAATATTAGTCACTTTAGTTGCTTTCAAGCTGCGAAACTATAAACAATAAATATTTGTTAAAGAAATAAACACGGAGAATATAGAAAACGGAAGTGTGTGCATATAAGACTAATAATAATAAATAATAAATAATAATAAAAAATATAAATAAATAAATAAATAACAAAATGAAAGGTAAATAAATTATTTATCAATGTGATATAGTAGCTAAGAAATACTTTGTGAAATACTTTCTTTAATTAATTTAAAATTTTAAAATTTATTTCAATTTAATTATATAATAAGTTGGGCTAATTTAAAATTTAATAATATGTATTTAAATATATTATAAAATTGCAATTAGTTTGGTATCAGGTTTTTTTTTATATATACAATACTATGTCTAATCGGTTAATGCATTTCTATTTTAAGTATTGCTTGATGAAATAGCATTTCACATTTCCGAGAGCCTTCAAATGTAGGCGGTTCATGATCAATATTAAATGCTATGTTATAAATAAAAAAAAAAGCGCCACAAGTGAGACGCTAGACGAGAAGATACCATAAATGTAATTTTTTTTTTCAGTAAAGTCAGATCCCAATTATTAAATTGAAAGATATATGCTAGCATTTAGTTATGTTTAATAATTGAACAATTGGTTGCTTGAGCATGTAGTGTGCTAGATCGCTTCAGCTAATAGCTATTATATAGCAAAGCCCCATTGATCTTAACGCACAGGGTATTGCAGATGCACAGAAATAACAGAAATTACGATAAAGATCGTGATATCAATATTTGATAAGGATGGAGCCAGGAATCTACTTTGCTAATGAGGCAGAAGCGCGAAATATTGTATTTTTGGCAAATTTGTGAGTTGTGCAACACGTATATAAGAGTATGGGGACAAAGAGTTACTCTCAGTACCGTCTAGGCTCTGGAAATAATTGAGGCTCCAGCAAACTAACTATCCAACAGCCATGCGTAACTTCTATGGTAAGCAGCCAGAATGCAATACATACGAATATTGTAGCTAACGCACTTCTGGCAATTCGCAGCTTTAACTTTACTGCTCATAGCAGTATCTGCAAGCACTATACTCGGCGCCAGTGTGGATAATCGACACTATGGTCTGAAATTCTGCCAAGGCAAACCCAATGGCTTGCGGGCTCTTGTGCCCGGTAGCTGTTCAAAGTTCATCGAGTGCTATAGAGGCGAATATAAGGAGTACACTTGCCCCAAGTTCTTTGACATTACAGCGGGTATTTGTGTGCAACATAACCCAGGCTGTATTGAAACTGCAGACGTAAGTCGTCAAGTGCCGACAGTCAGGGATACACAGAGTCCCTGCCAGACAACAACTCCTCCATGTGTTACCACTCGCCCGCCGTGCTCTGACAACACTAAGCCCACAACAACTCCTTCTGTTGTTACAACGACCCCGCCGTGCACCAGTGACAAAACAACAACTACTACTACCACTCCGGGCAGCACAACCACTACAACAACGACAACCACACCTACCACAACAACAACAACAACGTCGACAAAAACAACAACAACAACGACGACAACAACAACTACTACAACAACAACGACAACAACTACCACAACAACTACGTGCACCACACCTACCACAACAACAACTACGACAACAACGACAGCCCCAACAACGACGACGACAACAACGACGACGACAACAACAACTACCACAACAACAACTACCACAACAACTACGTGCACCACACCTACCACAACAACAACCACAACAACAACTACGACAACAACGACAACAACGACAACAACAACAACGACAACAACGACAACAACAACATCTACCACAACAACTACGTGCACCACACCTACCACAACAACAACGACGACAACAACTACCACAACAACTACCACAACAACTACGTGCACCACACCTACCACAACAACAACGACGACAACAACTACCACAACAACGACGACAACAACTACCACAACAACTACGTGCACCACACCTACCACAACAACAACCACAACAACAACAACAACAACAACGACAACAACGACAACAACGACAATAACAACAACGACAACAACTACCACAACAACTACGTGCACCACACCCACCACAACAACAACCACAACAACAACAACAACAACAACGACAACAACGACAACAACGACAACGACAACAACAACAACGACAACAACAACATCTACCACAACAACTACGTGCACCACACCTACCACAACAACAACCACAACAACAACTACGACAACAACGACAACAACGACAACAACGACAACAACGACAACAACGACAACAACAACAACGACAACAACAACATCTACCACAACAACTACGTGCACCACACCTACCACAACAACAACCACAACAACAACTACGACAACAACGACAAAAACGACAACAACAACAACGACAACAACTACCACAACAACTACGTGCACCACACCTACCACAACAACAACCACAACAACAACGACGACAACAACAACTACCACAACAACGACGACAACAACTACCACAACAACTACGTGCACCACACCTACCACAACAACAACCACAACAACAACTACGACAACAACTACCACAACAACTACGTGCACCACACCTACCACAACAACAACCACAACAACAACTACCACAACAACTACGTGCACCACAACTACTACAACAACAACGTCAACCTCAACAACGACCACGACAACAACTCCATGCACCACGACAACCACAACAACCACAACCTGCAGCACCACAACCAGCACCACGACAACTACAACAACCACAACCTGCAGTACCACAACCAGCACCACGACAACCACAACAACCACAACCTGCAGTACCACAACCAGCACCACAACAACGACAACCTGCAGCACCACAACCAGCACCACGACAACTACAACAACCACAACCTGCAGCACCACAACTAGCACCACCACAACCACAACAACCACAACCTGCAGCACCACAACCAGCACCACGACAACCACAACAACCACAACCTGCAGCACCACAACCAGCACCACGACAACCACAACAACCACAACCTGCAGCACCACAACCAGCACCACGACAACCACAACAACCACAACCTGCAGCACCACAACCAGCACCACGACAACCACAACAACCACAACCTGCAGCACCACAACCAGCACCACGACAACCACAACAACCACAACCTGCAGCACCACAACCAGCACCACGACAACCACAACAACCACAACCTGCAGCACCACAACCAGCACCACGACAACCACAACAACCACAACCTGCAGCACCACAACCAGCACCACGACAACCACAACAACCACAACCTGCAGCACCACAACCAGCACCACGACAACCAAAACAACCACAACCTGCAGCACCACAACCAGCACCACAACAACTTGCACCACGACAACTTGCTCCACGACAACGACAGCTTGCACTCAGACAACACCGTGTCCAGGTGCAAACTCGAATAAATTCATCTCCGCTCTGAAAGCTAAGCACCCGATTCGTGCCCGTCCCATCCGTCGTCCTCTGAAAGAAGTGGCTCAGGCTTTGCTAGGTCTCTCATCCGTTGACGATCAAATTCAAATCATTTGCGTTGGCAAGCCTGAAGGATTCCTCATGGCCTCCCCCAAGCGCTGCAACGACTACTACATCTGCCGTCACGAACGCGCCCTGAAGGTCAGCTGTGGCGACAGATACTTCAACGGACAGAAGGGCATTTGTGATCTGCCCGAGAATACCGGATGTGTTCAGCACTAGATGAATTCAGGACAAATCTACGAGTAACTCAGAAACGATGGACCCCCACTATAAACTGAAAAATGTAATTCAAATGTAATTTCGATAATAAATTATGCAAGTGCCTAAAAGAGGCAACCTAATACGAGTATAGCAATGTGCATTTAATTTATATTTATATTTTAGTATTAAGTATTATGTATTACGTATTACGTATTATGTGTTATGTATAACGTATTATGAATTATGAATATGCGTTTCATGTATTACGAATTATATTTTATGTAATACGCATTATGTTTCTCGTATAAAGTTTTACGTCTTAAGTAATATATATATATCAAGTTTTACATATTAAGTATTACGTATAACGTAATACCTATTTAATATTACGTATTACGTATTACATATTTCGTACTATTACTATTAAGTTCTATTAAGATACATATTTTGAATTTTGTATTGCGTTTTTCGTTTTATGTATTACGCTTTACGTATTAAGCTTTACGTATTACAGTTTATGTATTAAGTATTTAGTTTTCATAGAATTTCTCACTTTTCAGTTTCTCATGTTATCTTTGTGCTTTTCTCTTTCCAGCTCATAACTGGAGTTCGAGTATAGTTTTCATATCACTAGCTCTCGCTGTTCAATGTGGCCCCACTTGGAATACTAGAGTCAACAGTACCGCAAATATTGATGCAGATTACTGTGAATATTTGCCTAGTGGCTTCTATGAATATCCCTATGACTGCGCTGCATACATCTCCTGTACCGATTCACGAGCAGAGCTCCAATACTGTTCACCCGGTAAACTCTTCAATAAATATCTGCAGATTTGTGATACGCCCGATTCAGTTGACTGTGACGGCATAAAGCCAATCCCAGATCCCGAGTGCCTGAATGTTCCCAGCGGAACTGTGTTTCCCTCGATCGAGCACTGCGATGAGTTCCTGATCTGCATCAATCAACAACTTCTACTGCAGAAATGCCCCGATCACTATCTCTTCAATCCCGCTATACTCATATGCGACGATCCCGATGAGGTGGTGTGCTATAATGATCAGACTACACCACGGACAACCACGCAGACACCAAAGACAACCACAGAAGCATACACGAAATGTGTGGGCCAAGAGGCTGGCACTTCCTTTCCATATGTTGAGGACTGCCAACAGTATATTCTGTGCCTCGGCGACGATCAATACTACAAAGCAAAATGCCCACCAAATGCGTGGTTCGATCCAAAGAAAGGCGACTGCGGCCAAGATGTGTCGAAGACAGCCTGTCAGGAGGTGGAAACAACAACCACCGCAGCAACCACAACGTCAAGTCCAAAGGATCCTTGCGCTGATCAGGAACTAGGCACATCTTTTCCAATAGTTAGCGACTGCAAGAAGTACTTAATGTGTTTGGGTAATGGAGAGTCTGCGATTGTGGATTGCATATATAATGCTTGGTATGATCCTGCGACGGGCGATTGTGGACAGGATGTGTCGCCCACAGCGTGCCAGGAGAGTGTAGCTACAACAAGCACCACAACAGCAGCAACTACTGCAGCAACAACCACTCAAAAGCCAGCGACAACAACGCATCAGCCGGATGCAGAGATCTGTGCCGGACTGCAAAACGGCCAATACGTTAACTATCCAGATAATTGTAGTAAATATATCGTCTGTGCGAAGCCAGTGCCTATAGCATTCCACTGCCCTCTCGGGTATTTCTTCAGTGCGGCACTGCAGCAGTGTGTGGACTGGGCTCACAGCGATTGCGATTCGATTGGCACCACAGTGATGCCACCCACGCCGACGCCAGCTCCTGGCATTTGTATAGATAACGAAGGCAAAACATTCCCATTCACAGAAAATTGTCAATGGTTTATTCGCTGTATAAATGATAATGTCTATATGATGGGCGTGTGCGGCAGCGGCGAGTATTACGATCCGATTAGTGGTGCGTGTGGTGTCGATGTAGCGCCCGATGCCTGTTTGCAGAGCTACGCTACAACCACAACAGCTATGACAACTACTTCAACAGCAACTCCGACAACAACTTCGACAACTTCTCAACCTGATACTTCTGATCCTTGCGCTGGGGTGGAGGAAGGCGTCTTTGTGCCCTATCCCCATGATTGTACTAAGTTTATTCAATGCGATAAGCCCAACCCGCAGATCTTCAATTGCGCTGTAGGTCAAGAGTTTAGCCCCACGCTCAAACGCTGCATGGCTCCCTGGTATGCCAACTGCACGGAGACCTCAACAGTAAAGCCTTTGACTTCGACTACTGCATTACCTATTCGAACTACCACAGAGTCCAATGATATTTGCGCAGGTAAAGCTGAAGGCTCGCTGGTACCTTATCCGTACAATTGCTCCAAATATATTGTATGCCAAGAGCCCATTGCAGTGGGCTACGACTGTCCAGACGAAGAGGAATTCAATCCAATGCTGTTGAGCTGCATGGATGCGCAGTTGGCTAATTGTACTACTTAGGAGAAAGTGAGGATGGACATATTTGGGAAGACTTAAAAAGTAGAAGGATGTGACGAAAGGAGGCTATATATTACATTGCGTTAAGTTATCAGGTGTCAGACTTCGGACTTTTGATGAGCTTGGAAGTTGGAGTAATCAAATAATATATCAGGTTGCATATCTATCAATCTTTACAGTCTAATGAGGCTTGGCTGGCATAAGTATAGGCTGATGATGGATATTTGTCCTTAAAATATTATAAGAAAAATATTTCAATCCTTCAGAATGAATATTACATAATAAATAAAAATAAAAATAATATTTTATAACAAAAATATTTCTATATATCTTAAAGAAGAATAAAGATAATAATAAATTTAAAAAATATATGTGTATTATACCAAAAATAATACTGTCCTTAAGAAGAATAAATATAATAATAATAAATAATAAAAATAAAAAACTAAAAGTTTTTTCTATCTTTAAAATGAATTAATATAATAATAATTAAAAACGATACAAAAATAAAATATTGTAAAAAATATTTCTAGCTTGGAGAAGAATAAATATATTAATAGTATAGACACAAATAAGAAAATTATAAATAATAATTTTTTCATACAAAATAATTTTTATATTTTTCAGCAGAATTTATATAATATTAATAAATACAAATAAAAATTGATTTAAAAAAGCATTCTATCTTTAAGAATTCATATAAATTCATATAAAAAGATTATATATATGTATAGAATAATAAAAATATATGCAACCCCCTGAATACCCTTACCAATTCATTTAAATTAAACCTTTTTCATTGCATCAAAAGTAATTTTTATTGATTATTAATTAAGATTTTCTTTATAAATTGCTTGTCAAGTTTTATCTTTCATTCATTCATCAATTAAGTCAACCTCATTCAAGCTTGATTTGCGTAATACGCGATTTCATAGGTTTGGCACTCGATTTGGGATGAGCCGCAGGACTGGGTGCTGCGATTCCAGTACAAGCCGTTGGCGCAGGAGAGCACCGAAGCCGTTGGTCCGCACTGAATAAACTTGTGACAGTCTCCGGGATATGGGATATATGCCGTTTGGCCAGCCGACGCTAGGCATAGCTTTTGTGGGTCGATGGGTGCGATGTACTCTGGCTGAATCGATGGCTGGATCACGGCCGGTGGAGTTGCAGCTGTTGGCTCAAAGGGTATTTGGGTGTTGAGGAAAGGCGGTAAGGTGGCATATGGCCGGCAGCCGGCCATTTGCGGCAGGTCGCAGCGTTTGTACTGATCGTTCCAGTGATAGTTGTTGGGGCAGCTGAGGATGCGCGTCTCGTAGTAACGGCCGCAATCTCCTGGATAGGCGGCATACTGCGTCTGCTCCGGATAGGGCATGTTGTCGCAACTGGCGTACTGCCTGTAGTCGCAGCGATAGGTCAGCTGGCTCCAGTAGAGATTATCGGGGCACTGATGGGCGTAGGCCAGGCCGTTCACGCAGGCGTAGTATTTGCGGCAGTCGTTTGGATAAGCGAACATCACAGTGTGATTGGGATCGTCGTAGGCCGGACACTGACTCATTTCAATGGGCGGCTCCAGCGAGATGGGCTGAAGATAGAATTATTCGAGAGTTTCTTTGGAGTGGGTTGGAGTGAACTTACCATGCCAATGCCGCCATTGCCATAGCTGGCAGCTGCTAAGGTAGCGCCGAGCAGGCAAATGAAGAGAGTCAAGTTCATTGTTTCGAATGAGAGGATTAACTGTGGAGAATTCTGCTTGAGATATGCTCGTGTCAGCTGAGCCCAGTACTGAATGATCTTTGGGTCTTGCAACTGGCTTTTTATATGATTTCCTTTGGAACTTTATCTCCCTTATAGCACATTGAGTTGTGCTTAAGACAAATATAAATTCCTAAGTCAAGTGCTCTTAATATATTTATATTATTTTTAATCTTTTATTTATTTATATTTATTTATTTCTTTTCAGTTCAATCAACCCCACTTAAGCGGTCAAGCGCTGACCCTACACATAATCCATTTAATCTATATTTTATCTAGATATTATTATTGATTTTAGACTTTAATCTCAAGCGCAGCATTGTTGATCTTAAAATCTTATATAAAGCCTGTTGATAGAGCTACAAACTTCGCATTTTCCAGTTTCCAGAGGCAGCAGTAAGTAAAAGTTGATCAACTTTCCACATTCAAGTCAATCGCTGAGCCTCTTCCTTCACAGTGCTTAAATTCAGGACTTTCTATGCACTCGCTCTCTTATGCAGCTTCAGTTCTGCAGAAATGTTTATTGGCAGCCCAGTATCAGGGATCACTTACCAGCCCTATTCAGCTGACTGCAATCGCTATTATGAGACAAAAACTCTGACTTGCCCCATCAACTCCTACTGGAATGCCCAACTGCAGCGCTGCGACACCAATGAGCTGAACAATTGCTTGAGGTCCTCAAACCAAAATGAGGCAGATTTCAGTGCACTGTGCAGAGGTCAATTGGGCACCTTTGTACCCTATCCCGGAGACTGCTCGCGCTTTATTCAATGCGACTATCTGCCGTTTGTCAAGAGCTGCCCGCCCTACCTATACTGGAACTCCCAGCTGCTGACTTGCGACAAAATATGCGTTTAACCAAGAGAAATTCATTTTGAAATTCATTTAAAATATATAAAGATTGCAATTGATGCCTGAGTTTTTATTTTTATTTTTTATATTTAGTTATATATGTCTAACAGACGCCAGATTTGCAGTTGGAGCTGAGGATATCGAATCCATAGCCATCGGCGCATTTGCCCTCGTAGATTTGATTCCGCACGCACACGTAGAACTTGGAGCAGTCGCTGTGAGCGAAATATTCATTGGCATTTTTTGGGTTCTCGCAGTCCGGCTGCCTGTAGGCTCCGCAGCTGTTGTTGATATCCTTGACACACGATCCGGTTAGTGCATTGTAGGCCTCGCCGTAGCCACAGCTGCGCTTGACCAGCTTCCTGTTGGCACAGCCATAATACTCATCGCAGCTCTCGGCTGCGTAGCTGTTGCGACTGGAGGCGCACAGTTTCTCGGGTGCCGCGCACTTGGCCAGTGCGGGCGAAATGCACTCCTGCTCGGAGCGCGAGAAGTGCTTGCCCTGCGGGCAGCTGACGTAGACGGGCTCCATGTGCGCCAGGCAGATCCAGAAGTGGTTGCAGTCCACGGATGGTATGCGCTCCGATGGATTCAGCTTCTTGCATATCTCCTTGGCAATGTCCTCGTCCTCGGGCTTGCTGACCGTGCAGGCAGCAACGCTGCATTCCTTCTTGACGGCATCGAAGCACTTTTGCACCTGCTCCTCCTTGTCGCAGGTGCGCACCTCGGCCACCTCATAGGCGCAGACAATGAATTTCTCATTGGTATCCGGATGCGGCAGCAAGTCATAGCGAATGCCCGCGCATTGCTGTAAAGGGAATTAATTATTTATATTTTTTGTTCTACTACAAATTCAAGTCTTTCGCTTACATTCTTCAGACTTTGAGCTCCGACTGCAGCAGCAAACAGCAACACGACAACTGCGAGAATTAAGTTTTAAATATTTTATTTTATTTTGTGTCATTTTTAAAATAATTTTTTTCACTTACCAAAAGCTTTCATATTGACTCCGTTCAGACTGAAATTTGGTCTGCCTTTGCTGGCTGTAGTCCGTTGACTTTTATACCCCAAGAGCCAGCAGCAAAATCATCTTTTAATTACCAATTTTGTTGTCTAAAACATTGGTAATTGCCTTGTTATGATATGGTTTAAGTCATTGTGTTATGTACTTTCTTGCTCGCTGCGCTATACATTTGGTGCTTCCCATAATCTAAGTTAATTGATTTTTTATGGCAAGCTTTAACTCATAGACAAAGAGAACTTAAGATTCTCTTCTGTATATTCATATAGTAAGCGGGTATAATTTTAATATATTTATATACTAATTCTAAATAGACATGTAGACATGTAGACATATAGACATATAGACATATAGACATATAGACATATAGACATATAGACATATAGACATATAGACATATAGACATATAGACATATAGACATATAGACATATAGACATATAGACATATAGACATATAGACATATAGACATATAGACATATAGACATATAGACATATAGACATATAGACATATAGACATATAGACATATAGACATATAGACATATAGACATATAGACATATAGACATATAGACATATAGACATATAGACATATAGACATATAGACATATAGACATATAGACATATAGACATATAGACATATAGACATATAGACATATAGACATATATAGACATATAGACATATAGACATATAGACATATAGACATATAGACATATATATAGACATATAGACATATAGACATATAGACATATAGACATATAGACATATAGACATATAGACATATAGACATATAGACATATAGACATATAGACATATAGACATATAGACATATAGACATATAGACATATAGACATATAGACATATAGACATATAGACATATAGACATATAGACATATAGACATATAGACATATAGACATATAGACATATAGACATATAGACATATAGACATATAGACATATAGACATATAGACATATAGACATATAGACATATAGACATATAGACATATAGACATATAGACATATAGACATATAGACATATAGACATATAGACATATAGACATATAGACATATAGACATATAGACATATAGACATATAGACATATAGACATATAGACATATAGACATATAGACATATAGACATATAGACATATAAACATATAGACGTATGACATATACAGACATATAGACATAAATATACTTATATCTATATTGTCTTTACTATTAACGTATCAATATCTCGCCACGCGTTACATATTCCACAACAATATTTTTATACCCGCTGTTATCTATTCGAAATGTGAAGCCCACTCTTATCTCGAACTTGTTGCATTTTACTGTTTGCCACGGTTAAGGTCTGCGATAGTCTTCACAGTCAAGAGCCCTTCCATTTTATATCTGTGCCAGCTCTGATATCAAACAAAAGACTATACCATTTTATGATTCCAAAGCATTTATTAAGCTTAACACGCTTAGCGTGTGAATCACTTTGTCAATAAATAATAATATTAAATTTTGTAATTTCTACAATTCACATTCGTAGTCACATCTCTGAAGTGGCTGATTCCATAGTAGATTCCCTGGACATTTCAGCTGCAGTGGACTATTGTGAACACACTGAATATATTGACTGCAATCGGATTCAACTGGCAGAAATTCAACGCCATCTGAACAATCGTATTCTGGCAATCCATTATCGCAGCGTGACGCATCCCAATTGCATGTGCTCCATCTGGGATCCCAGTAGAGATTGTCGGGACAGGATTTTAATACTCCCACTCCATGCACGCACATGTAGTACTCATTGCACTGAGGCGCTGGCAGGAATGCGACTCCCTCATCACATAGAACAGGTGGCTCGGCTGTGGTTTCGGCTGTGGTTTCGTCATCTTCTGTTGTAGTTGTTGGTGGATCGGTGGTTTCTTCTGTGGGTGGTTCAATGGTTGTTGGCGAAGTCTCTGCATTTGCCGTTGAAGCCGTTTGTGGCTCGCTGACTTCGGGCTCTTCAACTGGTGGCTGAATACTTGAAGGCGGAGCTGCTGATGTGCCAATGGTGACATAGTCATCAATAGGTTGCGCATATGCGATTATCGCTTGGATAAATAGTATTCCAATAATTGTCACTAGTTTAGGATAATTAATTATTATTATTCTCTTCTGTATTTCATATTGACAAAAAATAGTTGTATAGCTGAGCTTACCTTTCATTTTCTATTGTTTGTACGACTTTGTGCCCTGCAGGTTCGTTTAGTTTCGACTGAACTTTTTTTCAACTTTTTGACCTTATATATAGCTGATTTTCCCTTAATCAATCGATTTGCAGTTCATTTAGAGCCCTCTATAAACTGAACTTGATAAGTTATTTGCTTAATGGTGTAACTACATTAATTAGCTAATAGATGATGATTAACGTGGCTGAACTCGCAATATGTTTGAAATTATTATTTAATAATTGTTAGGGGATGAGAGAGTAGCCTTCATGTCTATGTAGATGGAAATATTTGTAAAAACTGATCAATAATACAGTACATCAAAATTTGCTGAAATATTGTGACTAAGCATAAGTTTTCCGCAGAGATCTGAAAATAAATTGATTAGCTTATGGTGTCACTTTCATATATTTTATTTTTTTAATTTTTTTAAGCTTATATATATATTCTGTTTTATTTGTAAGTTTTATTATATATATTTTTTATATTAGGTTGCTTTATTTTTAAACAAATGCAAGTTTTACTACTATTTTGCAGAAATAGTAGTAGATACTTCGCACTCACAGAATTTTATTGCATACTTTCAGGCAGTCTAAAGATAAATTGACCGTTTTCCCAATTTTTAGTGCAAAAGTTGTATAATTATAAAATCATTTAGCTGCTAATAAAATAGAATTTAAAAAATGAAATGAAATTAAATTAAATTCAATTTTTTTCAATTAACTATAATAAAAAATAAAATAAAATAAAATAAAATGAAATAAAATGAAATGAAATTAAATAAAAATTAATTAAATAAAATAAATAAAATTAAATTATAATAAATAAAATGTAATAAACTCAATTAAATAAAATTATATACAATTAAATAAATTTAAATTAAATAAATAAAATAAAATTTTATAAAGTTTTAAATAAAATAAAATTAACTAAAATTAAATTTAATTAAACAAACAACAAAAAAATAAAATTATTTAAAATAAAATTAAATTAAATTAAACAAAATAAAATCAAATCAAACTAAATTAAATTGAATAAATCTTTAACATTGTAATGCCAATTCAACTATCATCAATTTTCTAGAACTCTCACTCCTTGTTTACTTTCTTCAATTGATTATGGGCAATAACAATGTCAATTGCTGATTGAATATGTAAGAGTATGCAAATCAACAAATTGAGATAAGATAATTCCTTAAGTACATTGTAATATGCTAATTAAATACTGATAGGGCAACAGCACTCATAGTTGCACTTCCGAGTGATATAAATATCAAGCGACTAGCTTGCAGCTGCTCTAGTATTCACAGGCTCTGGATCCCAGCACAAAATGAAATGTAAGTTCCCCAAATACTAAAACTTTCATAATTGATATGCATTAAAGTAAAATCCTTTTATTAATTTCAGTGGTCTTCTGTGTGTTGATGTCGATGCAGCTGCTGCTACTGATGAAAACACTGAATGCCGCAACCTGCTTGACACGCACGCCACCAGCTCCGACAACAGTTGCGTCGCCTTGTGTTAACTCGACGTCAACTCTGTCAACACCCACTGGGAGAACAACGACGGAAGCAACGCCCACTGATGATTCCTGCAGCTCAAGTCAAGGAACATCTACTAATGCACCACCAAAGCCAACTGAAGATCCCAATAGCTCCACCCATGAAACGCCTACAGGGTTGCCACCTAAGCCAACGGACGTAACCCCAACTGAAGATCCCAATAGCTCAACCCATGAAACACCAACAGGGTTGCCACCTAATCCAACGGACGTAACCCCAACTGAAGATCCCAATAGCTCAACCCATGAAACACCAACAGGGTTGCCACCTAATCCAACGGACGTAACCCCAACTGAAGATCCCAATAGCTCAACCCATGAAACACCAACAGGGTTGCCACCTAAGCCAACAGACGTAACTCCCACTGAAGATCCAAATAGTTCAACCCATGAGACCCCTACAGGGTTGCCACCTAAGCCAACGGGTGTAACTGAAGATCCCAATAGTTCTACACATGAAACACCAACAGGGCTGCCACCTGAGCCAACGGGTATTACTGAAGATCCCAATAGTTCTACACATGAAACACCTACAGGGTTGCCACCTAAGCCAACGGGTGTAACTGAAGATCCCAATAGTTCTACACATGAAACACCAACAGGGCTGCCACCTGAGCCAACGGACGTAACCCCAACTGAAGATCCCAATAGCTCCACCCATGAAACGCCTACAGGGTTGCCACCTAAGCCAACGGACGTAAGTCCAACTGAAGATCCCAACAGCTCAAGCCCCTCACCGTCTACAGGGTTGCCAAAGACAACGACGGACACAGCCCCCACTAGAGATCCGGAGACTTCTACACAGGTCACGTCTTCAGGGTTGCCATCGAGTCCATCGGATGTTTCAACAACAACCGAGCATACTGAATCCAAAGGAACTACCCTCTCAACGTCAACCACCAAGGCCGCAGTGGATGTTGATTCCATGTGCTTAAATCATCCAGGGATGGAGCTACTGCCGTATCCGTATGACTGTCATAAGTTCGTGCATTGCGATGGCGATCGTGGCTACATTAAAGTCTGTCCGTCCGATCTCTACTGGGACTCGACAACTAAAACGTGTGAAGCTGCTTGCGCTTAGACATGAATAAGCCATACAAAATGTGCAAAGAATTACAGAGCTTAAAGCTTGAACTTTTCTGAACAATGTTTTGAATATTCTGGGTGCACTTCATTCATAAGCAATTAAGAATCGGCGAATTGATACTTTGGGGTGTGGCTGAGCAGACGCTGTGTCTTCCCGGAATTCATGCCAAAAGTCTTGAACTCAATTAAAAAATATGTTGAACACAAACTACAAACAAACGCTGATAAGTGCGATCGATCGATGCTGATAAGCGGAAATCAATGTTAACTGCGATCGCTTAATACGTATATAAGGGCACCGAAATTTCGGTAATTGTGCGGAGTACAATCATAACAATAGTCGTGGAATATCAGTGAAACGCAATGAAAGGTCAGCGAAAGGATGGAGAGTTGTGGACTTGAACTAATTGTCTTTTTTGTCCCAAACAGTTACTCTGCTTACTGTGGTTACGTTGACCGCAGTGGCATCTATCGTCGGTGCCGCCGATCCTGAATGCGTCTACCGCAAGCTACGTGGCTTGACGCCACACTGGCCGAATCCTACCAGCTGCGCCAGCTACTACCGCTGCTCCAGCAAGAACATAGTGCGCTCCATGAAATGCCCCGCCGGCAAGGAGTACAATCCGAAGACTGGCAAATGCTCGGCAGCAAGACGAGGCCTCTGCAAACTGAGCCTGGCTGCCCCGCTTGCTGGCGTAAGTTCCCAAGACTCGGTTTGTTGCTACTCATTGACTTTACTATCCTTTTCTTGCAGACCGCAAATATTTGCTCCAGTGAAGTCAACGGCGCCTACTTGCCGAAGGCTGGCTACTGCTCGGAGTTCTACATCTGCGATGAGCAGCTGGCATACGCCCAGAGCTGTGATTCCGGCAGCTACTTCGATATTACGACCAATGCCTGCATTCCCGACTCGGAGTCAGCGTGCTGGCAGAACCAGTGCCTGACGAAGGAGAACGGCGTGTCCTTCCCAAGCAGCACGCTCTGTGCCAGCTACTACGTCTGCCAGAATAAGGTGGCCACCGTGCAGACCTGCAACAGTGGCTTCTACTATAATGTCAACTCGTTGTCATGCGTGGCTGACGAGAATAACGCCAACTGCTGGGAGAACTTCTGCATCGGCAAACCCGACGGCTCGATGGTGGGCGACAATGATGACTGCGGCGTCTTCTACATCTGCTCCCAGCAGAAGGCAACCCGCCAGCTGTGCCCCACTGGCAGCTACTTCAGCGAGAGCGGCCTGCACTGCATACCCGGCACCTGCCCCGACAAGGACTGCACCACGACGCCAGCCACTGAATGCGTGGACGGTGAAAAGACTGCCGATAAGGAGTACTGCTACAAGTACAACGAATGCCAGGATGGCAGCTGGGTCTCAAAGAGCTGCGTCAGTGGAAGCTTCTTCGATACAACTCTGCTGACCTGTGTCATTGACGAGGATAATGAATGTCCTCAGTGCTCAACAGGCCAGGACTGTGCCGATGGCACCCCCAACGGAGAGACGGTGCTCGACCCCGAGAATTGTCGCCTGTACTTTACTTGCCAGAATGGTGAACTGGTTAGCGGTGACTGCGGACAGGGCTACTACTTCAATGGCGACTCAAGGAAATGCGAGGAGGACACCACGAATTGCTGCTCAACTTCAGGCTGTGTGGAAGGCGAGGTCTCTGTAGATGCGGAGAACTGCAACAAGTATAACCAATGCCAGGATGGCAGCTGGGTCTCAAAGACCTGCGTGGCTGGATCCTACTTCAATGCAAGCCTCAAGACTTGTGTCATTGACGAGGATAATGAATGTCCCCAGTGCTCAACAGGCCAGGACTGCGCCGATGGCACCCCCAACGGAGAGACGGTGCTCGACCCCGAGAACTGTCGCCTGTACTTTACCTGCCAGAATGGTGACCTGGTTGCCGGTGACTGCGGACAGGGCTACTATTTCAATGCCGATTCCAAGAAATGCGAGGAGGACACCACCAATTGCTGCACGACCTCCGGCTGCCTGAATGGCGCTCTGTCTGTCGACGAGGCGAACTGCAACAAGTATAATCAGTGCCAGGATGGCAGCTGGGTCTCACAGACCTGTCCGAGTGGATCCTACTTTGATGCCAGCCTGAAGACGTGTACCATTGACGTGGACAACGTCTGTCCTCAGTGCACGACCGAAGCTCCAGCCAAGGACTGTGCTGACGGCACCAAAGACGGACAGACGGTGCTCGACCCGAAGGACTGTCGCCTGTACTTTACCTGCCAGAACGGAGAGCTGGTCTCCGCTGACTGCGGACAGGGCAACTACTATGATGACAGCCGCAACGAGTGTGTGCTGGACACCGATAACGTATGCTGCTCCGGCAGCCCCGGCTCAGAATGCACTGGCGACGTGCTCTCCCCCAACGAGAGTGCCTGCAATGAGTACAATGCGTGCGTGAATGGCAGCTGGCAGCCGAAGACCTGCCCCAGCGGTTCCTACTTCGACAAGGTGGCTCTCGTCTGCATTGTCGACATCGGCAACGAGTGCCCGCAATGCAATCTGGACTCCAGTGAGGACCTTAAACAGGAAGTAGCCAAGCCCAACTGGGATGCTCCTGCCGTCGTGGGCGGCGTCTGCCGGGAGTTCTCGGCCGCCGTTGGCGCTGACAACTGCTGGAACTACTTGGCGTGCATCAACGGCAAGTGGGTCAGGGAGTCGTGCACTGGCGGCTTTTACTTCGATGCCTCCGTGGGCATCTGCCGCCGCGACGACAGCAATCAGTGCCCCGAGAACAAGTGGATGCAGTCGAACTCGCGCAGCAAACGCTCGGCTGGGTGCAGCAATGGCCTGGCCGAGGGCGCAATGCAGGCCTCGACGACCGAGTGCGATATGTATGAGCTGTGCCAGGACGGGCAGCTTGTCGAGGGCACCTGCGGACGCGGCAACATATTCTGCAACACCGTCGGCGCCTGTGTGCCCGACACCGAGGCCACGTGCTGGAAGTGCAGCAACAAGCCCAATGGCTACGTCCTGCCCGACACCAGCTGCAGCTCCTATCTGACTTGCACCGATGGACTGGCCGTGCCCAGCAGCTGCGCCAGCGGCGAGCGCTTTGACGGCTCTGGCTGCGTCATTGACGTCACTGGCGTCTGCATCAATCCCTGCGACTGCGGCCAGGACGGCAATGTGGCCCATCCCATATGCTCGAAGTACTTCGAGTGCACCGCCGGAGTGCCGCAGGTGTTCGACTGCCCCAAGGGCGAGGCCTTCAACGCCAAGACCGCCGCCTGCGCCGCCTCGGTGACCTGCAATGCGAACCAGTGCGCCACGGCCGTGGACGGCGCTGCCTACCCAGACACCAGCGACATCACCCGCTTCTATGTGTGCTTCAACAACATCGCGCTCATTCGCTCCTGCCCGCCGAACTATGCCTTTGACCCCACGCTCCTGATTTGCCTGGAGCAGCCAAGCGTAAGTGAATGGATCTCTAGGATCAGGGCTTCAATGTTAACTCTCTTTAATTGCAGAGCTCCTGTGATCAGACGCAGTGCAAGAAGGCGGCTGTGAACCAGGTCTTTCCATCTCTGACCTGTGACAACAGCACCTTCTGCCTGTGCGAGACCGACGGCGCCTACCTGAAGCACTGCAATCCGGGCACGCAATATGACGACAGCGTTGGTGGCTGCATTTTTGTGAGTGTGGTGTGGAAAAGTGAGGTAGAAATTTGTTTAATATTATAATATCCTTCAGACTGGACCTTGCGATCCCCAAGTATGCGTTGACGCCCCGGAATACACTGTGTCTGTGAACTACGATGACCCGAACAGCTTCTGTCTGTGCCGTGCCAATCAAGCCACGCCAGTGCCCTGTCCCGTAGGCTATACCTTCGATGTGGTTCAACTCAAATGCGTGGTTGTGCCCCTGCCAGATGTAGGTTGAAATTTTGATATATATACATATATTCATGTGATCTGTTTATTTTGTTATCTAAACAATTCTAGCCCCGTTGCTGCACTGGCTACTGCACGGGCAAGCCGAACGACTTGACCTTCGCTGCCAAGGAAACGGACACGGGCTTCTGTCTGTGCGAGAATGAGCTCGCCTCCTATCATCCCTGTCCCATTGGCAAAATCTTTGACAAAACCCTAGGCATCTGCTTGTATCCAATTGTAAGTTGCTACTAAAGTAAATGTTAAGTAAATTTTTTATATCTATATATAAATATATTTTTATATATATTATTTTAAATTCCTTAAGCAACATTCCCAATATTATTGCTGTAGATAACACTATTTTCTGTATATCCTAATATTTATGTACTCATCTCTTCTAGCCAAATATTGAGTGTCCTGTCAACGAGTGTGATCAAACAATTTGTGTTGAGGACGTCGAGTACACAGCTTATCCAGCTGAGAATACCGTTGCCGGTTTCTGCTACTGCAAGGAGTCTTGTGGCGTCTACGCGCTCTGCCCAGTGGGCAAGGAGTTCGATACCGATCTTCTGATATGCACGGATAAGGCGGTAAGCACTTGACTGTAGCCTAGCTTATATATATATATATATTTTAATAATTTTTGAAAAATATTTAGGGTCCTACTCTGTGCGATGCGACGCAGTGCGATACTCTTGCCGAGAACGATCCGTATTCGGCGCTCAATGGCACGGAGGGCTTCTGCTATTGTCAGAGCGGCATTCCCTACTACCGACTGTGCCCCGATGGCAAGCAGTTCGATGCTGAGGTCGGAGCGTGCATTGAAGTTATAGTAAGCGACATACATACAAATTTCAAGTCGATAGCTCTTATAGGCTCTGAGATCGCATATAGGCAAGCTGACATGACTATATCAACTCAGCTTGTCTCCCCGATCAAGGATATATAAATATTATGAATTTTAATCAATTATTTTGTCTATTTGCCTTAGGGTGTTCTGAGCCCCTTCTGCTGCAGCGACAAGTGCTCGTGCCTGGCTGAGGATGCCACATTTGCCTCGACGAACGAAGAGGATGACACCAGCTTCTGCCTGTGCCAAGATGGCGCTGCCTACTATACGAACTGTCCGCTTGGAAAGTATTACGATGCCACAGTGGATCTCTGTCTGTTGCGTGAGGTAAGCACCGATTAACTGCTGAATCGAAATATATATCTATTTATATAACTATTCCAATAGGCACCCAGCACCGTCTGCAATCCCAAGGGCTGTGCCAAGTTGCCGGAGGACGGCACTTTTGCTGCCTTGAATACGACCAGCGGCTTTTGCCTGTGCATTGAAACCGTTCCCGTCTATCAGAGCTGCCCCGCGGGCAAGGAGTACGATGCCACCCTAAACTTGTGCCTGGAGGCAGCTTCTGGCGCCGCTCTGGAGCAGGCCTGCGACTCGTCGCTGTGCACCAGCCGCACGGCCTTCACGAACTTTGCCGCCAGGGAGACCATCAACGGCTTCTGCGTTTGCCAAGCGAACGGCGTCGCCACCTACCAGAGCTGCGGACAGTATCACGTCTTCGACAAGATCCTCAATATCTGCGCCGTGGATGCCTGCGATCCGGCGCAGTGCAGAACACGCGTCAAGTTCGATGCCTTCTCCGCGCGTAATACGACCAAGGGCTTCTGCGCCTGCGACACGGTGCCCACCTATTACCACTGCACGCCTGGCCACGTCTTCGATGTGAACCTGGGCGTCTGCGTGCACGAGGTGACCGCCGCTGTGGCCGCCTGTGATCCACGTGACTGCATCAATCGGGCGCAGTTCGAGCCGTTCGCGGCCAAGGATTCGGCTGACGGTTTCTGCTCCTGCGATGGAAGCACCGAAATCGTGACTTATCACACCTGCACCGCCGGCAAGCTGTTCGATCGCGACCTGGGCATGTGCATGACCAGCGAGCATGGCATACGGAAGAGATCCGTGGAGCCGGAGGAAAAAGTAAGATCCCTATCATTCTTTAAGAAACTCTTCCAGAAGCTAACATAGGCCTAGCCGAACGCGACCTCACCCAGCCAATGACTTGAACGACTTGTAGAGCTTAGACGATGCCCTAAATTACCTATATAATTACCTTTGTTATTTATGAGTTACTATATACACTATGAGAAATTCCGCTTGAACCAAAATTATACCTATCCAAATATATATATATATATACAAACATGCAAATTTTTACTTATACAAACTTAACTTTTATTTCGGTCTTCTTAACACATTTGTTCATTAGCTGCAAAGAGTATGCTCGTTTGGTGTCGTGCATAGACTTGCAAGTAGAAATTTATACTCCTAGTGCTTAGATTTGTTGGCGAATCGCTAGTTTCCAGACTATATCTTTATTGTATTAGGCAGATTGTTTACTAGAAATTCAATAGTTGGAATATATGTTCCTCTAGAACAGCATCACATAAGAAAATCGTTAGTTATTAGTGTCACAGATACAAAATATCACTGCTGATCTCTCTGTTGATTGATCAAATATTAAATATGAGCCATTTGAAGGCGTGGGAAACCGGCTAAAACTCTATTTACCACAGCTATGATCACTAAGTTTGGTTGCTGTTGATTACTCTCTATAAATGAAGCTATAACTTATTAGGCCAGCGAGTACGAAAAATATTACAGCCGATGACAATGTTCTTAAAAGGCTTCCCTCAAAATCGGGCTAATTGCAAAAGATGAAGTTAAATTTCTACAACATTTTTAACCTTTTTCTGTTCATATTTTTTTAGTTATTTATTTTTTTAGTTATTTTTTTTTAGTTAATTATTTTTTTAGTTATTTATTTTTTAGTCATTTATTTATTGATTGATTTATTTATTTACTGATTTTTTTATTCGTTTATTTGTTTATTTTTAATTTGTTTATTTGCTTTGTTATTTATTTAGTTATATATCTAATTTTTATTTACTTGTTTATTTATTTATTTTTTAAAATATTTTTATTTCATTTATTTAATTGTCGATTTATTTATTTACTGATTTTTTTATTCATTTAATTGTTTTTTTTTTTTTGTTTATTTGCTTTGCTATTTATTTAGTTATATACCTAATTTTTGTTTACTTATTTATTTATTTATTTTTTTTAATATTTTTTAATTTAATTTAATTTTTATATTTTTTATTATATTTATTTAATTTAATTTATTCTTTTTATTTATTTATTTTATTTATTTAATTTGTTTTATGTATTTTAAATATTTATTTAGTATTTAGTTATTCAATAATTTATTTGTATTGTATTTGTTACTTAATTATTTTAATTATTTTATTATTAAGTCATTTTAGATTTTTACATGTTTATTTCTTAATTTATTTATTTTACTTATTTAATTATTTAATTTATTTTAATTATTTTATTTTTTAAAAATCATTCTAGTTTTTTATTTGTTTATTTCTTAATTAATTTATTTTATATATTTTTTTTTTTCTTATTTATGTTTGTGAAATACTTTATTTATTTAATTTATATTATTTTTCTTATTTTATTTTATGTACTTGTATTATTTATTTTATTTATTTGTTTCATTTATTTAGTTTATTTTATTTATTTTGTTTCATTTATTAATTTTACTTCATTTACTTATATATTTCATTCATTATAACTATTTTATGTATTCATTTATCTTTATAATATTTATTTATTTTATTTTCCCATTTATTTATTTAATAAAATATTTTATTTTTCATTTCAGTTAATCTGCGAAGTGAACGCAAAGCGCTCGGTGCCAGCGAACTGCTCCCAATATGAGATTTGTCTGGATGGAACTTGGCGTCGACGCAGCTGCTCCGAGTCGCGCTACTACAATCCGGAGCAGCAGCGCTGCCTGGAGCCACGAGATGATATGGTCTGCAGCTCGGCGCGAGTGTTGGGCTTGCCGCCTTGCGACTCGGCTAGCGAGTCGGAGACGATTCCGAGCAGAGCGGGCAAGGGCAGCTGCCTGCAGTACTTCCGCTGTGCGGCGGGCAAGTGGCGGCTGCGTAGCTGCCCCAGACGCCACTACTATGCCGCCCAGCTGGCCACCTGCCTGCCCATGTCCGAGTTCGAGGGCGACGACTTCTGCAGCTGGCTCAGCCGGAGCGACGGAAACCAAACGAAGGGCTGCCAACACCTGAGCGTGCGTGCGTATGCCATGGCCTGCGACAAGTTTCTGATGTGCATGGAGAACGTCTGGTGGATACAGCAATGCCCGCTGGGCATGTACTTCAGCCGGGAGCTCAACTACTGCCTGCCCAACGATGCCAATCAGTGCCGGCTGAATATGAGGGGCAATAGCTCGGCAACCTGTGTCAACGGGCAACAGCGCGCTCTTTCCACCAGCTGCCGCTCGTACGAGCAGTGTGTCGCTGGACAGTGGAGAAGCAAAATGTGCGGCATATCGGAGGAGTTCGAGCCGCAGCTCGGCTGCATGCCCAACGATGGCAGCTGCCAGGGCAGCGGCTTGCGACGCTCCTGCCAGCAGGGTGAGCTGCGCGCTGTGTCCCTGCCGGATGCCAACTGCACCCAGTTCTTCTACTACTGCAGCGCGGACGAGTGGCACCTGAGCAGCTGCCTAAGGGACAACAGCTTCTCGCGGCAGCTGGGCAAGTGCCAGTCGCTGGCGAAGTGTCAAGCGGCTCGAAGTGTCAGCTGCCTGGGCCAGCCGGACGGACTGAGCGTGCCGGATGCGGCAGACTGCACGCGCTTCTACCTCTGCCTGCGGGAGCAGCCCGCGCTGCCGCAGAGCTGCGGCTCAGGCAGCTTCTTCGACGCGCTGCTGGGCTACTGTCGACCCAACGACGGCAGCTGCCAGCCCACCGACTCCGTCTGCGCCAACAATACGGCCGTAACTCTGATAGCCCACGCGACCAATTGCCAGGCGTACTACGACTGCAGTCAGAATGCCACGCAGCTGCTGTACTGCCCGAGGGGTCAGTACTTTGAGAAATCTCTGGCGCAGTGCCAGCTGGATCAGGGCCAGTGCCAGCAGAAGTCGCTGTCCGAGTCGCAGGGGCTCTGCCGGAAAGTGGCCCATGGCACGCGACTGCCCCATCAGCTGTACTGCAATCAGTATTACGCCTGCGTGCACGGACTGGCCATTCCGGCGGAGTGCGACGCCAAACAGGTCTATAACGCCAGCCTTTCACGCTGCGAGCCCGCGCAGAGCTCCGAGTGCCAGCGAGGAGAGCTGGGCAGCGGCAGCAACAGCAGCGCCCTCTACAGCTGCGAGCATCAGCAGGATGGCAGCTATGTGGCCGACTCTAAGGACTGCACGAGGTACTATATATGCGCTGGGGGCGTGGCACTCGGGCAGCGGTGCGGCAGCGACAGCTACTTCAATGCCGAGCAGCTGCTCTGCACCCAGGACGACGGCTCCTGCCCGTATGTCATCAGCGTAGCCTCTCAGAACTTCACGAATGCCTCCATAAGCCAGGATCAGAAGCCGAAGCCCAATCCCGTGCTGTGCGAGGGCAAGCATGGCCACCTCCTGCCGGACTTTGCCAACTGCAACAATTTCTATATCTGCGTCTCGAACAAGCTGCGCGGCGAGCGCTGCTATTCGGGCCACTTTTTCAATGCGACGCTGAAGCAGTGCCAGCCGTACGAGCTGGCCAGCGAGGAGGATGCCCAGGATGTGCAGGAGTCGAAGTCGGATGTCATGGAAGTGGACCTGGTCGAGGTGCCGTTGCCCAAGAACTGCAGCGATGCGCCCGCTGACTTTGCCAAGCTCTGCGCGGTGATCGACGAGGGCGCCTCCATCGCGGAGCCCGGCGACTGCCGGCGCTACATCAGCTGCGACGAGGACGAGCCCATTTCGCAGCGCTGTCGCAACGGCGAGAGCTTCGACAGCCTGCTCGGCATCTGCCGACAGAACGATGGCACCTGCCTCATGGAGAACGGCGAACGCGTCGGCGTCTGTAGCGGCAAACACGGCCAGCTGGCCAGAGATTCGCACAATTGTCGCGGATACTTTGTGTGCCTGCACGGCCAGAAGATCGAGGCGGAGTGCGAGGCGGGACAGCTCTTCAGCAAAGCGACCAACTCTTGCGAAGCGGATGTGCTGCAGCAGTGCAACAACAATTCTAATGAGTTGGCTAAGGGCGAGGAGTGAGCTGCGAGAGGCTCTGTTGCTGAAGGAACTTTGTATATTTATGGTGATGGGTTAAATAAAGTTATCAATGGTTATTAAAGGATTACTGCTGATGAGGGTGTTGAAGACATGAACAGAGGGAGAGAGTAAGTGATAGAGAGAGAAAGAAAGAGATAGTTAGAGAAAATTAGGATCAGCTTTTAAATTGATTTAAAATTGTAATATAAGGCCTATAATCAAAGCATTTACTTGTATGAGAATTGCATAGAAAGGCGCTATGATTATGTCCACCAGGAGGTATTAAATTTGAGGTACAATTGATAAAAATTGGATAAAAAGCTGCATAAGCAATAGAGCTTGCTTAAGTCTTATACCCATTGCATTTTAATCAGCAATTAAGCATTGAGAAGCGCATAGAAGAGATTATAGGTTATTTTAGTATAAAAGCAATTGCCCAAATATATCCCAGAAGATATAAAAATGAGTTGCGATGGGCAAAAAACAGATAAAGAGCTGTAAAAGTCTTCCAACTTATTTAAGACTTATGTATACTCAGAGCCTTTTAATCATTGAGAATCGCATAGAACGACACATATTTAACCCCAGTATTAAAGCAAATGCCTTTGAAGTATTTCTGTAGTTTATGCCTGAGCCACGTTCAAATTAGGGTTGTCTTAACTCAGGAATTATAAGCATACAGCTATAAAATCAAATATGGAATTGTTGAGAATCGCATAGAAGGCCTCTGAGTTACCTTTGGAATAAAAAATAATACCTTCAAAGTATTTTCGCAGCATGTGCCTGAATCTATTGGTTGACATATATATTTGCATACAGCCATTAAATCATATATTGTTAATTAATGAGAATCGCATAGAAGAGCGCGCACTTGCCTTTACTACATTAACAAATACCTATGAAGTATTCCCGTACCATGACCTTGACCCTCAGCCATAATAAACTAATTAACTGCCTTTGCTCTAGACTTAAGCCCGAAGCATTTCCACTAACGATGGGAAGGCAGGAAAACTCCGGCATGCATATGGGGTATACCCGAAGCCCGCCCGTCCCTAGGTAGCTGAGTCGGTTGCGGGGGCAATGCATTTAGCATCAATTAGTCAGACAATCAATCAGGCAGTCAGTCAAATGTCGGAGCAATCATGCCATCTATCAGAGCCTTGCAATCTAGTACATTCGAGTGTGCAGTAAATTTCAATAATAACGACGTTCGTCACGTTGTGCGAGAGGCTTCAGTATGTAGGCTGCTAATAACAAATATCACATATCACGCATTGTCTTGTCTTGAAGGTGGTAAACGACGCACTTGGCCGCCTGTTTGACGCAAGTGTGCACGCTCGCTCGGAATAGATATATATATAATCCATTCTATTTCTATTTTTACGTTAGTCTTTACGTTACTAGTACGTTACGGCAATTAATGGTGAGGTCGTTGCTTAACACTGCGAACCCCTCGAGAAGGACCCTCGGCTGGGGGTTCATGGGTTCAAAACTCCCTGCGGTGCTCGGCTGCCCCTATCAAACAGAGCATAATTTTTTATTAATTCATATAACTAAGACCAACAAAGGGAAAAAAAAGAAAAAGAATATTAGAATAGTCGAAATGTCAAATTGTAGCCAGCACTTCGTAGGGAACTATGTCAATTAACCATTAGGCGAGCAACGTGGCACGCTCGACGCGGTGTGGGTGGGTGAGAGAGCAACACATGAAAAACTGAACTACTTTGATTATCTAGCAATGGTCGTAGTATGTAGTATCTAGCTCGCTCCGTGCTGGTATAGCCCTTAGTCCTGAGTCCTCAGTCCTCAGTCCTCAGTCTGTGGTCAGTGGTTTGTGTCTGTTCTTTGGTCATTCGTGCGCGAGTGCTTTAACAAATCGGTCGAAATCGCTCGATGTGTCCATTATGCAGAGCGAAATGTGTTAATAACTAATACTGGACACGCGAGCGAGTACAGCCAAAGGAAATGTTCAAAATAAATTACTAAAAACAAGTTTTAACAACATAGGAGAACCAAAAAAAAACAATTTAAATCACAGGAAACAAAATTAAAACAGTTAAAAAAGTATGGGAAAAAAATAAATAAAATTGTTTAAAAATTCAAGTACTTTTCCAATTGTCAGTCAGTCGGTGAAATTTTTGATTAGATTTCGTTGAGTGGCATTTGAATGACTGCAACTTGAAATCAATAATCGATTATTAATATAGAACTCGAAGAATGGGAATGTCGAATCAATAAACCTTCGATTGCTGTGATTACAACTGCGACGGCATGAGACTTTGCACAACTGACAAGCCAACAACTTACAACTAATATTGACGGATCTGGCAAGGCGTAGGCGTACTACGACGATATGTATCTCTATTTATTAGTGTGCTACTTTTTCGGGCACTGAGCTTACTGTTCAAATGTGTGTCAATCGAAGTGGAAGTCGAAGCGGAAAGCGAAGCCTTTCCAGACTCCTCAGCGAGAATATTTCAGTTAATTGAATATAAATAAATTAGACATATTTGACATTCGCCTAGTGGCAATCAACAACTGGCCGCCAATTTAGTTCAGCAACAAGTTTATTTATTCAACATTTATCGACCCAGGTGGAGCTCCTCTCTCTAATGTGCATTATCTATCATACATATATACACCGATGTGCCCTGTATGTACAAAAAGTTGTTATGACTTTGGCCTCGAGTGCTACGAACTGAAGTTGGCCTTTCACTCATGACGTGAGGCATGGCCGTTTAATGGCGCTTATATATGTTATGTGCATAACGATATCTATCCTGTTCTTTCCAATATATACCCATGCGAGTGTGTTCCCCCAATTTAGAAGCAATCAATTGTAGCAGAGAGGTTCATTGTGAGGGACTCTTGAAGGGTTTCATTGGGAATTTACAACAATTCAGGTTTTATTTATGGAATTTAATGTCTCACATTAAACCTTTGACATTTAAAGCATTTCTATTGCCTTTAAATATATATATTTAATTAGACATTTAATTTGTTTGCTTGTTTGTTTGCTTTTTCAGGGGATTCTAATGTCAGAATTAAGTGGCCCTTGGGGAGCATGATGTACACATGAAGTGCGTGTATGTGCTTGTGTGTAAACTCTGACCAAAATCGTTAAATGAAACCAGACTCGTGGAGGGGTATTAAATATTCATTTTGTTTAATAACAAATAATCACAATTTTACTTTAGTTTGCTTACTTAACTTAAAAATAAAATATAATCTAAATGATAAATTAAATAGTGAATGAGCCACAGTAAAAAATAAATTCATTAAATTTAAATTAAATATTTATTTTTATCATTAAAATAAAATAATAATAATAATAAATAAATAAAATATGAAAATAAAAACTTAATATTAAATAATTAAAACTAATAAATTTCGGAAATAAAAACTTAAAATTGATAAATAAAAAAAATCAAAACTAAATCATTTCAATAAAAATTAAATATTAAATTTATAAAATAATAATTAGATAATAAATTACTGAAATAAAATATTAAAATACAACAATTTAACAGTTAAAATTACTTTTAAAAAATTAGTATGTTAAAAAATAAGAAATAAGAAATAAAATTAGTTTTAAAAAATTATTATATTAAAAAAATAAGAAATAAATTCTTAACAAAAAATAAATGATAAACTACCAAATTAAAAACTAAAAATAAAAATATATAATAATGAAAATTACAAATTAAATTATTATTAAATCAAATGAAAAATTAATAAAATAACAACTAAAATTAGAAAATTATATAAATTTCGAATTAAATATTTAAGTAAATTTAAGTGATAAACTAATAAAATACAGACAAAAATAAAATAAAAAAATAAAAAAATTGAATGACAAAAATAATAAAATAAAAATTAAATGAAAAGAGATAATAAAATAAAAATAAAATAATATTGAAATAAGTATTAAATTATACAAAAATGTAAAAATTTAGTAATAAAATAATAAAAAAAAATTTTAATTGATTTATTACTTAACTACAAATTTAATAAGAAATTATTAAGAGAATATTTAGATATGCTTTACGCTAATCCTTGACTTCTTAAGAAGGCATTTAGATATGTGAATATATATAAAAGACTGATGCTTCTTTGATCTAATAAGTTTACTTAAGAGAATCATTTTAAAGTATGCAAATGCTCTGCTAAGATTCTATATTTAATCATATGCTTATCCATAGTATAATATAGCTACCAATTCTCTCAAAATCCAGCCAGCAAACATCTGCAATGTGCCATAGTGTAAATAGTCCAATTAGGTTACGAAGTCAAGTTTCTTTCTGTTCGTTTGGCAGATACGTAGTGGATGGCCTATTTGCGCTCGAGTGTTATTAGTTGTCTTTCGATTTTCATCGAACTTATAAATATGAATGCATATTTAATGATGGGAGCCGCGGCACATGCAGCGCAACCTCATGCGTTGTCATTGTAGGTCAAATTACCTGAAAAGTCGTCAAAAAACAAAAATACAATAAAAACTACTTCTTGGCCCAGTGCTGAACCTTAACTGTTACGCTTTTCCAGAGCCTTGTGACGTTGAGGAAAACATGAGCAGTCATGCAAAGCTGACGGGCAATGCGAGCCGCAAATCGAATATATTTCAAATACGTATCGACAGCGTGGACGATGAGAGCACGGCGCCCATAACGGAGGCCAATTCACGTGAGGATCTGATTGACAGCGCGGCGCGTGAGAGCGAGATAGCCGCCATCGAACAGACAGCATTTCAATTTCCAAGTGCGTGGGCCCACTCAAATATTCAATGAAGTCGATAGAAAGTTTAAATTCTGTTTTATTTCCATTTTCTAGGATTCCTGTCGGTGCCCACGCTGCGCAACTCGCAGCACAGTTCGCAGAGCACGTCGCGGCGTCAGGTCGTCTCGAGTCCGGCCAAGAGCGAGCGCATGATACGCAGCAACCAGATCAAGCTGCGACCCCGAAGACTCAGCCAGGACAGCGGCATTGTGGGTGGCCGTTTAGTTGGCTATGCCGTAAGTATTGCCGATATCAAGCAATAAATATCAATATATATATATATATATCTATCTTTTATATACCCTTAGGAGAGTCCTTTGATTGAACTGGATCTGCAGTCGCCGCCAATTGAGCCCAACATTTCCGCCGATAACATTTACAACTTTTTGGAAGTTGAGCGGCAGGCTGTGAGCCAAAGTCCAATGTCCGTGGGCAATCCCATTACGCCAAAGCCCAGCCTGGAGCTGGGCGCCAACAACAACAAGACCAGCTCCGCCGCGTACACGGAGAAGTGGCTCAACTCGTCGATGATGCGCGGCAGCAATGGTTCGTTCTACCAGAAGGTCAACTCGATTGCCGTGCCCTTGCCCACCCATCTGGAGACGGAGTCGGCGGAGCCGAGCCCCACGCAGGCCTTCGGGCCGCGCATTGTGGGCAGCCACGACGAGGACATACCCGGCACGGCCATGCGTCGCACTCTGGGCCTGAATCTCAGCCCGACGCTGGGTGGACACAGGATCAGTCAAGCCGACCTCGCCGTCAAGGAGTCCTACGAGATTGTCGAGTCGTCGCACTCGAACGTGCTGCCCGACCAGTTCGGCTACAAGCAGCTGATGCCAGCCGAGCGCAAGACATCCACCGGGGAGAGCAGCATCACGGGCAGCTACCTGAGCAGCCGCAAGGCCAGCAAGAGCAACAGCCTCACGGGCGACGGCAGCGAGGAGCGACGCGTGAGCAAGCAGGATCGCGAGGGCCTCGATCCGGAGTCGCTGATGTTCCGCGACGGTCGACGCAAGGTGGACATGGTGCTGGCCTGGGAGGAGGAGGATCTGGGCGTAATGACGGAGGCGGAGGCGCGTCGTCGCGATATCAGGCGCAGCTTCATGGACAACCTAGTGAAAGAGGGCCTCGAGGTGGAGCTGGAGGACAAATCCCAATCGTTCAATGAGAAAACCTTTTTCCTCAAGATACATCTGCCTTGGCGCCTGGAGACGCGCCTGGCCGAGGTGATGAACCTGAAGCTGCCCACCAAACGCTTTATAACCATATCCGTGAAGCCCTCTTGGGTGAGTTGGGGTAGGACTTCGATTCTAGGCACATACTTAATATTAGAATTGTCTTAGGATGAGGAGAACGTGGTCATGCGCAATGTGCAGTACTGGAAGGATGTCTGGCAGCGCCTGACCAAGAAGATACAGCTCGACAACAGCCTGCTCGAAGGCGAGACAACGTTCAAGGCAGCCACGGCCAATGGCAATCCGGAGGAGCAGTATGTCAACGCGAAATCATAACTCATCAAATCTTTAAATATTCTCTATCTTCAAGGTTCATTGTGAAGGATCGCGCCACGGCCTACACCAGCGCCCAGCGCTCGCTGATGGTGATGCAGGTGCTCATACGCACGCCGTACGACGATGGGGATCGGAGCGGCATTCGGCGGCTGCTCAACGACGGCACCTACTTGGGCTGCTTTCCACTGCACGAGGGCCGCTACGATCGGCCGCACTCGAGTGGCATTTCGCTGGATCGTCGAGTCCTTTATCAGACCTGGGCGCATCCCTCGCAGTGGTACAAGAAGCAGCCGCTGTGCCTGGTGCGCAAGTACTTCGGCGACAAGATCGCGCTTTACTTCAGCTGGCTGGGCTTCTACACGGAGATGCTCGTCTATCCGTCCGTGGTGGGCACGCTCTGCTTTATCTACGGACTGGCCACGCTCGAGTCGGAGGACAATACGCCCAGCAAGGAGATCTGCAATGAGGCCGGCACGGGCAACATAACGCTCTGTCCGCTCTGCGATAAGGCCTGCAGCTACCAAAGACTCTCCGAATCGTGCCTGTTCTCGCGTCTGACCTACCTCTTCGACAATCCCTCGACGGTGTTCTTCGCCATCTTCATGTCCTTTTGGGGTAGATATATAAATATATCTTAATCTGGCCGATTCTTATCCAATTTGACCTACAGCAACCACCTTCCTGGAGCTGTGGAAGCGCAAGCAATCTGTCTTGGTCTGGGAATGGGATCTGCACAATGTGGAAATGGATGAGGAGAATCGACCTGAGTTCGAGACGAATGCCACCACATTCCGCATGAATCCCGTGACACGCGAAAAGGAGCCCTACATGTCCACTTGGAGTCGTGCCATACGCTTTGTCATCACAGGAAGTGCCGTGCTCTTTATGGTAATTAGTTTTAGATAAAGTTTTATCCTATTCATATTCTATTCAATCTTCGACAGATCTCCGTGGTGCTATCCGCCGTGCTGGGCACCATCATCTATCGCATATCCTTGGTCTCGGTCATCTATGGCGGCGGCGGCTTCTTTGTGAAGGAGCATGCCAAGCTGTTTACCACTGTCACCGCTGCTCTGATCAATTTGGTGGTCATCATGATACTAACGCGCGTAGGTAGAGCTAACACCACTAAGAAACTCATGTAAAGATCTATATATTTTGCAGATCTATCACCGAATGGCCATCAAGTTGACAAATCTGGAGAATCCACGCACTCACACCGAATACGAGGACTCGTATACCTTTAAGATATTCTTCTTTGAGTTTATGAATTTTTACTCCTCGCTCATCTACATAGCCTTCTTCAAAGGCCGCTTCTTTGACTATCCCGGCGACGATCAGGCGCGACGCAGTGAATTCTTTCGGCTCAAAAATGATATATGCGATCCGGCGGGCTGCCTCTCCGAGCTCTGTATACAATTGGTAATATTTCGGAATTATTTTAGAAATATTTTATGTTTTAGGAATATTTAATTTGGGCATATATATTTAAATATTTATTTAAGGAATATTTATTTTGGGAGTGCTTATTTAATAATTATTTAATTCAGGAGTAATTATTATTAAATATTTTATTTTTAATATATTTTATTTATTATAGGAGTGTTGTTTTAATATATAATTATTGAAGGAATATTTAATTTAAGAAAATTTATTTTAGGAATAAATATTTCAGGTATTTTTATATTTGGAATATTCATTTTAGGAATATTTATTTTGGGAGTATTTATTTTATTTGCTTAATTTTGTTTTTATTTATTTTGTGAATATTAATTTGAGAAATATTTATATTGAGAGTATTTATTATAGGTGTTCAAGGTATATTTATTTTAGGAATATTTAATGTATAAATATTTAATTTATGAGTATCTATTTTAGGCATATTTCTATTGGGAATATTTATATTAGGAATATTTATTTAAGGCACATTTATTTCAGGAATATTTATCTAGGGAATATTTATTTTGGCAATATTTATGTTCGGACTATTTAATTTAGGAATATTTAATTTAGGAATATTTAATTAATTTTTTATTTTTTTATGGAAATATTTGTTGTTTCTAATATATTTGATTTATTGTAGTAATACTCATTTTGCGAGTATTTATTTTAGGAATATTTAGTTAAGGAATAATTATTTTAAGATTTTCTATTTATTTTTTTATATATTAATACTTTTATATTTATAATATATTTTATATTTAATATTTGACTTCTTTTAGGAAGATTATTGTAATATTTCTAAAATAAATATTCCTAATATAATATTTATTTAAATTTAATTTAATATAAATATCCTTAATTTTTTAGGCTATAATTATGGTAGGCAAACAATGCTGGAACAATTTTATGGAGTATTTGTTTCCCAAGTTCTGGAATTGGTGGCGTCAACGCAAGCACAAACAGGTAAATAATTTAAAGCAAATAGGAAATTAGAGACACTTCTATATCTCTGTTTCTCCTTCTTTACAGGCCACAAAAGACGAATCTCATTTGCATATGGCTTGGGAGCAAGACTATCACATGCAGGATCCAGGTCGCTTGGCACTCTTCGACGAGTATCTGGAAATGAGTAAGTTGAGATCATTTATAGCCCACTCAAACATCATATCCTCAACTCTCTCACTCTTATAGTCCTTCAATATGGCTTTGTCACGCTGTTCGTGGCCGCCTTTCCCTTGGCGCCGCTCTTCGCGCTGCTCAACAACGTGGCCGAGATACGTTTGGATGCCTACAAGATGGTCACGCAGGCCAGACGACCGCTGGCCGAGCGCGTGGAGGATATTGGTGCCTGGTATGGGATCCTGCGCATAATCACCTACACGGCCGTCGTCTCGAACGCCTTCGTGATTGCCTACACGAGCGACTTCATACCGCGCGTCGTCTACAAGTTCGTCTACTCGGAGTCCCACACGCTGGCCGGCTACATCGAGCACTCGCTGTCCATATTCAACACATCCGACTACAAGGAGGAGTGGGGCGCCTCGAGCAGCGAACGCGATCCAGACACCTGCCAGTACAGAGGCTATCGGTAAGTGGGCTATGAATGGGATTTTAGACATACTCCATACACGATTGATATCCTCTGATAGCAACGGGCCAAAGGACTACGAGCCGTACGGACTGAGTCCCCACTACTGGCATGTGTTCGCCGCACGACTGGCCTTTGTCGTGGTGTTTGAGGTACGTCAATCAAATTATAGCTGTATATATGTCATTAAATTATATTTGCCTATTCCCTAATAGCACGTGGTCTTTGTGCTCACTGGCATCATGCAGTTTATCATACCCGATGTGCCCTCGGAGGTGAAGACCCAGATGCAGCGCGAGCAGCTGCTTGCCAAAGAGGCCAAGTACCAGCACGGCATCAAGCGTGCCCAGGGCGACAATCAGGACATCATGAGCCTGTTCCGCGACACCACTCAGCGCGCCTCCATCGCCGGCAGCCAGTCGACTGCGCGTGGCAGCTGGGCGCGTCGCTTCAGTCGCATGAGCGACGGGCTGGACGCCCATGTGGAGGTTGCTGCTCGCCCGCGTCGCTCTGTGGAGTCCACTGTGTGGGAGGTTTCCTGACACGAAGAGGAGGCCGAGTGTGAGACCCCAACGCAACCAAAGAGATGAACGACGCGATCTCATTAGCTCTCAAAGCCCTTTCTCTATGTTTTATGTCTATTGTTCCTTCACTTCGTCACGTCTCCAAAACTCAAACCTCATTTAGCTCTATTAATTTGTTTCTCTTGGTTTTCTTTCTGTATATAAATTGTTGTAAATGTATTATATATAAATAAATTGCAATCATATTAATTATACAATTTCTAGCTTTATATATTTATTATTAATCTATAAAAAGGCTGATTTTATTTTGATATATATTATAATTCGTATGAAGTCTCATTTATTTCTAATGAGCACAAGAAAGAGATAGATAAATGGGTTGACTCAAAGGACTTTGAATTATAAGTGACTATAGAAGATGGAAAGATAAAAACAAACCTTTCCACATAGTATGTCTACTATACTGTGAAGGACTCACCAAGCAATAGACAGATGTGCAGACTTAACAATAAAAAAACTGACGTATATAAAGTATTTAAAAAAGGGTATAGAAAAAGACACAAAAGTATAAATAAAAGTATTTATAATTAATATATTTTATAGTAAGTACGAGATATTATTTTTAAGAGATTTTTTTTACATGTATTTCAATTATTAAATTGAAATAAATATATTTAAATTATTTTATTAAAATAAAAATATAAATAAAGATAATTTAAATAATTTATTTATCTGTTTATCTACATTTTAAATTAACTAAAATATATTTATTTTGATTTGTCTCCATTAAAATAGATTTCAATATATATACTTTTTTTATTTAAATAAAAATATAAATAAAAAAAAAATATTTTACACAAAATAAATTTGTATTATTTTTCTTTAAATAAATTTATTTAAATAAATATACATATATTATTAAAATATATATATTATTTTAAACTTATTTTAATGGATAAAAGTTTAAATAAATATATTTTAATTAGGTTCTTTTAGCAAATATATTTATAAAATTTAAATTTAATATGTAAAATATATAAATATATAAAAGTCTTTTTTCTGCTTTTTCTAAACTTTATTTTAATTGTTTTAAACTCTGATCTTTGTGTTTTCTGTATTTATTCGTGAATTTCCATTTTGTCCCTTTAAAATTTGTTATATTATTTAATATATAATAAATATATATATATATATATATATATATATATATATATATATATATATATATATATATATATATATATATATATATATATATATATATATTGTATATGTACTATAATATTACAACTATTATATTTTATATATGTATTTTATATATTATTGTGTTGTGTTATAGTTACATATCAACTGACTGCCGTCGAAAAAGTTCTCTACGCCATTTACCTATAACATATAATATTTAACATTTAAAAGCCCTACGATTTTGTAGTCATACACGCAATATAATTAAGTTTGTTTTTCTCATTTAAATTTATTATCAAGTAGTTTATTCTTTGTTTGATAATTCTGGCCAAATTCCATAGCTTCAATTCACACTAGCAGCTAATATTTGATTGATATTCCATGCGGTGCTCTGCTCACCATTTGCCATTGCAACTACCCAGGGGCGACGCCGTTGCCTGCGCAACCGGGTCGCGGCAGGCATTGTTTGCGGCCAACAAACTGTCATTGGACTACTTGCATAATCAGAGCGAAATGCATAAGAAAATCTCGCTGGAAGATGCCTTCTACGAAAACCTAACCCTAGGGCTAATCAAGACTCTGTGTGAGTGGTGAAAATCGTGTGTGATATAGACTGAAATATATATATAAAGATAATTCCAGCATCTGTGCCACGCGTCTGCAATGTGAGCCTGGAGCGTCGACAGCCGCTGAATCCCTGCCAGGTGGTCAACTGGGAGCAGCGGCACTGTGTCTACCTGCCGGAGGACATGAAGAAGTTCTACCTATCCACCGATGGCTTTGTGCTCCACTGGAGCTATCAATATGCGCGTGAGTGGGCAGATTATATATAGATATATATACATATATGTATTGAATTTCTGTTCAATCAGCTTCCGATGTGCGCCGTGTGGGCTACATACACTTTCCGCACCTGCTGCAGGTGACTTTGCTGCGTGAGAACATCGAGTGCAGTCCCGTCCAGCCCACCAGTTCCTCCTCGAGCGCCAACAGCGCGTCGTCAGTGGCTGCGCCCATTGCCAAGGATAAGTGGGACAATCCCACGCCCATCATAACAGCCAAGACCAAGATATTCGAAATCAACAATATCAATGAGGTGGCCAAGGTGAGTCGTGATCCAAAATATATATGTAGTTAATCTATATCTGAGTCAATCCCCTCAGGTCTGCATGCTGTATGACTCCACCAGCTCGAACAATCCCAGGTTCTATTTGCTGGAGCTGAACACGCTGACCTGGCAGTTCCTCTCGGAGACGTTCAGCGAGTATCTGCGCATGGCCATTGCCCATTTGGGTCTGCCCTACTGGGAGCTGTGCTTCTCCAGCTTCGGCCTGCCCTCGTGGACGGAGCAGCTCTTCCTGCTGCTGGCGCCGCATCTGCTGGAGAAGAACGAGCCGCGGCGCGGACGCACCATCAATCCCGCCTGCGAGCATCCCTACAACATACTCGATCCGAACATCTTTCGCAGCAAGCCGAAGACGACCAAGTCCTCCACGAGCATTGGGAAGACGCACAACAAGTGAGGAAGCCTCTGGTAGCAAAAATGTTTCTTTTTTTATTATGGTAACAAATGCACAAAGATCGGGATCATCATACTGCAACATGAAATGGCTTAGCATGAACAAATGAGTCTGTAGAATGAAGATTGTTTTAAAGAAGTATTCCGAGCTTATCTTATTCCTGATTCGTTAGTCTCCTCTCATCTCTAAAAGAACTCTGAGCTCTTGTCCTCCAGGTCGGCCAGCATCTTGTCTCTGATTTGGGGCTTGGGGTCCTCCTTGATCTCAGTGGGCACCGCGCCCACTTGGCCCAGCATGAACTCCAGCTCGTCGAGCGTCAGCTTCTCGCCGCGCAGCTCGATCGGCCCGATGAACTGTTTGCGCATGGCGCCCTCGTGGTAGACGAAGATGGTGGGCAGGTTCTTGTCGGGGAAGTTGGGTATGCAGGTCGTCGCAATGGAGCGCAGGAACTTGGTCTGCGGAAAGCGCACAGCCAGCTGTTGCATGTGATGGTGGATGAGCGCGCAGAGCGGGACGCCGTTGGCGTACAGATGGAGGACTACCCAGATGCCCTCGCCGGCCTTGGTCACCTCGTTGACGTACTCCTGGCCAGAGATTTCACGCACGCTGCCAAAACGCGCCTTCTCCGCCAGAGCGCGCATCTCGGCGATGCGACGCTGTCGATACTGCTCCAGCACAGCCTCGTCCTCGGAGTCCTCCAGCTCGTCGAGTTCATCAAGTGACATATCATCGATCTTCTTGTCGCGCTGGCCCTCTTGTGGGGGCAGATCCGTTCTGCGCTGAATGACATCATTCATCATTGCCTGGATCTGATCCTCTGTGATCTCCGCCTCCTTCTGCCGGGGTCCAATGATGCCCTTTGCGCGCAGCACATCATTCCACTCGGTATCTTCATTGGGGTCCTGCAGCGAATATCAATTTCATTAGTTTTCATTCAGAAAGTATGGAGGAACCACTCATGCGTTGCGACTTGATTCACTTTTGACCAAATATGGAGATAGCCGAATGCACATGCATAAAGATATTTATATCCATAGGTCAAAAATGAATAATTAGTAGTTTTAGAGGAGTTGCTACGACTTTAAACTTACCTGCATTGTTATTTTATTACTTGCTTAAAGGTAATTCGTCGAAATAAATATATATTGCTTTAATTTCCACTTAATTTTAACTAAATATATGGATATGACTAAGCGACATATGGTAAACAGAAACCGAAACTCAAAAGGGACTGTAAAAAATGCCAAAAACTATAACATAAAATACTAGCTGTTAAAGCAAAATTCAAATGTACTTAACAGCGCTGTTAAAATGTGTCTGTCTTACATTTGATCAGTAATCAAACAACAGTCGTAGCTAAAAAAAAAAAAAACATCAGGTTGAATGGGCCTTTAGGCCTAATTATTTTATTTTGAAAGCATTTATTCCTGATCTTGTATCTATATGTTGTGTGTGCGCGATTTAATATTGTTGCACTTGTCAAGACCCACTCATAGCAAGCAGCTCTTGTCTGCTCTGCATTGAACCTTAGCAACAGCTTATGTTAGCAACATGGCACTGTTAAGACTCTAGGTATGTTAGCTGCTCAGCTGGAAATATGCGCAACATGTGGTGCTATTTATATACATATGTTTTAGAGCACATAAAAATACTAAATAAATACTATTTGCTTATTTAGCTATTATGCAGCACTAATACTGTTTGAATATCAGTCGTTACGAAAGTTTAATTTTTTAAAAAGTATTTTAGTGTTTTATTTATATTTATTGTTAAGCTGAATAGTTTTTAGCACATGTTAAGCATTCAATGAGTGATTTATTTGAAATGACGACATGCTGCGTTACCCTTTAACCCTTTATTTAACCGCCTGAACGCCCACAACCTTTCGATAAAGCGCACTCAGCTCATTTAATTAGTATAAGTAGCTCAGAAATCGATAATTGAATTATGGGCTATTACACGCGACTGCTCAGCTCGTTAAAAGTTTTTCGCCCACCCAGCAAACAAAATCAATATGCCCAACTTCGTTTGCTTAAAAAAAAGCAACTGAAAAATGAGTTTGTTTTTTATTACTTTATAACTTTTATTCGAATTTGTCTTTTTGTTCATTTGCATTTGCTAATTAAACAATTTAATTAGTGAAATTATCGTACGCCATCAAAATTGAACAATTTCCATGGCTTTAGTTGCTTCTTTGGTTTTATACATCAATTTATATATATGCGTATATATATATATATTTGGTAACTCTATTGCATAATGCAACATTTAATTTAATTTTTGGTTTTTTATACATATGTATATATATATATTTTGTTTGTAATTTTAATTTAAGCTTATAGCTGTGCTTTTGCACACTCAACACATTTGATGCTTTGTCATGAAAATAAATTCACGTTTAACTAAATTATTTAACAAATAAGCGTAAAGTATAAATACAGTTAGATATTTAATATTATTAAATATTTTTGGGTTTCTTATAAATTCATTTACCTAAACTTAAATATAAATATTTTAAATTAATCTTGGAAGTTTCTCAATGTTGAGCGCGCTTTAATTTAACTAAGTTTTCTTTAATAATATAATTTATGTATATATTTTATATATTTTTATATTCATATATATTGTATATATATTAAGTTTATGCGCCGACTAGTGAAACATGAAAGTTTTGCAACAAACTTGTGCCTAAACATTTAGTTAAATTCAATTCGATTTTAATTTTTTTTTCTTTTCAAATATTTTTTTTTATAATATTTTTTGTCTAATTTTTTTTTGTGAATAGCGCCTGCACACATAAAATTTATTTATATTTTACTTATATTTTTTATGAGTATTTTTAACAGTTTTTATTTATTTTCAGAAGCTCGAAACACCCGACAAAAGTTAAGCAAACGTTTTCTAGCTGCAGCTGCCAGCCGACAAAACTGAAATTTTCATAAATTGAAATATTCAAAATAAAATTTAGTTTAAGTTTAAGAGCTAGACATTAACTGTTGTAACAAGAACTTTATGCTATAAGAAATTGCTTTAAGTATTTTTTATATTTATTTTTTAATTTAATTTTTAAATTTTAATTTTTTATTTATTTATTTTTTGACTTTCTTACTTTATTTAGAAATGAAAGTTCGAGATCTTTTTACAAATGAGTGAAACCATATTCGAGTTAGGGGTTTGTCAGGTGTTTCCACGCACTCGCGACTCAGATTAGCTTTTGGCACTGACTCTGGTTGGCGCTGGGCCGCTGCCCGTCGTCGCATCACTTGATGCCCAGGAGCCGCTTGAAGGCGCGCCTGTAGTCCAGGTTGAAGATCGTGTAGATGACCGGATTGAGGCCGGAGTTGATGTAGCCCAGCCAGGTGATGAAGTTCTTGAACTTGTTCGTCGGACAGCAGCTCCGGCAGAAGGGCAGAATCACGTACATCAGGAAGAAGGGCAGCCAGCAGATGACAAAGACGCCCATGATAATGCCCAGCGTGCGGGCAGCGCGACGCTCCTTCGACAACGAGATCTTCTGCTTCTCCTCGATGAACTGGTTGACGGTGCTCGGCTTCTTCTGCAAGGCGCTGACCGCAGCTGCAGCGTTGCCCGTTGACGACGACTGCGGCGGAGTGAGCTTCAGCGAGGTTTGCTCCTCGGCTTGAGTGACGCAAACCTGGGCGAGAGAGAGAGAGAGAGAGAGAGATGCTATAGGTTATATATTTATATATATACTTATGCCTATGGCTAGCCCACCTGTATGCAGCCCTTGGGATCGCTGCCGCTCTCCGTGCTTATCTCCGGATCCGACTTGGTGGCCGCATTGTTGCTGTTGGCCTGGGGCAGAAGCTGCTGCTCACCGTGCGGCTCGCAGGCCGAGGAGGAGGACTGCGAGCGGCGATTGCTGCGCGCCTTGCCATGCTTGATGGAGTCCTTGATCTTGGCCCGGCGCGACTTCTTGACCAGGACCACCACGTGCTGCTGCTGCGACTGCTGCTGCTGCTGCTGGGGCTCGTTGTTGCCCTCGGGCTGGGCGTGCGTCTCGCTGCTGAGGCTCTCCTGGTCGTTGTGTATCATGGGCGTGGCAAAGTTGGCCCGATCCCGGCCGCAGCACAGCCAGCTGCCACAGAGGCTGCCCAGGGCGCGCGCCTTGGAGCTGGTCGAGCTGCCGCCCACGGCTGCGCTGGCCTCCAGGTCGGCGCTCTTCAGGGCGATCGTATTCAGCTTGTTGGCCTTGGCGCGCTCGCGCAGGCGCCGGCGCGTGGCCACGAAGATCTCGATGTAGACGATGGTCATGATGACCAGCGGTATGAAGAAGGACCCCAGCGAGGAGTAGATCACGTAGCCGCGCTGCGAGGTCAGCTCGCAGGGTGTCGCACTGGTGAACTCATCGGGCCAGTCGTTCCATCCGATCAGCGGCGGGCTGCTGATCAGCAGCGAGAGCAGCCAGACGCCCGAGATGAGCAGCAGGACGCGGCCCACGGTGCGCTTCTGGGCGTAGTTGATGGGATCCGTGATGGCCCAGTAGCGGTCCAGGGCGATGGCGCACAGGTTCAGTATGGACGAGGTGCAGCACAGGACGTCGCAGGTCAGCCAGAGCTTGCACAGGTGTATGCCGAACTCCCACCTGCCCAGTATCGAGTAGGCCACATTGAAGGGCAGCACGAGCAGCGCCACCGTCAGGTCGGCCACGGCCAGCGAGACGATGAAGAAGTTCTGGACGATGCGTAGGGGTTTGTAGGTGAACACGCTCAGGATGACCAGGATGTTGCCGATGATCGTCAGCACGATGATGATGGAGAGCACGAGCGCAGTCAGCAGCGCCTCCCACTCCGGCACGGCTAGCTGCAGCCCGAGGAAGCTCCCGTGCAGCTCCTCCACGGCTAGAGCGGCGCAGTCCGACTCGGCCATGGCCGCCGTGGCCGTAGCCGTTGCACTGGCCGTCGCCGTGGCCGTCGTTGTCAGGCTGTCCACCAGCGAGCCGGAGAGATTGGCCGCCAGGGCGGCTGTCGTCGTGGATGCCACGGCTGCTGCTGCTGTCTCCACGCTGGTTGCACTACGTTCGCTGCTTGTTGCGGGCGACGCAGCTGCTGCTGCTGTTGATGCCTCCGGCGTGCTGTTGACGGCTGCGGCGGCTGTCAACGCAGCCGCGGCCACCGTTGTGGTGACATTTATGAACAAGATTTGATCTGCCGATGGCATTTTGACATCCTGCTAACACTGCCACGCAGTGTCCTTGTTCACGTTCCCTTCCTGTTGTGCGGTTATTCCCTTGTTATACTGCTCGCTCTCTGTCTCTTCCTACCTCTCCCTCATCCACGTCGTCGCTGTGTGTGTGCTGCAAGGACATGAGAGATTCAGTTGTGCGTGCGAAATTCGATTTTATTTTGTTGCCAATTTCTGTTCTTTTTGTTGGCGCTCAACGATAAACAAATATTATGTCGGAACAAGCGCGCTTCAAAGCTATCTGCTTGTTGGATTTTTTGTTAAAAATAAATTATTCAATTTATAAAATAAATTAATAAAATAATTATTATGATAATATTTGGTATTGAAAAAACAAATATATTTAATATTCAAATAAATTATCAAATATAAATAATAATTTTATATAATAATAAAAATTTCGATAATATCTGGCATTAAATAGAAAAATTATGATATATAAAAAATAAATAAATATAATTATTAATAATAAATGTTATATGACAAATAATAATCAATAATAATTAATGGAGAAATTATTAAATATAAAAAAAACAATAATTAATAATAAATAATAAATAATAATTAAAAAATATATAATAATAATAATGATAATAAATAATAATGAATAATAAATAGTAACGAATAATAATAAATATCAGAATGATTAAATATTTTATTTTTAAAGCAAGTGATTGTATATAAAGCTTTATACTTTGATTTTCTGCTCTAAAATAAATTATGAGGTACTTGTAAAAATAAATTTAAATAAAATATATAAATTAAAAATTTAACTCAATAATTTGTATTATTTAAATTTTAATATTTAAAATTTTAATATTTTAAAAAGTAAAATTTTTGTAGTTTGTATTAATAAATTTTCAAATAATTAGTTTTCATTTTGCATAAATTCTTTAATTTTTATGACTTAAAATTTTAATAATTAAAACTAAATTCTTTAGTTTTCATTTGCATATTTAAAAAAAAATGATTTCTACATTCATAAATTCTATAATTTTACTTTATAAGTTATCTTTAAGTTTATTTTGAATATTTATTTATTTATTTAAGAGCAGCAGAGCTGAGCAATTTTTACACTCAGTCACTAAAGTGATATGTGTTCCTTGGTTTGGTTCAATGTTCGACTTCTTGTCCCTCCAGCTCTCTGTATGGACGCTCAAATTCTGACTCAATTTTGGACTCAACTTTGGGTCTGCTTTGACTCGGCCTCTGGCTGATCTGTAGATGTGCTCTGGTTCTGCTTTGGCTCTGCTTAGACGTTACTTTGGTTGAGTTAAAACAGTACTCTGGCATTGGCGCTGCTATGACTCTGCTCTGCCTTAAGCTCTGCCTATAGATCTCCTCTGCCTCTGCTTTGGCTCTGCTCAGGCGCTGCTTTGACTGAGTTATAACTCTGCTCTGGCATTGGCGTTGCTATGACTCTGCTCTGCCTTAGGCTCTGCCTATAGATCTCCTCTGCCTCTGCTTTGGCTCTGCTTAGGCGCTGCTGCTGCTCTGCTCTGCCTTAGGCTCTGCCTCTGGTTGATCTCAAGATCTCCTCTGCCTCTGCCTTGGCTCTGCTCAGGCGCTGCTTTGGTTGAGTTAAAACAGTACTCTGGCATTGGCGCTGCTATGTTTGCTCTGCCTTAGGCTCTGCCTCTGGTTGATCTCAAGATCTCCTCTGCCTCTGCCTTGGCTCTGCTCAGGCGCTGCTTTGACTGAGTTATAACTGTGCTCTGCGACTGGCGCAGTTAGGGCTCTGCTCTGGCTTGTCTCAAGATCTCCTCTGCCTCTGCTTTGGCTCTGCTGAGGCGCTGCTTTGGCTGAGTTATAACTCTGCTCTGAGACTGGCGCTGCTATGGCTCTGCTCTGCCTTAGGCTCTGCCTGTGGCTGATCTATAGATCTGCTCTGCCTCTGCTTTGGCTCTGCTCAGGCGCTGCTTTGACTGAGTTATAACTCTGCTCTGGCATTGGCGTTGCTATGAATCTGCTCTGTCTTAGGCTCTGCCTGTGGCTGATCTGTAGATCTGCTCTGCCTCTGCTTTGGCTCTGCTTAGGCGCTGCTGCTGCTCTGCTCTGCCTGAGGCTCTGCCTCTGGCTGATCTCAAGATCTCCTCTGCCTCTGCTTTGGCTCTGCTCAGGCGCAGCTCAGGGCTCTGCCTCTGGCTGATCTCAAGATCTCCTCTGCCTCTGCTTTGGCTCTGCTCAGGCGCTGCTTTGATTGAGTTATAACTCTGCTCTGGCATTGGTGCTGCTATGGTTCTGCTCCGGCTCAGGCTCTGCCTCTGGCTGATTTGTAGATCTGCTCTGGCTCTGCTTTGCCTCTGCCTCTGCTCTGCCTATAGTTTTGCTCAGACTGAGCATTGGCGCAGCTCTGGTTCAGTTCTGGTTCTGCCTCTGGTTGGTAAGGTCGTCAATTAATTAGCTTGGCGTGAATCTGAATTCTTTCACTGCCGACCTCAATTTTCCACTTATTTATATATTTTCTTCAAATCTATTTTTTATATATAATTATTTATTTAAGAGCAGCAATTAAGACTCCCTTCAGTTACAAATTATTAAAAAATTCTCAGAAAACATTTAAAAATAGCGAAGGAAAACAATGGAAAGCAAAAAGAAGTCTCAAAGACGGGTTTAATCAGTTGACTTTAATTGAAACAGTATGCAAAAATAAAAACAAAAACAAAGAGAAAATAAGTTAACAGAGATTTGGGAAAAGGGTCTTGTCAGAAAGCCATTAACAATTTAGCTGACAATACGCTGGCCGACTCCCTCGATGAGAGGAAGCCAACTAATTAAAAATGCCAGCTCAAGTAAAATGGCAGCTGTAAAATAATACAGCGAGCCACTTGGCCTGAGCCACGGTCGATATAGTCTTGTAATAAAAGATGTTGCGACAGCCACCGGACATTTTGAAGGCTAACTTGAGTGATATGCGGAGGAAGTTAAAGAAAACAGGAAGCAGTGGCGAAAGGCGTTAAATGTTGCATGAGGAAGTATAACTGAAGTAATATATGGATTAGGCGAACTGATCATGTGATGGAAGTATGTAACTAGATCTTAGTTGCAAGTGCTAGTAAGTAGTCGTATTTTACAGCTCAATAATTATACTAAGATTTGATCAGATCATATAGTAAGATGAAGCTGCATGTATAACTTGATATAAATATGAAAGCTCTCGACCGTCAACTCCACTGACTAAGAGCAGGGCGTTGTTTCAAGAAAATAAATCAGAATTGCTTTAGAAAAATATAAATTATCTGTAGAGTATAACACTGAGTCTAGTAAAAATGGGTAAATAGAATGTATGTACTCTATGTAGATAATGTCTCCAAAAGACATTAAAATATTAATACAAATATTTAACTTTGACTTGACTTTCAATAAAACTTTAAATTCATTAATTTTAAATTCTGTTACTAGGTTTTTTTTTTATTAAAATTATAGAGCTTATTCTTAAATATTTTAATATTTTTATTAATATATATATATTAATTTTAGATATGTATGTATATATTAATAATATATATAACAATATTAAACTAATTTTTAAAAAAACCATTGAGCTGCGCCTTTAAACACATTTGAATGGCAGAATGATGACTTGAAGATTTCTTTAAAAGCGTTTTAGTTATTGAAGTTATTGAAGCACTATTTTGTCATAGAAAGCCCCTCGCTTTCTCTCTTTATAGGAGCGAAGTTGCTGCAAGATTGCAATGCCTAAAAATAAGGTTGAGGTTAGCTAAACAGATTTGATGAGAGCACGCTTGGTTCCATTTAAATATTTAAAATACATTAAAAGCTAACCAAAGCTCAGTCAATATCAAATAATTATTTAGAATTTCTATTCAAAATTATTAAAAATGTATGAATCAAATCTTAGCAACAAACTCAGATTAACAACAGCAAGCTTAAGCCTCATTTGATTTGCTAAGATTTTATTGCTCAACATAGCCAAAGCTACATCATCAACAGCAGCTGACTCCGCTCACTTGATTTATCTCCGCATAGCTAAGCTAAGCATCTTTGGCCCTTTTTCCTGGGCAAAATCTGAGCTAATCTTAGGCTAGTCTATAAATTGCACATAATTGTTCCGCCGTATTTTTGCCGGCTTCAGCGCCTGACACATTTATCCGCTCAGCCTCTGGCTGGCTGCGTGCCTCGCGCCGTTGCAGTCGCTGGAAAAGCATTAATCAAAATAACCGGCTCATAAACTGCGCGCACGCGATCCAAACGAAAAAAAAGTGGCGTGGAAAAGGAAAACTAGAGAAAAGTTCAAGGGGAAAATCCATTTTCATTCAGGCCAAAAAATTGTTTGCCTCGCCCAGACCCAGAGCTGGAGGCTTAGCAGCTGCATCAACCTGAAGCTTACCTTGATTTCTGTAAGCTTTAAGTGTTCACCCCTTTTTTTTTAGATATTAATTTATGTAAGGGGGAGGGGTTGGGGCAGAGATCGGATTTTAGTAAATTAAAGCGACCGTCTGCTATCCAGATTTAAGCTGATTTAACGCTTTAATTGCATAAGTGCGGAGCTCAACACTCGGGGCCGCAGTGGACTGGATGCTTAGTGATAAGCTGATTACAAGCAGACAGCTGTGTGTGTGTGTGTGGGTGTGTCTATGTGTGCTTAGTATGAAAAACATTGGATAAGTTGCCTTCAGTATTCCTACGCAAAACGCTTTGCACTTTTCCTTTCAGTCTCGCTTTGCATGTGCAAAACTTTTTGTGAACATGGCCTTCCCTATGTGTTTGTGAGTCTGATATGGCATGATAATATCCACACACACACATACAAACAAACAAACAAACAAACATATAGATAAACACACACACACATGCATAGATAAACACGCTATCGCCCAGATATTCGCCTGGGCTCCCAGCTCGGCTGTCATTAGCAAAACTTGCCAAGTTTTTCCTCTATTTAAAAGTCGAAAGCCTGTTTGTTCCCTCTTTTCGAATTTCAACTTTTGACTTTGAAAAAGTTATGCGCAAATTTCTATAAACTATATAATGTGCTGTTTAATTAAATGAAATTCGTTCGTTTGAATGCTACACATATTTTGGGTGCTTAAATGAAGCAATTCGGTGAAGAAAAATGTATGGAAATATTTGAAATAATAAATAGGCAACTTTAATTATTTTTAACAGCATTTTTAAATTCTTTGAGAAAGCTGAAAAATATGTGAAATTGTGTGAAATAATAAATAAAGAAATATAAAAAAAGAAACTTAATTATTTTTGTAACGTTTTTGCAGTATTTAAGATAGCTAACAAGTATATGAAAAGAATTTAAATAAATAAATGAATATAAAATAATAATAATTAGTAAAAGCGACAAATTTTTAATGAAATTTTTGTAATATTTAATAAAGTAGAAAAATATATGACAATATTTGAAATAATAAATATTAAATTTAATTATTTGTAAAATATTTCTGTGGTATTTAAGAAAGTTTTAAAAATATATAAAAAATATAAAATGGAAAAATGAATTATTCTTAAAAACATTTTTAGACTTTTTGAGAACGCAGAAAAATATATGAAAGCATAAAAAATGTAAATATATTTAGAATTTAATTATTTGTATAACATATTTGGTATATTTAAGAGTAAAGTTAAGTTTAACTTTATAAATGCATAAAAACAATTTTAGTTGATTTAAAAATTTAATTATTTTTAACAATATATTCAGGTCACACCAGATTCGCTTTATATTTATGAGGGGAGAAAAAAAGTTAGCTAGCGGCCACGCCAGGTAACTGAATCAAAAAAATGTTACTCCATAGGCAAAAGAACGAAAATATAGTATGATGCTTGTTTATGGTTCAAATTGAAATTTTAAAATATTAAAAAAAAACTATAAATTAATATTGATGTTTTTGCATTTGCCACGGTTAACTGTAGAAGGGGTCGAGAGTCATTCACCTATGGCAGATGGTGTTTTTAACTCCAGGACTGTTTTCGCAAGCAATTTTTTAAATTACAAACAAATATTTCTCTAAATGGCAGACCACCCATATTTTGTTTTTAATTTAAGAAAATAATATATAGATAATTCAATCAAATGAACTGTCGGACTTTAGCTCGAACAATATTTGATATCAAGGGCGAAGAGTAGGCAATTAATATAGATTTATAAATTCTGATCAGTTCATACCCATAGAAGATATATATTCAATTTTCAGTTATCTTTCCACTCACCTATCACAAAACCAATATACTTCCTTCTGCTTAATGAACACACAATGAAAGAACAAATGAAAGGCAGCAAAATTTGGCCGACCAATGCCAATTAGTAAAATTTGTTAAGACACTTGTCGAATTTGGCTATTGTTTTATTTACGTGCCACACACCCACACACAGACACAGACACAGGTATAAGCAAGTGGGAGTAGCCGCAAGTTTTGGCGCGTGTTTTATTTTTAGATGCCCAAAGTGACCTATAAATAAGGGCTCATTGACGCGTATCCTTGCATCGTAAGGATACACAGGAGCCTCTGCATATTTAATACTGATAGACTCGTGGCAGCTGAGTCGCAGCTGTGCTAGATGAACTAATATATGCGTGATTCGTGGCTGTTAACGCGGCTTAAAGCCTAAGTATGTTTGGCTAAATGCTGTGTGAAATGAAAAGGATTGAAAATTGAGAGTTTTGGGTAATATTTTGTATTTTTATATGCAAATTAAAAAATATTATAATATAAAAAAAAAAAAAAAAAAAGCATAAATAAAATGAAAAAAAAAAATTAATAACAAAACAATAAAAAATAAATAAATAATGTAAAAATGTATTTAAATACTAAAAGTAATATAACATTAAATAAATATATAAAATAAATTTTAAAAAAAAAAAAAAAAAAAGTATATGAAAATTTAAAAATTTGTTAAAAATGTAAAAAAAACTTAAAAAATAAATAAATAAAAAATTAAAATAAATAAAATAAAAATTAAAAAAAAAAAAACAAATAAGGAATAAATAATAAAAATATATATAATTAATAAAAACACAAAATAAAATTAAAAAAAAATAAAAATGTATATAAAAATGTAAAAATTTTTTAAAAATAAAAAAAAATTAAAAAATAAATAAATAAAAAATTAAAGAATACATAAAAAAAAATTAAACATATAAAAATAAAGAAGAAATAAAAAATAAATACATAAAAAATATATATTTTTATATATAGATGTATATAATCTTTTGAAGCTGTCATAACTGTCATATCATTTAACATGTCTATACTCTAAGTTAAGTCTGCTAAAATGCCTGCACTTATCAGCGCTTGAAAGCACTCGATTTAATATGATTGTTTTCTCGACTTAACACAGTTTTCTAATCAATACTTATTAGTGCAGTATATTTGCTCTTGTTACTCGTTAGTAATTAACTTAACTTAACTTGTCAAACTAACTTAACTAATTTCCCAATTAGGCAGCTCAATGATGATTGGAGTCCTTATAGCTACATGTCCTTTGCATTTTCCATACCCATATCCAATCTATTACTTCCACTTCACTCTGAGTTACCACGACTATCCATATTTCAATATGCCACCAACTCGTAGCTAAATCAAAAAGTTAGCTCTGGTCTTTCCATGCATAGCTCAGCTGCTGCTGCTATTCAGCGTATTCAACTGGTTGCCACGCCCAGTTCGATCAATTAAAGGCCTATCGTGACTCGCTCCATTCTCTGTTTGTTCTACGGCGTATGGGCTTATGCCACACCCCAGATAGCCAGCCTGGCTGACAACTGGATGGCAGTTAGACCAGATACCAGCTGTATCCATTTCTAACAATTTCTGTCCACTTCAAGTCCCCTTTTGTGGCCATGGCATTGTCCGTTTTGGCGGAGCGTGGCCGCCGTATTTCTATTATAGCCTCTACACAGGCCTGAGCCTGTGTCAGTGCCTCTGCCTATGCCTCGCGACCTGTTTCAATAAAGTCCAGCGAAATGAAAATGCGAATGGCTTGAACCTTATCCACACGCACTCTCGGCCACAGTTTGCCATCCGCATTTCGCAATTTTCTGGCCGTGTTCAATTCGAGCCATTCGCATTTCGCTGAGGCTTTCGCACACGTTCATTTGCGTTCAATTTTGAGGTCTTTAATGCGCGCTTTTGGTTCCAAATTCGAGCTGGCTCGACTCTTCTCTCGTCTTATCTATTTGCCGAGTTAGCAGTTTGCTGTTCGCACTTTTGTCTGCGCTTTGATGCGAGCTTAATGCATTATAAAGCACAGCAATAGATCAATACACACACACACACACACTATCACAGTCTTGCAAATTTGTTTACTCTGAGTCTGTTTGTATTTCACATTAAGTCTTGGTGTGCGTGCTTGCATCTCGTGCTTCAATCCGTTTGCTGTGTTTCATCCATCGCATGTCTTGCATGGCCACGTGTAAAATTCTACCGACTGCAAGTTTATCCAATGACACAACGCAAACGCAGCGCATTGATGCGCCAGCAGCGCAGCGATTGCCAGAAAGCTTTTTCATATGTAAATTGTGTGGCCCAATTCAGGGTTGAATAGTTTTCGCTGTTCAGCGTTCAGTTTGGAGCCGGATAGAGGCAGGGAGAAATTGCTGTAGGGGCTAGTTGAGTTGTCTTAACGAGGAATTCGTTTGGTGAAACTAATGAATCCATGTGAATGCTGGAGAGAGAGAGAGAGAGAGAGAGAGAGAGAGAGAGAGAGAGAGCAACTTTGAACTTGTCTTGTCATAACTACTGCCTTCATAAATGTTTTTTTTATCTCTCACTCATTCTATTAAGTTATTGCCCTCAATATACGCTTTCCCCAGTCTCTTAATCATGATCTAATTCAGTACTTTTCTCTCACGCTGTCTTCATTCTCTCAATCTATTTTTTTTTCACTTTTTCCTGAGCTATTCTCTGTCAATCTGGCTTACTTCTGTTCTTTCTTCCTCACAAACTTTCTCCCAAACTCTTCCTCTTTCTTTCACGTTCTCTGCCTCACTCTTTCACTCAATTTGTTACTCTCAATATGTCTCGCTCTTTCTCAATCTTTCTCTCTCACTCTTAGTCTTTTACTCAATTTGCTCCTGTCAATCTGCTTCTCTCTTTCACACAGTCCTTTTCTCTTTCACCCTCACTGTCTCTCTTTTTGTTTAGCCCTTCCTCTCTCACTCACTCATTCTTACTCTACCTCTATCTCTCCTACTCTTCCTCTCTCGTACTTTTCCTCAATTTGCTTCCCATTGCTTAGAATTATTATTATTATCCTTATTTATATTATATGTATTATAATATATTACTTATTCAGCCTCTTCAGCAGAATTATATAGATCAATGCCAAAGTTTATAAGAAAATAGTTCGAATATGCCAGTTTCCACTTATCCACTCGCTTCCCTTCCCTCCTCTCCCTCATATTTATATTGATTATCATTTTAAAAATAAAAATAACTATGCCAATTAAAGTAATTTCCAGCAAGGAGAGAGCTCAAAGGCTGGCAGAAATTCCATCTAATCGCTGACACATTCGCCCTTTCAGCTGACGTCAATCAGTTCGTTTCCCATGTTCGACGTGTCAGCAATTTGCATTCTCTGCAGCCCTGGCGTAGCGCTGGCCATTAATGCGGGCCAAGCTTTTTAAAAATTGATGCACTTTGTGCACAATCGCAGCAGTGACAGACGGACAGTGGGCCAAGCGTAGCAGAAAGAGATAAATTGAGTGGGTGAGAGACAGAGAGAGAGAGAGAGAGAGAGAGAGAGAGAGACATATGAATGGACAGTTAGCAGGCAGAACGACAGGGTGTGTGCGTACCTGACACATTGACGACGACTACGAGCGACGGCTAAACATGGAAATCATTGGCAAGCCAGGCAAACCAGCCATGTTAACTACTAGCTAACAGCCAAGCACATGTGTGCTGCACTTAACACACACACATAGAGAGAGAGAGAGAGAGAGAGAGAGGGAGTGTGATACACCCACAACTGTCAGTCAAAAATTGCACTCTGCTGCACATTTTTGCAATTGTAATATGCATTTTAGATCTGATCTGAGCATATCGAATCCCGTAGAAACCCATTTGCCAAGAATGTTTGGCTTTCGAAACGAGAAATGCGCTTGGCAGGCATCCAATATGGAATCTGTGGCCACAAACAGTTCAAAACAGCTTTGAGTGCTGCTGAAGGCGAGTGCTTGACTAGCAGATACCCTGATAGATTCGAGATTACTACACTGTACGTGTTGTGTTGTTGTTGTGAAACTTTTATAGCTTTAATAAAGCTGATTCGTTTCTTCGAAAACAGTTCAACTTGCTTTATGGCTTGTTTACTGGCTTGATTCTGCAGCCAAGTTATTTGGACAGTAAATTTATGAAATTTCTTTTGTTTTCAGCATTAAATAATATATAATTATATATATAATATATATAATTATATTTTGCTTTTAGTATTAAATTGTCTGTCTATTTGTGGCTACTTATGTCTAGATATCGCTATCTTTATTTATATATATTTAGCTCATATTAATATTTAACTAAATCTTAGCTAACTATCTATCTATCTGCATCTCTTGTATCTTGTGTCATTGTGTTTCTATCTGTAAGTCTCTGTCTCCTTCTATTTATATATATCTCTACTATCTCAATCTATGTCTGTCTATCTATCTATCTATATCATATGTGTATCCTCCTATCCATCTCTCTATCTCTTTATCTATCTATCGATGTATCTATTTATACGCATCTATATCTATCTATATCCTTACGTAAATCTACCTTTATATCAATCTATTTATGTATCTATCTATTTTATCTATCTATCTACCTATCTTTTTTATCTATCTATATCTATCTACCTCTATCCCCATTTATATGCATATTTTTTTATTATTTTTGTCTATCTAAAAATCGGTATATATATAACTTATCCCGCTTAATATTCTTTAGGATTTATCTTTATTCTTTAAGCCTATGTATCTTCATTTATCTCTACATTAATTTATATGTTTACCTGTCTATGTCTGCACCTTCACTTAGCTATTATTATCTATAGTTGCCTGCATATTCCTCTCAACATTTCCCCCCAATATACCCGGTTATATATACCAGTGTAAAAATAAGTTCGTTTTGAGTAAAATTTTTGCCAAAAATCCATTAAATATTATATTACATTATTTTCCTATTGAAATGCTATTTTTGATATTTTTTCTCTCTCTCCTCTACCTCAGGCTGCTTCAGGCTGCCTGCCTGACTCTGACTCTGTATCATTTGCACATTTCTTATCAATTTATGCTGCTGTTGTTGTCACTGCTGCCGTCATAAGCAAATTTTCTATGTCACAACACAAAGTGTCGCTTGCTTTCGATGGGTGTGTGTACGTGAGTGTGTGTGTGTGTGTGTGTGTACGTGTGTGTGGTATATGCATAAGTAATTGCATATCATGTCAGCGACATGGTGATTTTCTCCCTTTTTTTTCTGCTCAACCAACTATGAACTGAGAATTATTGTTGTAAGGTCGTTGTGTTTAATGTAATGCTGTTAAATGCTGCCTTGACTGCAGCTTGTGGCAAAGCAAGTGGCAAAAATGAGCTGCTCTCACTCGCTCTTCTCTCTCTCTCTCTCTCTCTCTCTCTTTACAGAAGCGCGGCTAATGTGGCGTATGCGTAATTTGTAATTTTGCCTCTACTAATTGAATGAGTTTTAGTGACTAGCTGATGTCTTTGTCAGTTTGAGCAAGCATAAGAGTCTTTTGAGAGATATGCTGTAATTGGCAATAACTATTCTAGTATTTTTATTTGAATAATATATAGACATATATGTGAGAGATATGCAAATGAATGAATGTACTACGAGTAATGCAGTCTTTATTTTCTACGTAAATGTTGCATATTTTCTATATTATTCAAACTATGCCTCTTCAGTCTTATTTCTCTTTAACTCTGTTTAATTTTTCTTAAAATTAACTTAGCTTCAATTTTGCATCATTTCAGCAAATATTTTTAATACAATTTTTTAAATAAGTTTACCAGAAAGAAAGTTTGCTAAAATTTTTCATCAGCTGAGCCCAAGCAAATTCTCGCTTAATTTGCCAGCCATTGTTACCAATTTTTTGTATACTTTATGAAATACTTTTTCTTTAAGAAAAACATTTACCATAAACAGATAAATAGTTTTAGCTTTGCTGGAAAAATCAGAGATTGAAGCTTACTTTGACTCTCGACTGTCTGGCGCAAAAAGTATCGCTGACAGACATGGGAAAACTATTATATGTATAAATTCTTCGAAATTGCTGAGAAACTACATTGCCAGTAATAGCTAAGAAAGATGCACATTTCATACTCGGAAAAGTATCTTCGTGACTCCACTGCTCTGCAGATACTCAGAAAAGAATTTGGTGTTAAAGCGAATTTTTGTAAGACTTCAATATTTATTTAAATAAAATAAATAAATATTCAAGAGAAAGTTTTAGCTGCACTTAAGTTTTATTCTATTTCCTTTTAGTGAAAGCTAAATATAATAAATTATATTTAAATGTATATCTATATGTATATGATGTACAATGTACAATAAATATAATTAACAAAAGTATTGATTTTATTTAACTATAAAAAATATGCATTAAAATATAAATAATATATAAATATAAGATAAAGTAAGTAAAATACAAAATAAAAATAATAAAATATGAAATAAATTTAATATAAAATAAAATATAAAATATAAAAAAAAGATATAATTTGTAAATAAAAATTACTTTTAATTTTTAAAATTTATTTTAGTTTACTAAAACCCCCTTTTGCTCTATACAACCCAGGATATCTTTAAAGAGATTGTGATGGAATCTTGGCTGTTTACATATGCATTGCAGGGAGTCTATTGTTTACTTTGACTGCCAGCGGGGCTGGCTCACAGCTGCGAGAGTGGCTGGGTGGTTGGATGTTGGTGGTTTAGGTGTTTGGTGGCTGATGGTTGGGGCTGCTGCTTGGCTACAACAAAATCAATTTGCCAGAAACTAATTAAGGGGTTGTGTGAAGGCGTGTGCATGTGCGTGTGCGTGTGCGTGGACTGCAATCAATTTGCTAAAAGCCAAGCTGGCAATTCAACAACTTAATACCAGATACCAGAGATGCTCGTTCGTGTATCTGGACGACGTGTGGGTCAACATGCACAATTATATTTCTCCGGCTTTTGATTGTTTATCTTTTTCTATTGGCAATTGAACTTTTAGCCAAAGCTTAACTGCCTCCAACTGTCTGTCTGTCTGTCTTTCTGTTTGTTTGTCTTTTATACATGTTTTGAATTGATTGATTTGATTTGATTGATTTGCTCTCGGTCTCGCTCTCGCTCTTGCGCTGCGCCCACAATAGTTCAGCACGGCTCTCTAGTGCTCTGCCATTTGGTAGTTTGACTTTTTTCCCTGTTTTTATTTCACACACGCCAACAAAAAGCGTGCGCAACAAATCAGTGAAGGTGAAGGGTGTCTCTCCCACTGTTAGATCGTGTTTTTTCTCTCTATTTTTATATATATAGTACATGTGAAAAGTTTTTTAAATTGCAATTCAACTCTTTTTGTTTGTTCAGCTCGCAATTGTTTTTGGCGAATGGTCATCGAATTTTCAATTGCTTTGTGGCATTGGCATTGCGTGTAAAGTTTTTGTGTGGCTTTGTTCGAACTGCGAACTGAATAATAAATAGAACCATTTTCATAGAGACCCGTTCGCATTCCGCAATGCAAATGAATCTGTGGTTAGCAATTAAAACTGAATTTGATAAGTTCGAATGCAACAAAAATGATTATTTCCATGTGAGCTTAACATGCTGCCCAGTTTTTTCCCAACTTAATTGCAAACTGATGCGAAGTGCAGTGTGATGAGCTGTATAAGTTGTATTTAGAGCTCTCTGAAATGTGCGTAATAAATTGTGGTTTTTGTGAAGTGCCATAAATGTAGTTTTTGCCATTGATATGGATTCAATATTTAAATTGAACGTTTTTGCATTTAAATTGAATGTTTTTGCATTTGTGACTTGCTCAGTTTTTGCCTATTTTAGCTATTTTAGTTGGATTCGCTAATGAGTTTGGCCCACAAATAATTTTCTTGACATGAGAGCTGAGCTGGAGGACAAATTAGTTTCTTCTGCAGAAGTAATCTCAGTTTAAATATGGAGATTTAAATAATAGCTTAAACACAGATCCTTATACTTCTCCGTGGTTGCCCAAAGTGTGTATAATATATACATATATATATAATATTTGAAAACTTAAAACTAGATTAATTTGCCATTAGATTATAACAGAAAACTTGTTTAATAGAGTATACAATCTATTGAAAAAATAAACAAACAAAAAATAAATAAATATACAAAAATTTAAAAAATATATGTAAAAAATATATATAAAAATATATACAAAATATATAAAAATATATAAAAATTTTTTGAAACATAGAAAAAATATTTAAAAAAAAATTATAGTCCCAATATTCTATCTATTGCATTTTTATTGCAAAAAAAAATTAAAATGTGTAAAAACCAATGAAATATTTCTGTGTTAGGCAATAAAATGTACAGCTCAAGTGCAATTTTGCTTAGCTGCCTTTACATAGATACACATACACAAATTTTTTAAAATTTATTTTTTTTTTTTTCTATTCTATGTAAAAAATTCTTTTTGCGACATTATATTATTTCTACAATAAGTAAATGCATTTCCAATATTTTCGGACTAACCAAACTCTCCCACACAGTGGCCTAATGGAGCTGCTCGATTCCTGCTAAATTTCCGCCCTGCCCAGCTCAATCTATCCAAGGTCACAGCCCCTGCATCGTGGCCCAATCAAATTGTTATACAGGAGAAACCTTTTATGTTTAATTCAGTCAGTTGACTGGCAAAGCGTATTACGCATTGTTATGGCCAAAGTTCGACGAATTGATGGCCTGAATGGGACTGAGCAATTGAGTCTGTGTTGTGTACGTGTTGAAAGTTTGATTGAAATGGCAATGCTCTGGGCACCCACCCGGGTCATAAAAACTAAAATGCCAATATAGTTCGCATCTAATCCAGTCCAGGCCAAGTCAAGTTGGCCAGTCTGGCGCCCAGCGACTGCAATTGCGTAACAGACGCTGGCCAACACAATAAACTAGCAAATTGTTAATGGAGCTGGAGCTGTATTGTGTCCAGTCGATTATATGTTTACTTTGATTGCTGCCAGTCTGGCATAAAAATCAGCTAAATTAAGATTGAAACTTGCATTTTCTCATTCTCCGTTTGTTCAATGAATAAATGCAGCGAAATCAAATGCAGTTCGTGCAGAGAGGCGCAAATCGCGCTACGAATTCATTGACATTGACGTCCTGAAGTGTGCTCTTGGCCTGCTGCTCGCCTCATCAATATGAAGACCAAAACAGCTGCTGCCAGGCAGCGACGACACTCGACATATTTGTCTCAGCTACACAATTCCCCAAATGATGGTCGAGCTGTTGCTGTTGCTGCTGCTGACTGAAGACGAGCTGCAGCAGCTGAGTAAGAGGTCCTGCTACGTGCTGGGCGTGGCATCATTGCTCTGGCTTTGCCAAAAGTTACTTCTTCGCATTTATTACATGCAATTTGCTGCCAGCTTCTGCTACCTTTCAGCATGCTAGAGTAAACGTGCTCCGCTCCAGCTCCTGCTCTGTGCCGCTGAGCAATGTTGTTTTCATACGAAAAAATTCGACTACTTCTTGAATAGCTGTGAAGGAGCAACAACTTGAATGTATGTACTTAGTTGGCAAATTAAGAGAGTATATTAGTTTGGTCTAATGTGGGATTTTTTTTGTCTCTCTGTGTGAATGGTTGGCTGTAGAAGGGCAGAGAGTTTGACTATGGATTGAAGCTATTTGAAATTGTTAATTTAAACTCGTGTGTAGTCTTGTCTTATCCATTCTTGTGATTTAAAGTATAGAGGCGAGTTGACAAAATGGGAATTACTATATTTTTTATTACCATATAGGCACTATTATTTATGTCTGTATTTAAGCTACAAAATTGCTGTTTCAAATATATTTGTGACTCAAAAAGATACGTTTTGCTTACTTCCAAAAAAAGCTAGAGATTTCTTATTTCTTGTGTGGATCTTTGTGATGAATACACAGATTTTAGATATTTTACATTTTGTATATTTTAAGTTTTGGACATTTTAAATATTTCATATTTAAATATGTCATATTTTGTCAATTTCTTTTTCTCAATTAAAATTATTCAAATATTCAAAAAATTATATTTATATTAATATATTAATATATTTGTATATTTATATATTTATATATTTATATATTTATATATTTATATATTTATATATTTATATATTTATATATTTATAATTGTTTATATATTTATATATTTATATATTTATATATTTATATATTTATATGTTTATATATTTATATATTTATATAATTACATATTTATATTTATATATATATTTATATTTTATATTTTTATATATTTTTCCTTTGCTAAAAATATACATCTAGGTGACATGAGCACGCTCGAAAAACTCATTAAAAAACTTCATCTAGAACAAAAACTATTCAGCAAATTATTTTCCAGAGTAGAGCCAATGCAAGTCCATGCAGATTGCTCAGCTGTGGAGTAAATTACGCAGGAAGTGGAGCGTGAGCTGATGAGTGCGTGTGCACATATTTATGTATGTGTGTAGGTGTGCATGTACGTATATATGTAAGTATGTATGTGCTTAATATATTTATAGCAAGGCAGCATAGCATGAGTCTAATAACGGAGCTTAGCAAGACTCAGGATATCTTCTAGTCGAATAGTCTCAGCGACAGCATTCTTCCACATTTGCTTATCTAATCATTTGCATTTAATCGAAGCTTCAGTTGACCAGGTAAAATAATATTTTTGTTTCATATATTTCTATTCCTGCAGGGGTTATGCTATGCAGTTGGCCAACTCCTTAGGGAAATTTATTTTAAATTAGTTTCTTTTTGATAGAGAAAATTAAAATGCTTTGTAAATTTGATTACGTTGCATGTGGTGCGCAGCTCAGAAACTAGTTTGTGTATCTTATGTAAGTAATTTGAGTCATATGAGTCTATCTAAACTGATTTGAAAGATTTTTACTGAAAAGAAAATAAAGGAAGTCTGTTCTAAAAGAAAGAGTTAAAATAAAATAAATAATAAAAAAGATTTTTATTAAATATAAATATTAAATAAAAAAAATTAAATAAAAGAAATATATAAAATAAATTAAATAAATAAATAATTAAAAAAAAATAAATAAAATAAATAAAATAAAAAATGAATAAAAAAAATTAAATAAATAAAATGAATACAAATTAAATAAATAAATAAAGTAAATAAATATGTTTCCATATCTTATGTTATCTCTTATCTCTTTTAACAATTCACTACGATACATCTTTATTTTCTAAGATTTTCTGCTGAGATGCTCTTTGATATTTCAGCTAAAAACTCTCGTAAATATATATCACAAAGTATCTGCCCACTTCCGTCTATTTACTCCTCGCACACAGCCCAAATTTGTCAGTTGGCAGTTCCAAGCTACAACATTCGCCATTCATTTATAATCGCATACATTCAGCAAAAAATATATATTTATGTATTCACCTAATCTCGATGTTCTTTTTTAGCCAGCACATCAAATTTGTCTCGCTGACCTCGCTGGGCTATGGGAAAGCCAATATATCTTACGATCTGACAGCTGTCACACGTGATTAGTTTTGTGTTATTGCGCTGGCCGCTGTCACAGCTATCTGACAATTGATTAAGTGCTAAAGCCGAATCGGGAATTAGCATAGAGCAATCGCAACGAACGAATTCGTGGAAATCTCTCAATGGATACACTATATTGTCGCATATCTAACGATTCATTAGATTATGGCTGATATACGCTCCTTTCAGCTGAATATCTGTTTAGAGTTTCGGCGAAGCGGATTTATCTATATAGTATATATATATATATTATTTTTTTGTATTTAACAGCCATATTTTCTACTTTGCCAGCGCAAATAAATCATATTTGGCAGCCACTTGACGCGTGAGAAATGCGCAGCCAGGCACCGGATACAAGGGCTGCGGTTGAGGCGGTTTCGACGCTGCTCTATGCTCGCTGCTCGGTGTGCTCTCTGCTCTTTGGTTGTTGATTTGGTTTTGGTTTAGTTTGCGAATATTGTGCATTCTCTTTGCTTGACACAGCTGCGCTGTCTGAATTAGCATATATTCGGAACAGCTCACAAATCACTTCAACTGCGAGTTACCACCCCGAAAAAAACCCAAACAAATTCGATGCGACAAATGCAAATGTGCAGCGAGCGATATTACACAATCATTGCAGGCAGCAATTGCTGTTTATTGTCCTGCCAAGTGTCAGCTGCAGAGCAAGCAATGCTTGACACAGATTAGATCTGCATTTGAGCTGGCACTAGTTGGCCAGTTCATGACATGCACAATCGCAATTTTATATATTTATATATTTATTTTTAAAACATGTTTGACTACTTCTAACTACATAATCAGCAGCATTCAGTGAACTCATTCCATTTATTAATATATATTTTTTTGTTGTGCTCATATTATTTACTGAATGTAGGTCAAAGTGTCTTCAGATCAGCAGCTTCCATAAAATATTAAAAATATTTAGCTCACCTTGGGAATTCATATAATTAAAAGTGAAATTCCAGCTCGTCATAATTAACAATTTTTGCTCATTCCTGTTTATTTGAAAACAAATATAGAACAGCAACAAGAACAACAAGAGAGTTCATTTGTAAGCTCTTTCGTAAATATACAAAAATATCCCGATAAGTTGCATTGAGGTAAATGCCGCTATCAGTCAGTTCAATAGACTCATTCAGGTGGGACTCACGGGCCATTCATAGAATTTTTGGTACACGCGCGACTCCCAACGGGCACTATACATATAGATAAATACAGATATATATTCGAAAATATTTTCGTATGACTTTCAGTACTTTTTTTTCCCGTTTTATTTGTCGATTGTGAGGGGGCAGGCAGCCTCCGCTTATTTAGTACATCTGTGTGGCCCAAACAACTGTCTGTATATTTAGCGTAATGTTTTCGCTGCTTTTCATTTGTTTAAATGGGCCGGCTGTCTTTGCTTTTTTTCTTTTCTTTTCCTTAATTTTGTTTCTTGCAGCTGAGCGAAAGAGAAAAAGAAAAAGCGAAGCAAAATAGAAAAAGTCCATAAATAACTGCTTCGATTTTTGGCTATAAGTTTTCGGCTATAAGTTGGGCCAGCGCGAAGTAGTGTCGACATCTTTATGAGTTGAGCTGTTGTTGCAGGGGGGAAAGAGTAACTGATGCCTGCGTATCAAGTACTTTCACGCAATCATCGAGCTTTGGGCCTCCGCCGGCAGCTAAATTTTTGATAAATTCCATAAATATTGACAATGTGCGTGCCAAATACAAAATAAATCATAGCCGTTTTCGCTTTTCTTCAGTATTTATTTACATGCCGGAAGAACACCAAATAACAGCAACAACAACACGCCATGGGCAACACTTGCCGTCCTCTGTGCGTGTCTGCCCATTGGCAACGCACCCAACGTCGATGAACGTCATCGACAGATTTTTTTTTTTTTGGGTGTGTGGGCGGGTGCGTATATGTGTGTGTCTGTCTGGTGTATTGAGTTCTACTTGGCTGCTCGACTACTTGTTATTCTAATATGCATATTGAAATGATTTTTGTTTCAGCCCTAGCAACAATTTGTGCTCGCCATTCAATCATTTTGCTGCCTATTTCATGCTTTTTTTTTTGGGATTTTAACTGTGAGTACTTTGCTGGCTTCAGTTAGTCTTTGGTTTATGTGGAGAGCATAGCTATGAAAGCTGTAGAGAACCATTTCCTTACTAATATAGAAAGTGACTCTGATGTATCGTTTTATTCTCTTTTTGAGCTGCAAAGCCAAATCAGTAATTCGACTCAGCCCAAATTGAACATAATTCTTGAAGAGCTTCAACAAAGACACTCAATGATATGTTTTTATCAAATGGCTACTGCAGCCATAAAGTAAATAAAGCTAGAAACAACTTAAGTTCTAAAAGCATTTTCAATTTATTGCAATTTAATTTGAATTTTCTATTTTTATAATTATTCCAGGTTTATTATTTTTTTCTAGTTCTTTTCTGATTTAGTATTAAAAAAAACTTTTTTTTTAAATTTTCGCATATTTAAAAAATATGTTTTTAATTTTTCTAGATCCTAGAATTTTATTCTATTTTTTACAATATATTCTCCTTTTCTTCTTCTTTTCCAATTTTGCAGATTTATTATGTTTATCTAGATTTTATAATTATTTACGAATTTCAATTTCTAATTTTTTTTTTTATTTATTTAAAAATTTTATGTATATTTATTTTTAATATTTTCAGCTTTCAATTATTTTCTAATATTTTATACATTTTGCTTTTAAATTATGTTCTGAAATGTTTGTCAATTTTTTTTTTTTGCCAATTTTCCAGATTTTATAACCTTTTCTATCTACTAAATTTTTCAGATTTATTGTGTGTTTTTTTCTAGAGTAAATAATTTGTTCTTATTTTTTCCATAATTTTATAATTTATTCTAATTTTTCCAGACTTTCAAATTTTGTTTCTAATATTTCCCGATTTTCTATATTTTTCTAATTTTTTTTCTATTTTGTCGTATCTTTTTTCCATTTTTTTCTCATTTTTCCAGATTTTAAATTACGCAAAAGAAGACATAATCCATCTGACTCCGCACAACTTTTCACATTACTCAGGTTATTTGATATGGTTGTCAGCCGAAAGTGTCTTAAATTTAAAGTCCCCAGCCTCCGAAGGCTGGCACAAGTGCGCTTTAATTTGGTTATGTCGCTTGTGGGGCTTCCTTTGCCGGCATTCCAACTTACGGAAAGTTATATAATTTGGCTTCCTTATTATGAGGACGCAGCATAAAAAGTTCTGACATAATTTGCGAAGCCTTGCTCGGCTGTCAGTGCACACATCAGTCATGTGAGTGCCGAAATTGGCAATGATGTGGTCGTTACTCGGGGCTCTGCAGAAGGCATCACAAATAATTTTGACAAGTTGTGCAAAAGGCACTCTTTGGCGCAAGTTTTCGCATTGCCTAAGCCGCACTCACTAAACCTAGCAGCAGGCAATGAGCCTTGAATGTTGCCCAAAATTTTCAACTCAAAATTCATGCGAATCATGTGAGTGTGGGTGGGAGGTGTGGGTGAGTGTGGTGCGCACATACACAAAGCAAATTAGTTACGCCTAATTTGCAAGGCATTGTAGACAACAATCGAGCTGCCTATTGACTTTGTGACTTTGTGAGCTCGAAGATGTCGATACAGTTCAAATGCCAGCCAATATTTTGATATAAATATATGTATGCAAAATGTGTCAGCTCGCACTTGACGTTTCAACTGCGGCACAATGGGGCGTATACGCGATGAAATTAAATTAAAGACGCAACACAAATGTCGACACAGAGAGAGAGAGAGACACACACAAAAGGCAAGGATAAGGCAAATACCAAGTGGAAAGCAGGCAAAGCCAAAGCCATTTAGCATTCGCATTATAAGTAGAGTAAGAATATTATATGCCATGGCAAAGGAAATGGGCAAGGCCGGATGAAATGGTCTGGGCTAGGTTTATTGCTGCCTTTTAAATATATAACCTCAGAGTCGTGTCGACTGCAGCCGAGTACGAGAGTACAAGCGAACAATGAGCGATAATTTATATGCCTTGAATTAATTTCGCTCACGGCAACAAAACTTATCACCTGCTCTGGAACAGGGCCCACGACGACACGCACTGGGCGAGACATCCCTGAGTCGAAGAGATCTTAGCAGCCTTGGCTAACTTATGCGTATCGTTTGTAGCCAGCTGACTGCAACTCTCATCGGTGTAGTTGCAATATTTAGCTAAAATATGCTACACTTTAACATTTTACGATGGCTGCCGGAAGGGCTGAGCTGAGCAGGGCGAGAAGGGAACACGCCACCTCCAGGCTGAGACAACAACAAGAGCGCTGCCTGTATAATTTAATAAGGTTTGGCAAATGTATTGCCAAGAGCAGGGCAAACACACACAGGAAAGCCGGTTACCTGGCTGTCTGCCTCATGACTGCCTGCTCTGCCTACCTTGCCATTGTTGCACGTTTTGTAGTTTTCGACAGGTGGGCTGTGCCATATAATTTCATTATACTCTGGCAAAGGGTATAATAGCTATGCTGTAGCACTCGAATTTGATTATATGGCCTGGTGGGAGTACAGCTTGTATCTCGTGTAATAGGAATTTTCAACGGTTTTTATAGACTTAAGTTAAATTGAAATTGTAATTTTGGTATTACAAAATATGTTATTAACGAATTTCAGTACTTAAGGTATGAACTACTCGGAATAAGGGTTGGCTTTTGAAAGACACTCTGAATAGTAAACTGTTTGTAAGATAGAGGCCTTACACAACAGAGCTTGAAATTATTCAAAGGTAGTAGAAGCTGAATCTTAACGTATAGCATGAAGATAACATTTATTATATATTTATCATATATTTATTTTATTTTTTTGAGTTAGACCTTTTAAGTTAGCTTCTGTTAAAACTAAAACTTTTCTTGTTATATTTTCAGTAATATCTGGAGAGAGAGAGAGCGAGAGAGAGAGAGAGAGAGATGCTCAGCCTAACAGCCTAGCTAGACGTGAAGTTATTGCACCCCACTGATCAGCTAGCTTCGTCAGAAGAACTAGCAGAAGATTCAAAACCCCACTTTAAATTTATTAATTTATTTTTTATTATTAAAAATATTTTGTACATCATAAGCAAATTTTCTGCTACTTTTAGTGGCAACTTCATATATTTCTACATTTAAAATTTATTACAAATTCTTTTGATATACAAAATAAAATATGTAAATTAATAAAATAAAAAAAAATAGTATAAATAAAATAAATAAATACAATAAAATAAATAAAAAAAACTCAGCAAATAAAAAAAAATTAAAATAAAATAAATAAAATAAGTAAAAAAAAATAAAAATAAAATAAATAAAATAAAATACTAATAAATAATTTAAATAAAATAAAATAAATAAAGTAAACAAAATAAACCAAATAAATAAAATAAATAAATTAAAAGAAATAAGTAAAATAAATAAAATTAAAAAAAAATAAAAAAGAAACAAAATACAATTAAAATAAAATAAAACAATATATTTTAAAATATAATAAATAAAATATATAAAATAAAGAAGCTGAAGGCTGCTCTATGCTGTTAGTATATTCATTCAGCCGACTTAATCCCGTTTAGTCAACTAAATTCACAAATTCGAACAATAAACTGCAATTACTTAGCGCATACGCAGTTCGTATGGCAATTTTGGTTTATTTATATTTTATTTCTCACTTGCGCTGTTTAAATTGAAGCCCAAGTGTTTGGCGGTCGTCTGGAACGTAAACTTGTACATATATATGTGTGCAGAGTAGTATATCGGAAGCTATATCATTTGTGGGGCTAATGCAATACTTTTGTGCCTTATAAATTACTTAGTAGCATTTAAGTGCTGAAATGTTTTGTCGGTTAGTTTGGTGTTGGCATTTGACTTCCCAGTCCGGTTCATAAATTTCAATTTATCTTTAGCACCCTCTGCCTTGGCCTCTGGCTCTGCCTCTGTCTTGGCCCTCTGCAGATGTTGACAAGTAACATTCTGCCTGTGGGGCTAGGCACACTTTAGTTCGCCCCGCCCAGCGGTAAAGTGACCTTAATGGAATGTGTGAGGGGCGACTGTAAAAGAAGGTTACACAGAGTTTAAAAGGCTTTCTGGCCTGGCCTTTGCCTTTGCCTTGCCTTGCCTTTGCCTTTGCCTCTGCCTTTTCTTGGCTTCGCTCACAGTAGTGCAACAGTTTATGACAGACCTTTTGTAGCTTCGTCTTGGCGCTCAAGGCCTGTCGAGAAATTTCTGCTTAAGGATAATTTCCCCCAGAGAAAAACAGTTGAAAAACTTTAATGCGAAATAAATTCAGCTGAAGGTGTGAAATCAGCTTGAGCTCAACTTTCTCTTGCCCCTTGTCGAATTTATAGATTTAGTTTTTTGAAGAAATTTAATTAAAAGCGATTTTTATCGCTGAGCTTAAATTGGGAACTTGCGAACAATGGAAACGAGGCAGGAACTTAATCAATTTGGCTATCATTACACCATCCTACGCAGCATAGTTTTCGCTATGGCGTCAACTCCTCTTTTGCATGCCGCATTGTTCTATTCAAGAAGTTTTCATTTAAGTTGGATCCGCCCAGTTTTTCCACTTTGCCATTTCACCTGGGGGGCGCCAGAGGGCTGGGAAATGCTTCAAACAAGTGCATGAAAAGTTCAACACTAGACAACAAGAACTAACGAACAAAAAAAAAAAAAAAGCTGTGAAGGTGAAAGAAAAAAAGTTGTACTCATTAGCTTGCGGCTGGCTAAAGGATCTGTCTGTGCCGGCTGCATGTTCTGCTTATGCGTGAGCTGCTCTCAATGGCCGACGGCAGAGACGCTGGGCGCTGGCTTAATCTGGAAACCCAAGCCGAAGCTTAAGCCCAAGCCAGCCCAGGCAACGGCAAACTTTTTCTAACCCACTCAGAGCGTCGAGATGTCGTTTGCGGTTCGTGTGCGTCGGACGCTCTGTCAAAAAGTGTCTGCATCCATTGGCAAACCCAACGAGCACCAAATCCAAACTTGGCACTGAATCACCCCACCCAACCCCAGCCGGAGCTGCAGCCGCACTTGCCAGTCGAGCTGAGTGCAATTCACATGCATAGTTTTTCGAGTGCAATTAAGTGAAATTCGTATTAGTTGTGTTTGGGACTGTGAAAGGATGTGAGCTGCTCGAGCGCTGCTGAGAAACATGTGCGAAAAGTATTAGCTAAAGGACGACGACACGACCAGGCACAAAAACAAACTTGGACACGTTGCAGGGCAGGGCAGGGCAGCAGCCCAGTGGGCCACAGTGTGTGGCGCCATCTACAGTTCGTACGTTCGCAAAAGTTGTCGCTAGCTGGCTCAGATAATGTGGCTAACATGTAACACGCGCTCGCATACAAAGCATGTCATTAAAAGTTCTCCACTCTCCACTCTGCATGCCCTCAACCACTTCAGCTGCTCACCCACATTTTCAACAAGCTGAGCACAACTAATTCTTAAGCAATAACTTTTTAGTTTGCTGTAAGCATTTTGTGCCCAAAAATGGCCAAAACTGGCAAAGTTATTGGCTTACAGCAGTAATTACCTGTAGAACTTTCTGCCATATCTAGTCTAGACAGGAATTTTCTCTATGAGTCAAACTCTTTCATAAGTCATTAATTTTAAGCAGCTGCCGGAATTTGCTTTAAATTAATGACTAAAGTGGTCTTAGGGCAATTTAAGGCTTTGTAATAATTTAACTAAAAGTCTAACTATAAATAATAAATATAAAATATTCTAAAATTCATTCATAGCATAGATTTCTCTATGAGTCAATTACTTCCATGAGCTGTAAGTTTTATAACAAAATTTGCTTTAAGTCAATAACTAAAGCTGACTATAATTTGGTAACTTAACTAGAGTTAAGGCAATTTAAGGCTTTGTTGTAAAATTTAACTGCTCTTTGACCTTAGGCACTCTCTCTCTCTCCCCACTCAAGAATTCCTTCAAAGTCTAGTCAAGACTTCTCTATGAGTCAATCTCTTGCTTAAGCTGGAAATTTCAGCAGATGCCAAAAGCTGCTTTTTGAGGCAATTTAAGGCTTTGTACTAAACTTTAACTGTCCAAGGACCTTTCTCTCTCCTCAAAAACTCGTCCCAAATTCGGCCTTAATCAGCTTATTTGAGTCCTGTAGGAAAGGTTTCTATTTGCACTGCTTGAATGCAGTTTTCTTTTGTTAGCTAAATCCATGCAAGCTCAGTGATTGTTATTTCATATAGCATTGACCAAAAACTGTCCATCAAGCTGGCCAAAAGCAGGCGGGCTGCAATAAATATTTACTTTTAAAGCACACACACACACACACACACACACACACACATACACACACACACACACACATACACACACTCAGCGAAGACACAATTACATGAAATTATGTTTGCACAACAGGGTTGGGTTCTGGGTCGTGGGTCAGAAGCCCAAAGTATATCCAATTCCATTAAAATCAATTTGTCTATTTATTTTACCGATAATCTGGTGGAGCGTTTGGCTGTAAAATTTCGCACCGCAAATGGCCCCAGCGCTGGGGGAGTGGAGAGGACACCTCAAAAGCCTCTAATATGTCAACATCAGGCGAATGGCAGGACAAGACCAAACAGGACACACACAGACTGTCCGAGCAGGACGCAGCACAGCTCAGCTAAAACGTTCTAATTTGACCAATGTTTCGCCTGCTCCAGCCCCCAACCGCAATGTCGATTTATTACGGTCGAACGTGTGTCGTGTCCTTGCCCCGCTGTCAATCAGCCGACAACATTTGAGCACATTCATATGGTGGCACATAGGCCAGGAGCGAATCCAAATTGCCCCAATCTCCATTATTTATACATGTAAATATATTAATATAACCACGTACTCACCCCAAGAGTTAGCAATAGACTTCAACTCTGCAATAGAACAATGAGCATTTGATTATTAGGATGACTGAGTGCAGTCGAGAATTTAATGAGGGGAGCCACAAGTTCTTGTTTAGTGTAATTTAAATGCGAAACCCTGAAGAGCTCAACTGAGTTTCCGGGAATTTCTTCGCAGCGCCTTTGATGATGTAGAACAAAGCAGCGCACAGTCAACGTGATATCAGAGCTGAGAGAGAGGGTTATGTGGACAGTGTCTGATGACACGAACCAGCTGGCTAGACTTTGCAGAAGGCTTTTAATAAAGTGAAATTATAATGCAACATTAAATTATTCTTTTCTTTTTGTGGCTGCCAGAACCTATGAACAGAAGAGTCAAATTATGGCAGGTTTTTGTTGATATCATGCGCGTCATCAGGTTAGCCAACCCTTATCAATCACACCAAATTTTAAATATCTTATATATCTTCTTCTATCTTAAAACTAGTTTTTTATGAAACTCTGTTTTAATCTGCTGAAAATAAAACAAAATTGGGCCCTGTAACATTTCAGGAAGTATTTTTCAAATATTTTTGTAAAAATGTTTATGGAAAACGGTTGCTAAAGAGGCGTCATCAGGATATCGTATTTAACTTAAATTTTTAATATCTCGGTCAATTTGCCCACCACAGTTTCCAAAATTTTTATTTAGACCACAAAATTGATTTTCTTTAAGAAAAATATAATTTGAACATAATATATAGTTTAATCTTTGGAGGAAAAATTGTAGAAAAAGAATGATTTCTAGTGAAGCTAAGCACAAAAAGAGCTGACCAAGCAAGTCTGATAGTATTTACAATGCTTATATTTCAGCAACTGTTTAAGCTATTGTTTCCGTTTTATTTTTAAAATATTAAATAATGCTTGCCAATTAGGATAAAGCAAGCTTTGGCATATCTGGTATTCAATTTTCCGAAATAACACTGCATACATATATTGTACCGAAGCATAAAAGTAAAAAACCAACCCAAGCATTGCTTTAAAGAGCGCTGACTGCCATATTTCATGTATTGTTGGAATGGTATTGTACTTTATCCAAATTGGCATGAATAGAGCTTTAAAATATAACTAAAATTATTAAAATAGCTCAAACCGTTTCTTAGAAATAGCAACTTATTTTCCTATCCAGGCTGACCACATCCCTTACAAAAGCAGATTTACACCTTGGAAATCACTTTTGATATACTTTGTACTATACATAATGAACTTTATGGTATATATACTTTTTTTTTATATATTTTAACATTTAATTTTTATTATTTAATTAATTTTTAATTATTAATTAATTTTTTTATTAAAAAATTTTTTTTCAAAAATGTTTAATATATTTTTAAAATTGCTCTAAGTTCTACAGACTACTTCTATGTATTATATTATATTAAATTTTAAACTAGAATATCAATGAAAATAATGTTTTCATTAGCCTATTCCTTGTCTTGCTTAAGATTCGGCTACAGCAAGGTAAAAAAAAACCTCTGCAGAAGTATAGGCCTGATTAACTCTTGCAGAACTTCATCAAAATTTTCATTGGCCCGTTGTCTGCTGAAACATTCAACTTTTGGCATTATTTCTTCATATACATGCATATGTATATATATAGTGTCGCATGTCGACATGCATTCAGGTGACTTGTTACGGCTTTTACGACACTATTAACATCATGGTGCTTGTGATTTATGGATATAGTTCAATAGGCGCTGCAGCTCTTGTTCTTTTGAGCCATTTATCTCTGGGCGTTTTTGTTTTTTAATAGTATTTTTATGGTCAGCCATAAAAGTAGGCATGCTGGCAGCTAGCAGGCAGGCAGCCAGGCGACCTCGCGCGCCTCAAAGTAGGCTAGCGAAAAAAAAGAAAAAGAAAAACAACAAAAAATATGCTGGCAGAGGCCATTAACTAGAAGTCAAACGAAAATGAGCAAAAGGCCAAACAACAGCTGCTTTGTTGATTTTGACATATGAGAATGATAATGTTAGCTGGCATTAATTGTGCCCGCCTTTTTGATATACTCTCTAAGCCGGGCCATAAACGTCAGCGCAATGTGTTTGACTGATGTAATAAGACGGCGCTTTATGCTTGCCAAATTGATTTTCCGGCTAGTTTCGGGCATAAATAATAAATGCAGGAAAATGGGAAATAAATTAGGAAATCTAAAATTTAGTTTTGGTTTAGTGTGTGGCAATATTAATAAATGAATAATAAATATTTAAAAATTAGAAAAAAATATAACATTTAAGATTTAATTTAATTTAAGATATAACTGAAAGTCTTATGTGGAGTACGCTTAAAGATTTTATTGATATATAAAACTTAGATAAATAATTAAAAATATTAAAACAAAAGCATATTCTAACCTAAAAGTTTTAATTGATTTTTAAATATATAAAAATTGGAAAAATAATAAAAAAAATCTGCTAATATCTAAATTAATCTTTCCAAATTTATTTTTGGTTTAAAATAAATATTAAATATATAAATATAAAAAATAAATTATAAATATATAAAAATAAAAAAATTAAAAAATACTGTGAGATATATAGTATGTTAAAGATATAAAAAATATTTTTGTTCTTTGTCTAGTTTCTGGCATAAATAGTAAATATGTAAGAATTTGAAAAGTTGTAAGAAATATTTTAAAATTTCTCTCAATATTTTCAAATTTATTTCTAATCTAAAATAAATAATAAAAAGTAAATATTAAAAATAAATAATAAATATATAAAAATTATATAAATAATAAAAAATAATCTGAGATATATATTTTAAAGCTATATTTGATTTTTGCTAGTTTCTCACTTGAATGATGAATTTATAAAAGAGTAAAAAATATTCTAATACTTGGCTAAATTTTGCCAAATTTATTTTGGTCTAATTTCTATCATAAATAATAATTAAAATGATAAATATATTTCCGGCTTTCATTAAAAGTCTGCCTTAGAGTGTGCTTAAAGCTTTGTGTCTAGTTTTGTTTTCGCCTTTAGAATTTCGAGTTCTTTGTTTAATGGGCTAAATGCGTTTGCTCACTTAGCAGCGTGTTGTGCTTGTTGCTCAGCCCTTCTCTCACTGCGGTACATCAATCAAATGCCTCCTCCATAGCACTTAGCAGCCGCAGGAGCCGACTGCTGGGCAGCTGGGCAGCATCTGGACGGCGTAGTTGTTGTTGTTGGGCATCTGCTGCTGCTGTTGCTGCTTCTGCTTCAGTGCTTCAGTGTGCTGAGTTGACAGTTTTCTCTTTCGATTTTTTTTCTATGCCAGGCTGTAGCGCGGTCACTTGATGCGCAAATAATTGAAATTAATAAATTGAATTTAATTGAAAAGCGTTGGACAACTTGAGCACTTAAAGGCAGCCGCGGCCCGCATCGACTACTCCAGAGTCAATGAGTTGTGCGCGCAAGTTAAAGCCCAGTTCGCAGAGGAAATGAAGCAGCCGCACAGCTGTCTGGCCGCCGCCTTTCAATTTCAATTTCCGTTGCACTTTGCATAAATCTCTTATCGCTCGACGAGAGATGGCAACAACTACATAGGTCTGGGCGCTGTTTTTGGGCAAAAACATGGCGACGGTCTGCGAAAGTTAATCGTCAGCTGCGCCAGTGCGGCATTCAGTGAGCTCGAAGACCATTTGAATCACAATACGCCTGGACGCAGCTGGCTGCAGGTTGAGTCGTGTAAATCTATGCAGCAGCTGAGCTGCTGAGCAGCTCAGTCGAGTGCAGTTTACTGTTTTGCTGCTGTTTCTTTTCATTACTTTGCCGGCAAAATTATGCGACAACAGCAACAACAACAATAGCTCGATGGCTAACCAGCTGCTCGACTCAATGGCCAACATGACGTATACGTAGTTTTTGCTTCAACAAACTTTCTAAGCCAAAAACTGTTCTGTTCAAATTTAATTTATGCACTGGCAAACACACGAGAAAAAAGAGTAAACAAAGGCGACAGAGGGAGAGAGAGAGAGAGTGAGTGGGAGAGAGTGCGGAAACTACTTCAGCAGAGCAACGGCACTCGAGTGTAAACCACAAGCTGTACAACATGGCGTATACGTAATATAAGTATATATGTGTATGCGTGTGTGTTTGGCATTTATGAAAAGTTACGTTTTTGGCCTGATTAGATCATGTACCCGCACCACGGGCTGAGTCATTGACTTCGGAGCATTTAAGCCAAAGCATTTTGCTCTCGTGTGGATTTATCTTAATATTTCCGCCGCCTGACGATGATAAATTTGAGTCTTGTCTGGCCAGCAGCAAACAGCACAATTAGCTTAAGCTATCAATCAAGATATTAAAATCAGTTGGCGTTGAGGTTTCAAAAGGCAGTTAACTTAAGGCACTTATGATTATGCAGGGGAATCAAAAAACAATTAAGTAAGTGGAAGTGAGGCGAAGCTTAAATAAAAATATGGGAATGTTTAGCTAAATGAGCTGAAAGTGAGATATTGCATGTGGGGACTGCTCGACTTGGGTATATTTTAGGCTTGTTGCGGTTTATCTTTATAAAAGAACACATATACATACACATACATACACATACATCCGCTCACATATACATATATACGTATGCTTAAGCACGTCCATCGCGCACTTTATGAGTTGAGTTTTTTGACAACAAAAATGATAAAATTGTCCTGCGGCTGAGTGTCGCATCGATTGTGGCCCCTCTTGGATCAATTTGATAGCCATCAGTTATTGATTTTTGTTTAAGAATATCAATATGTATTTAAATTTTATATTGAAATATATAAAATTAAATATTTATATATCATGTCAATATTTATATATTTTTGGCATAAAAAACCTTTTAAAGGCATTAAAAGTTAAGTTAAAGAGCTTTAGGCATCTATAATAAATATATAAATATTAAAAATCATATGTATATTAAAAATATATTTATTAAAATACTAAAAAATATATATATGCATACAAAAGATGATTTCAATCATACTTAATATATTTAGCTATTTTTCTGTCATTAAAAAAGTAATAAATTGAAAATAAATTCGCATTTGCTGGCATCTCAAGCATTTAACGGGCCATTAGCTCGCATTGTTTAATAGCCCATAATAAATTGGTGTTTAAAGGATATTTCAACATTGAACAAATTTCGTTTATTTTCTTTTCTCATTTTCTCATCTGACACTTGACAGCTCATGAGCTGCCGGCTGAATGAAGAATAAAGCATTATCGGCAGTTGCCGGGGGTCGAGCTGTCAGTAGCGCTCCCCGATGGCTTAATTATAACATTTTATTAAAAGGATTTTTATTTTCTTATTTTTTACACATTTTATTAATCGCTGAGCGTGACGGCGGAGACGAAGCAAGATTGAGGCTGCTGATTGTGTGGCAAGCGGAGTCTGTCGATTCGAAGTCTGAGGGCGTCTTGTCAGCGACTCAAGTGATTTATTAGTCGGTCTCACCTGTCGCTTGGTTTTGCTTGCGCCTTTGAAAAATTGGAAGCATATAAGCAATTGATTGCCTGAACTTTATCATAATGCCACCAACTTGTACTGCGTGTGTGTGTGAGTGTGTTTATTTGATTGTGTGGGGGTGCGTTATAGGCTTACCGAAAGCAGTTAGTCAACGTGGCTTACCAAAGTCAGCGAAAGTTTCGCCCTGGAAAAGTTTTTACAAAATTCCAAATTGGCGGTCGTCGGGCTGAGCTGTTATTTTTAGATAAGACCCACAGCATGCATGATGAGTGACTAACTGCCGCCTCAAAGACGCCCCAAAGCCTAAGCCTTAAAGCCAAATCAAATAACCAAATAAGTGTGCATGTGTCGTCAGCTCATAACTCCCCGACTCGGAATGCAAAACTGAAAACTTTATCAAACTTTCAAGTGCTTATGAATGCCGCACACCCACATGCACAGCCTGTCGGCAAGGCAAGGTAAGGATTCTCTTTCGGCTTTTTTGTGGACTATTCAGATAGTTTTGTCACAGCTCACTTGGCCCGAAGTTGGTAATTAAAAAAGTTGTCTAGCTGCCTACTTGACGCGTGAAACGCTTTGCTGCATAAGTCTGCACTTTGGGCTAATTAACCGGGCTAAAAGGCAACATATACTCGTCGCATCTGCCGCTCGAATATCATAAATGCGCTCAAAGAGCCAGCGGACTGCTCGAGTGCCGACTAAATAGTCAACCGAGTGTTTGTTTGCCTAGCAATTACAGGAGCACTTGCCCAAGAGTCCTTGGCTCTTAGAACCCAAAACCTTTGCTGTAATTGAGCTGCCTTTTAAGGTATAATATATATATATATATATATATATAGAGTATATATATATTTATAGAAGAGATATATACAATATATGTATTCTGGCATATTTATGGTAGCCATGAAATTGTTAACAGTACTAAATTGGGTTATTTTGCTGTTTGCTTACGCAATTAAATTGCTGGCTTAAAAAGTATTGCATACTTCGCGGCGCTGCACAGAACGACTTGCGCGGTGTTTGGCAATTAGGGTAAGACTAGATTAAGTTGCCACTAAAGCAAGAATTTCTTCTTGTTTGAAAAATAAAAAACTATTAAACAAAAAATAAAAATGGAAAAAGAAAAAATTAAATAAGTAAAAATTATAAATTAAACAAAATAAATAAATAAAATAAAGATATACAAAAAATAAATATAATTTATATATAACTAAAAATATATATTTATATTAAAATGAAATTATTGAAAATAAAAATAAAATAATAAATAAATAAAATAAAATTAAAAATCAATAAATATAAAAATAAAATAAAAAAATAATAAAATATACAAATTAAAATAAATAAAAGAATATTATATAATACAATAAATAAATACACCAATCACCAATTTAGATAAAAAGTAAATAAAAAAAATAAAATACAATGTGCAAATTACAAAAAAAGAAAAAAATCAAAGAAAATATACAACATAACAAAAATAAAAAATAAAATAAAAATAATAAAATAAAAATTGCGTAAATAAATAAAATACAATATTTAAATTTAAAAAGTAATAAAATATGCAAATTAAGTTAAATAAAATATATATAAATTAAAAAATATATATATTTATGCATATATACACAAATATTTGGCAAATGCTTGGCCACGCGTCGCATTTAGAGTGTCAGCCGAAGGTAGAGTACGGGTATGCCCCTACTTATAGCCCAGGTACACACGCATGACTGCACTCGTGACAGACAGAGCAGAGCAGAGCAGAGCGGAGCGGAGTCTTTTTGTGTGTGATGAAAATTTTTGGTTTGCTTTTCGACTGGCGTCTTTTGAACTCATAAAAACATGAGCGCAAAAACCTTTTCAAGTGTGTCGCATAAAAATGATGCTTTTCGCTTTTCGTACGTAATGTCACTTTACCCGAAAATATAACGACAACAAAAAAGCGTGGAGTAAACGTGCCATACAAAAATTTGCTGAAAACTCCAACCCAACTCACTCACGCTCCCACTCCCACCCCAGCCTTGCCCCTCTCGCGCCACACGCACACATGCTGGCTGCAATCAAAGTGAGTAGTGAACGCTGTGGGACGAGTCTATCACTGTCATTGGGGCCTGGGCAGGGCGGGGGGTCTGGCAACCCTCCAAAATGTGCGTGACATTTTGGCAAGCGTTTGATTTTAATTTTGTGAAATTTGCCAAAGCGCCAAAGCATCATGATTGTCAGCTCAGCTCGGGCAAGTGCAAATTGTGCGTTTTGGGCTAAAAGTCATGTGCACTTAAATATGATTGCAAAACGTTGATTAAATTAACACACATGAAAGAGGCGCCATTGTGAGATTAAGTCAGGTGAGAGCTTTGCTTTTAGCACTTATAAAGAGTTCAAGGATCTGACTACAGATGAAATTCAATTTGTGGACTTTGACACTGGGTTAGCTATTGTTCAGATTGCATTTTCTATAAGCCAGACGTCTGGTCAGTCAATATACCTTTTACTCAAGTCTCCACTCTAGTTCTCTACTCCCTCTCTCTCTAGACTCTCCAGT